>CM037852.1:1004737-1251629 GCA_021234595.1 Delia radicum
AGTAGCTAGTGCTCGGTTAGGGTAATAGTATATAATTTGTAATTATATGATTATTAATTAATAAAATAAAAAAAATAAATAAAATTTGATTAAAAGTCTGTGCATAGTTATTAAACAGTAAGGGAGTTGCTTTAGAAAGTTTTTTTTAAGAAAAAGTCACATAAAACTAATGTTAATTTTTTGTCGTACTTGAAACTTTATTTTAAGCAGTTTATGCAGTTTTAATACTTTTTTCTTATTTATCTAAACTTTAATTTTTAATGACAAAATTTCGTTAAAAACTAAATTAGGACTAGTTTTTATACATTTTGTTTGTTTTTAAATTTAAAATATATCACTTTAAATGAGTAACCCTTTAATACCCTTGATACATTTGATTGCAGTAACATAATATAGTTCTGGCAATTGATAATTTTTGTGGCAGTAACATGCGCTGTACTTATGACTTGTTTGTAATCAGAATACACCACCTACCATCTCCCTTTCCCCGAAATGAAAAGTAAAGCTTTTTTAAAAGAGGAAATGTAACTAAACGAAAAACTCCATTAGCATATAGACCCATACAAACATTCAAACATAAAATGATATTTTGCAAACAATACGTATAGAATTCCAATTTTAAGTTAGTAAGTTGATTGTTGTAAATACAGGGCGGTTAAAGAAATAGCACCACTTTAGTTTTTTTTTTTTTAATTTTATTTTTTAATATTTAAATTAGTGTTTCGACACGTTCTTGTGATCTTCGTTGTTTTATTCTGTTATATCCTTATTAGAAGACATAAATTTAAAACAGCTAAGATGCTATTTTTTTGACCACAGCTGTATGTAGGGAGTGTAGGACAAATTGTATATGTATGCCTTTATGTGATGTCAGGAGTTTTGTAAAAGCACGTTTTGAACTTTATTTTTGGACAAAACTACCAACAATCTATATTACAGATAAGTTCTAATTAGAACATCAATGGAGATAACAAAAATTGTGATTGGTAGCATGGTTGGTTGGTGGTTTAGAGTGTATTTTAATACAATTAACAAAATAAAATTGTTAAAGTTTTTGCTGTTGCATTACCATGCAATAAAGACTTGTGAAAGTAAAAAAGTTTATCCTTATAATTTTTTTGGAAAATTCATTAAAATATATAGCTTTACCTTAAAAGATTTTTATCGTCTATATTATTATGATTTTCACTTCCAAGTCATCTGTTCACTTCAGTCTATAATTACAAAACATTTTATATGACAGCCTGTTCGAAAATATGCGCACACACATACATGCAACATATAAACTATGAACAGGAACCTAATAACAGCTTAAATGCATCATTATTAAAACTTTTTACACACTCATACACATATAAGCTGGTGTCTACAAACTAAAAGCTCTGAAACTGACAGGTAAACTTAACTTAAGTGGAAAGTATCCCAACTGCCACATTCGAATTATTATGAAATTTGGCAATTTTGAAGAGAAAAATATTTAAACCAAACCTGCTTTTTCTTAAGTGCCGTCCAGAAAATTTAGATGGTAATAAGGGGCTTGGAAATTTTAAACATGTTGTTCCAAAGTTACAATATAAAAATTAGTTATCCAGAGAAACGTATTTTTAATGCTGATAAAATGCTACACATTTTTAAGCGATAAATCGCTAAATAATAATTTTATAATAATTATTTATATATAAAAAAAACAAAAAAAAAGCTAAGAAAAACTTCAAAAAAATCGCATACATATCTGAGTGTACATCCCAAAGAGAACTTCCTTGTTAGACACTTTTACTAACCCATACAAGGGTTTTTTAAGTTAAACCTTTACAAGAAAATTAAAACGGATTCAACGAAACTTTGTGTTAAATATAATGAATTTTATTTAATTATTTATATTTAAGTATAATCTGATTAATGTTTCTAATAAGAATTTCCTTTTGATTACTTTCTTTTTTTTGCAGACTGAAGCCATTAAACATGATCTCGAAACAAAAATGAATCAACATAGACTTGAAGCTCAAATAGAAAAAGTACAATATAATCAAACTGCTGTAATGCTGCTTATTGAGACTTGTGTTTTAGTGCGAGAAAATACATCTCGCGCTGTCACCAGTCTAGACAATATGGTGCTATATTTTATGAAAACCAAAGGCAGTGAAAATGATACTTCACTTATGGGTTTATTGCATGTAAGTAGATTGATTACGTTGCTTCTTGTTTTTGGTTTACTTTATAAGTAACTTAACTATCCTAAATCAAGGGTTGCCCTATATCTTTACTCACACATTAATAACGTGTTTCCACTTATGTGTTATGAGCAAAACATGTGTTTTTGCAAAAAATAAATGTATGGGAAAACGTGTACAAAACATGTCCAAAACACCTTCAGTGGAAACGTAGCATTAAACTCAAAAAAAAACTCGTACAAAAATCTTTTAAAACATTTTTTAATATACATTAGCAACTTTTTAGGTAATTTTCTAAAGTTTTCTGTCTTGTAATTGTTAAACTTTCACGGATTAAATAATAAAAAATATGATTGTGGGCGTTGTGGTGTAATGGTTAGCGCGTTGGACTGTTACACAGATGGTCCCGGGTTCGATTCCCGGTGACGACAACATCAATTTAGAAAAATAATATGTATGAGTTTTCTATCACTTATATGTATCGCTGCGCCCACCTTCGGTGTTCCCATAGCACTTAACCCCACCGAAGTAAAATAATGAATCATTGCTATGAAACAAAAAAGCTTCAATAAATTCGCCAACTCTACATCAGGTGGCGAGCAACAACTGCTCTAAGACTTATCTACTCGCGCAATTACAGTGCTGCCATGTTTGAAACCCTTCATCTTTCACCACCTTTCATCTCTCCACTATCTCCTTTCCAAAGAAAGCAACACATTAATTAATAGGAAGAATTTCCTGAGTGTTGCTTCTCTTTTTTTTTAAAAAAAAGAAAAAAAAATATAAAAGCATTTCCGAATTATAAATGGAATGAGTAATTAATTAATCGAAAAATAAATCGAATGAATTAAGTAAATAATTCAAACAATACGTAATGAATAAATTCATTTAAAAAAACAAACAAGAAGATAACTAAACTTTTGCTTAAACAATACACCAACAAAGACTTATAAGGCAGGTATACCCGGGTACAATCTAATCCTTATGGCCTAATCTCGTGTATATGGTGTAAAAAGAATGGGTAATAACGTAGATTTTTTGTGTGAGACCATGTCTGAAATTTACAACATTCAAATTTAAACCCAAATTAGAGTGGAAATAAAGACAGACTAAATGAGGTAGAAACCTATTTTCAATAGAAATTACGATATGTAAAAACTAATGGAGTCTTAATTTGTACATTTAATTTATGTACAAAAAACAAATACCCTTATTGCCTATGGGTTGGATATAGAGCAACCTCATATTTGAAATGTTAGCAACATAGGTGAAAAAAGCGCTTCCCGGAAAGTCGGTTCAGCTAAAACTATTGGAAATATCGAAAAAAGTTTAAACACCTCCTTGATTGTCTTAATTTCTTTAAATAAATTTCAAAAAAGCTTCAAAAACATACACAAATTTCACTCTTTATCCCTCCCTTGTAACAACATGAGATTGGACCCCTAAAAAATAATATGTGTTCATTATTTTTTCTATTTTATCAAATATCCGAATTTCAGAGAAATCGGTAGATGACACCATCCTTGTTAGTTGAAATTTTGTTGTGTTTAATTAACAAGATTTACTGACCTACAGTGTGCCGTAAATTATGTGTGTAGTAAGCAGTAGTTTTTATTTTTGACCTTTGTAGGGTTTCATATGACCAGTTTATTAAATAAATGTCGTTATGAAAATGAAAATTATTCAAGTTCGAGGCCATACTCTATATTTCTTCATTAGGATATTGTCCTAACAAATAATCTATAGAGTTTTTTGTTTTCAAATTTATTATTTGACCCTTTCAGGAATGTGTTGATAGATCTATTTCGGGAATTTTCTAGGTTCCCATCGTCAGAACACGTTTTGAAAGCGGTAACAATCCCATGCCAAACATCAAACATACATATGAACTAGTTTACTCACTACATGAGAACTAATATACATATGAGTTTGAAGTTAAAGATTATAACCATTGATCAAAAAATAAATTGAAAACTTGTTTGATGTGCAAGATCCACCTCTGGTGGATATTCAATACACGTTTATTATTAAAGGTCGAAAAAAACATAATTTTTATTTTTAATAAAAATTATAACAAACTTGTATAAAAGGCAGAGTACCGCCAAGTTTACTTCCCCTGTTTTGCTTACAAACTAAACAAAATATAAAAAGGAGAGAGAAACAAAAAAACGTGTATTGAATATCCACCAGAGGTGGATCTTGCACATCAAACAAGTTTTCAATTTATTTTTTGATCAATGGTTATAATCTTTACCTTCAAACTCATATGTATATTAGTTCTCATGTAGTGAGTAAACTAGTTCATATGTATGTTTGATGTTTGGCATGGGATTGTTACCGCTTTCAAAACGTGTTCTGATGATGGGAACCTAGAAAATTCCCGAAATAGATCTATCAACACATTCCTGAAAGGGTCAGATAATAAATTTGAAAACAAAAAACTCTATAGATTATTTGTTAGGACAATATCCTAATGAAGAAATATAGAGTATGGCCTCGAACTTGAATAATTTTCATTTTCATTGCACAATTAAAGGTCGAAAAAAAACATAATTTTTATTTTTAATAAAAATTATAACAAACAAAATTGTTTAAATGTCGTTATTTTAATTTTTTGTTTATCTTTGCAGTTGGGCGAACTTTATGAATCCATACGATGGCCGGCAACTTTAGGTTTCCTAACATTATTGCTATTATTGTGTACAGTACTGGTCATAGGCGTGGCAAGGCGTTCTCGCTGTGCCCTGATTTTCTTTAGTGTAGCAGGGTTATTTTGTATAATAATGTGCTGGTTATTGGCTGGCATTTACCTAGCATCTGCTGTAGCTGCTGGAGATTTTTGTATGAGGCCACATGAGTATATGTGTCGTCAAGTGGGAATGGTAAGTAAATAATAAGTAACATTTCGTACAACTTTTTTGTATTGAAGAGATAGTTTTGAAATTAAGCCCTTAATGTGAAACAAAAGATTTAGCACAATAATCTAATCTTAATTGGGAGTATTTTACGATCCGATCAGTATTACTGAAAAAAGTACATATTCTGGTTTAATATTTTTTAGAATTATCACTTTAAGTAATAAATTAGGACGAACGGACAAAAAACGTGTTTTACCCAAGGTTGGTAACCAATATCGTTTTAAATTGAGTACCATTATCTCTACAAAAATATCCAAATATCTTTATCTTGGTTAGTTAACGGTATTTATAAATTTATTTAAAAAATGACAATTCGGCATTTCTTGTGTTAACAAATTTGCAAATTTATTCATAAACATCATTGCACCGTTTTTTGAACGGTTCGAATAATCTTGCTCGCGTCATAATTTATGATAAAATATCGAAAAACTTTTAACTTTGTTTTAATTCTTTTCAATTTAAAATTAAAAATCTAAACATTAAAAACCAATTACGTTAACCTTACTGATATTAGTTTCAGTAACCAATCTTGGTTTTATCTATTAATTCAATTCAAGTAGTTTTAAGTTTTTACAACTAACATCAGCAACATACTGACCATTTCTAATGTTTGCCAAACAAAAAATTTGTAGTTTTTGTTAGTTATTTTCTAACTTTTAAAATATTTAAAGTTTGAGTTTGTCTTGGCATCAAATGATATATGAGATTTTTGGCCAGTTGCCAATAAATTTAACCACCATATTGCAAACGGAACTGATGTCGCTTAAAACTTTTGTAGTTTTATTTGATTTAAAAAAAAAAATTGAAACTTTTGGTTTTTTTTTGCTACTCTACTTTATAGTTACTACAACATTTGTACGTGTCGTGTCGTCCATTTCATAGACAGCAAGCCATTTATTTGATGGTGCTGATAAGATTCATTGTCAAATTGCATTTTCTTGTAAAGCCTTTAGAGATCTGCAGACAAAGGAACATTCTATACACACTCACACACACACACACACACACACAAAATCAGAGTTTATTTCGTTACATATTTATTTGGAGATATAAATGTTTTCCAAAGACAACAAATTTTATATCGTCTAAACATCAGTTGTTAACAATTCTGAATAAGTTTGAAGTAATAATTACAGCAACATTTATACACAGAAGGTTCGAGTCAGACTTTTACACCAAACTGATGTATTTTATCTCAAATGTTCCATATATGTTGCTGTTTGAATTGCATTTAAACCAATATATCTTTAATTTTTAATATTTTTCCTTTTTGACTCTTTTAGCGAAGTCCTTATGTATATTTTCTCAACTGTGGCACCTTACGCAATCGCTTCATTTTACGCTTAAATGAATCACGTGATTTGGTGGAACGTGCTCGTGAATCTGTTTATTTAATACAAAGGTAAATAATAGATTATTTGTACTTTTTTCAGTTTTCTAATATTTTCCTTAATATTTTTAAAAGAATGAGCCAGGAAACATACCCACGTATAGATGTGCACAAAACATTGGAATCAATGGATAATGATTTAGAGGAAACGAAACGAAATCTCACCGTATTATCAGCTACTCTAGATAGACGAGCCATTGATCGACATTATTCAGATGCATTACGAGGTTTATGCGGTGGTGGGCTTTTGGGTTTGAGTCTCATGATGGTAGCGGGCTTACTTACATCCTTCCTATTTACTATACTTGTTTATGCGGATTCACATGCTTGGATTTATTTAAGCAAACGAAGGTTAGTTGTGTTAAGGACATTGGTTAGAAACTCGGTTGTTAGCGTATTATCATATTTTTTGGTTTTATTCTAGACAATCTGTGGATGCAGACAAGTCAGAAACAGCACCATTATTTCCATCAAATGCACCAAGTGCAAATATCTCACCCACAGCACCAGTACACCATACGGGCACTATCAATCGTACTCTTTTACATCATCAGCAAACTCATGGAGTGAGCGTAGGTCACAGCGGCACTTTAAGTGGTACACGCAGCAATGGCGCCGCCAATGGATTGAGAACAGGGTTGGCATCATACAACAATCATCATAAAACTAACACAATTCATGGCGGTGGTGCGGGTGTTAGTGGCAAATTATCGCCCTCACCACCACCGGGTTATGACGTTGTGGTGCATGGCACAAGGCATGGCTTTTATTAATTTTTTATTTTATTTTTAATTTTATTTTTTATTCATTTTTTGCAAGTTTTGTTTTAATATGTATAAAAAAAAAAATTTTCTTTCCATTGACTTAAAATATTTTAAATATTTAGTATGTATTTAAATGATATACAGTGGGTTTTGCAAAAAAAAAAACAACAATACAAAACATAGTCTTGAATGGTTTAGTTGTAAAAATTAAAATCGTCAGATTTTAGAGTAATTTAAGTCAAAATGTCAAAAAATTCATATTTCGTATAGACAATTTTTAATAATCTTAAAAACATATTTATGTTGACCAGAAACAGTGAATAGTTGACACAAAGCAAGACTAAAGCTTAGGCTTTTAAAAAATGGTATTTTGGTCCAAGGACATACAGGATATCAATAGGTTTTCCCCAAAGGACATCGTTTTAACTTGAACGTATGAACGGATTTTTATGAAATTTGGCACAGATATCAGTAGTAGTACAGCCTGAAAGTTTTATCTATTAAGGTGCGTTTTCACTAAATTTCGCGTTTTTCAAAAAACGAAAATAGCCATATATTTTAAGCAAAAGCACAAAAAGTTAAATTTTTGGATTGTAGTTAAATTTTTGGATTATAGAAAAACATATTGATTATTTTTTATGACGAACACGCGGTAAAAATTATATTGGCACCGCGCTGCTTAAACTTTTTTACAAGAAAATTCTTTTTAGTAATTCATTAATCTTTATCGTCTTGGGCTGCCATTGTAATGCACTTTCAATTTCGATTGAAATTTAATTGAACCGCTACAGGAAAAAGTATTTCGGATTTATGTCCGTATTTAGAAGACAAAAATACTTTAAAATATTCGAATTTTGTAAAATAGTGTTAAAAAAATGTGTATAACGCTTTTTTGTGAAACGCACTGTACATAAATCAATATGGATTCACAATCCTCCATTCATAACGTATTCATAATCGAATAATTGTTAAGTTACGATTTCAACACAAAATTTTAAATATGCTCAATTAATTTTTATATTTGTATGGAAATATTTACTTTTTAAAGTTGATAAATTTATATTTGTTTAACACCAATAGACAGACACGTTACTCCCAGGTCAGGGGGCATGGGCACATAAGGCTTACACATGAAAATATTACCAGCAACCATTTGCACATTCACAATAATATACAAAACTTGCACTATAAAAAGTATTCTCAACGAGTATTTAACAAAACAAAAACTGTCAAATATTAGGGGTAGTCTCGATTGTGGTTTTAACAAATATCCGGCTAGGCTTTTTTGCATCGTGTACTAATGACGATTGTGAATACCCTTATTAATTTACAAATCTTTACTCACATAAAAACATTCATACACAATATGTTTTTTTTTTTATTTTTTTATCCTTTTTACAATATTTCCAATACTTGTTCCCGATAACAGTTCAAAAGGGTTGAACATAGTTTTTATAAAAGTTAAATAATTATGTTTGATTAAAACGTATGTAGTACAGCTTTATTTGATGTGTTAATCATTGTTTACATCTTGTTAATGATGTTTCCAACAAAGTCCTGGTAAATTCGATTTTTGTTTATTAAAACATCATTATACACTCAGGGAAAGAGCTTCATCATATTTGTGAAAAACTTCATATATATGATGAAAAACTTTATTGATTTTCGTCCAATGTAACACTTCATAAATGTGATGAAGTTGTGTCATTAAAGAGAAAATTGATGACAGGCTTCTTCATATTTATGAAATGTTTCATAAATATGATGATAAAGTTTCATAACTTTTTTTTAAGTGCTTCATTAATTGTATTGAACATTGAATTGATTTAAGATTTGCAAACCAGGTAACTTGAGCAAAACAGTTTTAAATTAAATTTTTTCTACGCTTGGTAAAACAAATAAAACTAACATTTTCTTCCTATGCATTTTGTGTTAGAGTGCGACAAATGTATTGCATACCAAGAATTCAAACACTATAAAGGCTACAAGCAATGACAACAATTTATTTGCCATACATTATTTTTATAGTACGAAAAAAAAAAAGTTTCGTTTGTGTTTTTAGTCTTCTATTGACAGTATAACCATTTCATGTAAAAAATATCAATTCTAAATTTGTGCAAAAAAGAACAAATAATGTAATGTTGTTATGGATTATTTTTTGCAATGAAATTAAAAAGATACCCAGGTAGAAATTTGGGATGGTACAAAAAACGAAGAGTTTTCAAAACGTTTGTTTTTGATGGTACTAAAATAAAAGCGTTTCCAAAGCGATAATTGCAAATAATACGAAAAAAAGCATTTAAAAAACATTATTTTGGATTGCTATTCGAACGTTCGGACAAAGTATTTTAGGAATACTTTTTATACAAAACTTACAAATATTTGTGAAATAAAAACACTGTAAAAACATTGGTTCAAAGCGTTTTTCCAACGTTTGTAAAAACTACTTTAGAAGTTCTTATCGTACAAAATTTACAACGGTTTATAAAATGAAACCAATGTAAAACCATTGCGTTAAAGCGTTTTTCTAACATTTGCCAATAGTACTTTAGAAATACTTTTTTTTTACAAAATATTTTACTGATTAAAAAACAACACTGTCATAAGGGGGTCTATCTATATGCGAACTCGGTTTCTTATGCAATTTTTTTATATAATGAAATATATCTATTTTCCAATAGAGGGCTTTTTATTTTCATATTTGAATATTCGATTTTTAATTTCATTGATTTTATTGATATGTTTTTATATATAAAATTTAAATCTATTTTTTCTTTTGTGGTTGTCACAATATCGTTTCGTCAAAATTATGTTTTATGTTTATATTTTTTATACTAAATCACATTTCCCTTAATTTAAAACCCTGAAGTAATACTTTTATGTTTCAAGCTTATTAATTTATATTTTGTTAAAATATATTTTAATTAAATTCAATAAAAATATTATTTTCAAAATGTAAATATATAAAATTGTTTAAAATTATTATTCTGATATTTGTGTTGAAAACAATGACAAAGTACTTTAATTGTAGCTTTTTTAACGCTTAGAGAACGTTAAAACTGTAAATTGGTATTTATGAACAATTCATAAAGATCTTTAAAATTTGTCTTTCGAGCGTTTTGACAATGTTCAAAATTACAACCCTCAAAGCGGTTATCATTTGGGTCGTTTTCATAACGCTTAATAACTGTAAGCCAAAATGTTCTGCAAATACTTATTTAACGATTGAAAAAGCATTTCAAACATTTTGTTTTGCAATGTTTTGAGAACGTTATAAAATACCATCCTCAGACCGTAAATTTGGGTTATCATTTTGCACATTCTCAAAACGCTTTAAATTTGTAATTTGGTATGTTCTGAAAACGCTTGTACCATCATGAAAAATGCTTTTAAAACGTTTTAAAGATTGTATTTTTCTACCTGGGTATATGTATATGTGTAGAATTTTAATACATCAATAGAAGTTAAGAACATCAATTCAAGTTTAAAATTGAAATTAAAAATATATAATTTTCTATTTAAAAAACATAATTTAAATAATATTCAATTGTTGCTTCAGAATTTTAAATAATTTTTCATAGAATTTAAGTTTTTTAAAATTGAATTGCAAATTTTATTTTATATATTTCAAATGAAAAATAAAAATTTAATACTTTTGTTTCTAAATTTCACTATTTTTCCCTAAAAAGGAAAAATTTATTTTCACAAAGTTCATAAAACTTTTTTATGAAATGATGAAGGTCTATGAAATATTTGTTATAAATATTTATGAAACTCTTCATCATATTTATAAAAACTTCGTAAATATGATGAATAATTGATCACAAAATATTTATGAAACATTTTCATCAATATGAAGAAAATTTTTCCTGAGTGTAAGAGTGAACTAGTTCATAGAATTTTTTGAACCACAAAAAAAAAAGGAAAGCAAAGTTTTTGTTTGATTCAATATTTAAATTGTTCTAGGTATTAAAACCGTGAACGTTTTTCGATATTTCCAATACAACCTATATAAATATATTTTCCAAGCAAGTATACTATCACTTTAATTCTTTTATGAACTTAAACAGAAAGTCTGTACACTCAATAAAAATCCTAATATTAAATAAAAAACATTTTGTACTTCATTTCTCTTCAGACGCACTATTTGCACATAAATTAAAGTTGCTGAATATGGGTTATTCAAATGTTAGAATTCCAATGAGGACTATTTGCAAATAATTCATTGACAGGAACATTACGTATTAAAAAAGTGTGTTTAAGGCCTCTATAATATTTGAAAATCTTAAAATGTGTACTAAAAATTTGAATTGCTAATGTAAATAAATTAAAAGTTTTGCAAATTAGGCAAAACGTATGCAAAAAAATATATTAAACAATACAAATAAACTTCAGAATTTAATTGAAATTGCTTAAAAGAATGAAAAATAATTAGTTTAAAGTGCCTTCCTTTACACGTTTTTTGTTAATTTTCTTCGAAACTATAAAATCCCAATTCAGTTTTTTAGTAGATAGTGGTTGATTAAAATCACTTAAGAAAAAGTTATTTGTCAATTTTTAATGTTTACTTTACTTGTCCAATACAAAATAAAATTGGAAGTGATATTTTTACGAAAAACTAAGAAATATATCTTTAAAGCAAAATTTGCATTCATAGCAAAATATGCAAAAATATGCACCAACAAATCGATTTCATTTTAACTCCAATACTCAAAGCAAATCAGACAACTCTATATTATCAAGTATTGTGTGAAAGTTTAAAAACTTTTAACACCTGCAGTTCGATTCCGTAACTTTTTAACCACACATTTTGGTATATGTATAATAAAAGTTTCATAGTAAAGTGACAACTTCACTAACGACACCTACCGAAGAATGCAATCTGCAATATTCGGTAAAAAAAAATGCAACAGTTCTTAATCATATACCTTTGACAGTAATTCGTCTAAAATTGCCCAATTAGTCCATAAATGGAATGAGTGCCATAATATCAGTTAAAAGACAATCAACTGAATTTAGTGATTTTAGAGGAAGCTTAACTTTGAAAATATGATTATTTCATTATTATTTCAATATTTTATCTATTAATTTTGGTTTTTCACAGTACCATAAATGTTTGCACTTTAAGATCAATACCTATAAACATTTCATCAATTGTATATATCACACATTCGTATGTAAAATAAACGCTATATTATAATATAGAAAGTTGTTGGGTTCTAATTGGTATGTTTATGCTCTTTTTCTGTCTCTTTATCTCTCTCTAGATCATCGGGCCACCATACATTAGGTCGCCTGCCGTCACATCAGCAACCAAGTTATATGCCTGGTCCCAATAATGGCAAATATGCAACACTCAGCAAACAATGTAAAACTTTGGAAGCCAATGATTTTTACTGAGATTCGCTTGCCTGCAGCATTAATGCAGGCAATAACAGTATTCGTCTTAATAGCATTACCACATCCAATGGTATTGGAAGAAATTCAATTAAAAATATGTTTGCCTCAGCCACATTACCACGTTCGGCCGGCTCTTCGCTTCGATCCGTATTATCTGCACAAACATCAAACACGGTGTGTAGGTCAACTGGCAATGGTTTAGATCAGGATGACGACAAGGATCCTCGAGATGTTACAAACAATAGTTTTAATCGCTTCGACCCCAAGTACATAAGTATAGGTCCAAAAGCTAGCTTCCGAGGCAATAACAATTTGAATTTATTAGCTGCTAGTTCAGCCAACAAATGTGCCACATTAGGAAGACCACATGGTGCACGTTATAGTGGATCCTTGAAGGGCACCAGCCCCTCTCCGAATTTGCGTAGTGCAAAGACTCCTTCGATTTCTACGGTATCAAAAGATTATTGCCCTCAACCCGATTGTATACCACAATCATATGTTGCTAATACGACCGAAATGCTTGTACCGCAAGTAACACAGCCACCCCCTCCTCCACTACCGCCTCCAAAGCCGAAAAATACATTCACAGAAATACCAGGTACAACTGGCGTTGGAAGTTCATATGCAAAGGAACTGCAAATGCAATTACAGATGCAACAACAGCACCACCATCAGCAGCAGCAACAACAATATCAATTACAAGAGGTTCAACCAGTCCCAGCTACTCCAACAGTCGCACAACGACCATTGCCAGTTCAACATCATCCACCGACTACGCACATTTTGCCTCCGTCAGCAGTGTACAGTATCGAAAGCTCAAGTTATAATCAACAGCAGCAGCAACAACAACAACTGCAGCAGCAACAACAACAGCTGCAACAACAGAACGAACCTCCTCCACCACTTCCACCACAAAGCATACCCTCCATAGTTTCCAGACCACTACCTCCTCAACCGGTGCCATCACCAGCTCCACCTCCACAATTACCACGCTCATTAAATCCCAATTCAATTGTTAATCAACCACTTCCCGAAATTCCCACACACCAAACACAACAGCCCTCTCAGCCACCACCCACGGTTCAACAATCGAAAATATCTCCCCAACCTCTGTGTGCAGCTAATTTAAATCAATATCGCTCTCTGCAACGACCCCAGCAACAAAAATTGCAATTACAACCACCACCTCCAACGTCGTCGCATCAACAGAATCAACAAACGCAGTCTCATGTGCAATTACAGCCACCTAGTCTACCACCCAAAAATCGTCATAAATCACGAGAACATAACTCTAATATCCAACAAGTACTACCTCCCAAATCAAACAGTTTGCGCCATCAGCAGACCGGCTCAAACAATTACGAACAAGATCGTGAGCGAGATCGTGATAGAGACAGACAGAGGGAAAGAGATCGTGATCGCGAGCGCGAAAAGCATGAACGTCCGCCCAGACGGTCAGAAACTTTAGATAATGCTCGTTCAAATGCTGCCTATACAGACCAGCATACTAGTTCGGTTAAGAAACAGCATTCTTATGAGACCTCACAGCCATCGAGCTATCATCAACGCCATCCAGCGGCTACTACCCCAAATAACAATTACCATCATTCAACGCTATTGTCGAAACAACAACAGCAACAGTTGTTAGTTGAAGCCCACCAGCAACAAATGTACTATCGTTCTTTGAAGCGAGGTGGTTCACAAGCCAACAACGACATGTATTCCGTGACGGAATTGTAGGAATGCGCCTGCTGTGGCGGAGGTGTCGATGTAGTGAGACGCGCAAAGTGTTCCTCAACATCTAACACCCCTGCCGCAGCGTTGGCAAATAGTTCATGTGTAGCCCCCATACCTTTACCGCCCAAGAAACATCAACGTTCCTCTTCGAGCGGTAGAGAACCTCGAGAAACGGCGGTATCCGCCTCATATAATGCGAATAAGTGTGATGACCACGAATACGATGAATACTGTCCAGGAGCGTATGAGCCTCAGGGCTCTCACCATCAGGCCCAAAGGCAAATTCACCTCTCGGCGGGCCTCTCGTCCTCATCGACAAAACATCAGCAGAGATCGGCCACATTTGATGTAGCTGATGCTAGAGAGTACGAACTTAAACGTCTAGGTAATAGACGTTCGCAGTCTCAAAATGCTACAAACATAAAACAGAATCGAAATGGTGGTTTGATGGCTGAACCTCATCATCGTGGCGAACGAACTCATGATCGCGAACGCAGCCGCAGTGATCATCGTATTGCTAGTTATGCATGCGACGATTCATCATTGGCTATGAGTCATGCATTTAGTGGGAATGTGGCGAATGGTGGTTTGGGACAACATCACAACCACCATCAACAACAACAACAACAAATGCAGCAGCAACAACATCGGCAGCAACAACGCCGTGAAAAAACATTTAAAGTATGATTTTTAGAGACGTCATAAAAATTTAGCCCCACTACCGAGGGGTCACCAACACCTAAGCGGGTGCAAACCATCTATGTGGCGACGTGGTGAAGTAAGAACAAGCAATTGAATGACATTCATTCATCTGATCGTTTAGTTGGTCAGCGAGACTACGTAGTGTGAGCATAGTAACATAGAGGCAATGGTGGTTGGTGACTGGTAAAAGGTAACCAAAGTGGTGGCGGCAAAAGGAGCGGTTTTGTAATAATAATGATATATTTAAGACGATTAGCTATGGATTTGCTGCTTTAAACTAATTGGCAGTGTTAGTGGTAGTTTAATGTTAATTGATTGCTCTAAAGCTGTGAAACAAATTGTATTTAGTGTATTTTTATGTTTCTTTTTTTCGTTTTATTGTAATAACATCAGTTGTAGTGGAGTCAGTGGAGTTTAAATTGTGACTCTCATCACACACTTTCACTCAGAACTAACTCGCTAAATTGTCTCATTACACCCACAATCAGTTAAAAATTAAAAACTACATACCACAGAGTAAACTTCAACATACAAGAGATACAAACAAACGAAAAATAAAAGATCTCGAGAAAAATTTACATTCATTTACGCTCTATTTTACAATAATTCTGTCTTTTTAACTACATCTATCTCTCGTTAATCTAACGAAATTGATTTCTTTCTTTTAATACCCTTGGATATTATCAAATCTATTAAGTCCAGTATTGTCATTTGCTAAATCTCAAAAATTATAGTATTAAGTTTGTTCATTTTATTTTTTTATGAAAAAAATTAGCAAAAAATTTATTGCAAAAAAGGAAATTCAAAGCATTTAAATTAACAAGTAATTATTATTATGAATACCGTTGCGAAATGTCAAAATGAACGAAATTTTTGTGACGTCTATAAACCAAATAGAAAATATTAAGAATCAAAAGAAAAATTCAAATACAAAGCACACATTAATGAATACGTATTATGAATAAAATACATACTTTACAAACATACATTTATAATTGCTTTAAATATTTATAATAATAATCCTTATACAAACAGACATACATAAATACATACATACATACATTAATTAATTAATTAAAAACAAAAAATTAATACAAAACAAACGTTTAGAGAAAAATTTTACTTAAATTCAAATGTACGTATTAGTAATGAAGTCTAAGCAATAATTCAGGTCTTTTTAATGCATTTATAAAGTTGATAATTACATAAATAGTTCAATAATGTATGTAAATTTTACAACACCGCCACTAACAACAACACACTTACACCCACACCATCAATCATAAAGTGAAAAAATATTACACGAAATCTTTATTTTAAATAATACCCTATAAAATTAATGGTAGAGTATTATAATATATCCCAGGCAGAAATTGCCAATAGTACCAACAAAATATTACTGGCAACCCACTGCTATTATTGTAAAACCAACCGTGTTGAAAATTACCAAAAATGTACAACTAATATTGTACTGGGAAAACACTATTTTGTTTGCAAAGCATATGTTTTGCCAGTACCACCCGAAAATGATTTGCCAATATTTTTATCAATATTACATATTTTTTTTAAATATTTTGTTATATATTACACACACAGAGAAAAAATTAGCTATTTGCCAACTGAAATTCAGTTACTACTACTCAAATTTGGTTATTACGAATTTCAGACGTTTGGTACAACTCAACATTAGTTTTCACACCAAAGTTCGGTTAATTCAACTGAATTTTAGTGGCAACACGCAAAATATTCAGAAAGCTAATGTAAATATCGTTGTACTAACTGCATTTATAAGTTGTTACCATTAAAATATACTTTTCAATTCGGTTGGCACTTAATTTCTCTGTGTGCACACATATAAATAGGACGCATAAGAATACGACCGAACTGTATTGCTGCTTTTTAAATGTGTTGCATTATACATATTTATAAAAATTAATTTCATTTAAGATATTTTTAAAGCACCAATACTTTTAAATTATCAACGTTATGCCATCGGTGGCAAGTTCGCTCTAACCAATGTTATCAATCGGGTAACAGAACAATACTGTCAAGATTGCTAATCCCACGTTCGGCCAATGCGTAACCGACGCTTTGCCAACACTGTGCCGATAGCCTTTTTCTGCCTGGGATACTAATCAGACTCGACAGATGTCAGAGAAAACTTTAAAACCGTTTGGTTTAATTAATATTTATTTGGCAGCACTTTAACGTGTTTGAAAAAAGAAAGATACTGACGAAAAACCAACAAACGATTAAACTATACCGTTGTACTGTATTTGAGATTATTCACAATTGCTTTGACAAGCCGCAAACCTATATTTCCAAAATTAAGTCCTAACACCTGCTTCCAATTAATTTCATTCCGTTATAGGATTCTGTATTAAAGTTAAAGACAAGAATAATTCTAGCATTATTTTTGAGTTTTAAGGCTTGAATTCAACTACTTCCACTTCATACTTTAGCAAAAGTGGTATAAAAATTATAGAATTTAAAATCTACTTTACTGCAAGCTAAAATTAAAGAGCTTGAACTTTTAAAAGTTGAATGCTTATTGATTAAATTCTATTGAAATAATATCTGAATCACTCAATTTTGGAATTAATTCAATAACCACTAACGCTTTAAGAATGAAGCTAATGAATAAATTCTTGAAAAATGGTATAAACGGAATGGTATGAAAACATTTGTTTAGGCTGAATTAAAGTTTTCGTAAATTAGCTTAAAATAAATTGACTTTTACTTAGCTCTGGCCACAATCAAATTTATTTTCATACAATACTTGAAGATAAAAGTATAATTCTAAATTGCAAAAAATTATTAAAAATTAGCCAAAAAAAAATGTCGAAATGTAGACGCGTGTCGACATTTTATTTTTTATTAAAATTGTAAACGATTGCAATTAAAGGAAGATGTTAAAGGAAGATGATATTCAATAACGTTTGTGGTTGCAATTTACTAATAAAGGTTGTGTTTGGTTAAAACAATCGTAATTAATATCTTAGTTGCTAGATTTGGTAATTTCAGGTCATTTCTTTAAAACTCTTTACGTTTCATACAGAGAAACCTAGTTTCGGGTCTGATTAACCTGTGTTTATATGGCCGGTATTATCCTATTGACAAATATACTTTTCATAATTCTTTTATATCAGTTTTTGTAAATAATTAATATAATTTTTACTCAATTTATTTTAAAATATAAAAAGGCACAAACGTTTTAATACAACATTCATACTCCCACTGCAGTAATAAAAATAAATTATTTTCCTATCTCTGTCTCTCTCTCACTATTTCTCTCACTATTAAATTCTTGTACTCTCTTGCTCCTCAAAAACAAACATGCATTTAACTCTCTCTCTCTCATTTTACACTTGAAGATAAAAGTCACAATTATGTAGTTTATTAGGAAATAATCCACTGCGTTAAAAAAATAATATTTATATAAAAAAATATGTATGTGTAAAATAGAAACAAAAAAATTACATGTAATATTTGTTAGTAACATTTTCTGCTGTGCAGATGCAAATAATTATGTAAACATAGACAAGAAAACATAAAATTTACGAGCAAAAAAGTAACGAAAACCGTACAGACATTCTGTTTAACAAGAAAATTACTACATCTTTTAAATTGTAAAATACTACCAAAAATTCTATTTCAAATTCAAAAAAATATTTATTCATTTAAATATTTTATTGCATTTAAATATTTAAAATAAATATCAATTTAAACTCTAAAATTTATTTAAATTTCAAAAAAATTTAATTTTCAAAAATAACTTTAAAAAATTTATTTTTGAAATTTAAAAAATTACCAATATTTACAGACTGTCCCCAAATGAGAACAACTCGATTTTAGCGATTTTCTCTGGAACTATTTGTCCAATTTAAGTTAACTTATTTTCTGAAAGCCAACTAAATTTAGAAAAATTTCAAAATAATTACATACATCACAAAAGTTGACGTACTGGTACAGAACATACATTTTCACTGAATTCTCTTCAGCAGATTTAATTTGGGCGTTAATGGGTTAAATTACAAAATCCTCAATTGATATTTAAAAATTTTAATTAAAAACTTCAAAATATAGATTTAGAATACAAGAAAACATAAATTTAAAGTTTTCCCAATTGAAAATTCAAAAATAACTTTGGTATGTTTTTGTACAAAGAGTGTGACAAATTATTTAAGAAACTTTTATGAAAAACATAAAACTTTAAAAGATTTTTTTGTTTATTTGTAAATTAGGCATTTTTATGCCTAATTTAGAACACAATTTGAAATTAGTGCTTTCCATTCAAATTACACTGGAGGACAAAATGTAAATTTTTAAAAATTAATAAAGATCTGACCATCAATTATATATATATATTTCAGACCTGTTAATTTCAATGGTGTACTTATTTTTTGATCAATGGTACAGATTTCGAGAAAATGTCTTTAAAGTTTGGCGGTTTTTAATTTAGTTTTTTGCATTTAAAACTTTTCGAAAGCAATCAGTCTGCTTTTGTTTTGATGGAATTAAATCACCCTTAAAAGTCGCAACGGCTAAATAACCGATTGAAATACCGTAAATATATTTAAAAAATCATAACCGTAGCCGAAATAGACAACAAATAATACATGTACGAAAAGTCTTAAAGTAAAGGATAACGGATTTGTGTAAGAAAAAATTTAGTTTTTTTTTTTGTTCTATTTCTTGTTAAACAGACTGTTTATTGAAAAGTAAATATAAAAATGAAATTTTTATCTAAACTCGTTTATATTTTATTAAATAGACTTTAAAATTTTAATTATGCAATAATCAAAGATAAAGTATTTGTAACTTTTTTATAATTTAAAAAAAAGCAACGAAAATTAAATTTATAATAAAAATATTAAAATTTTCATCTATTTCTACCTACTAACATTTGGTAAATTATCTTAATTCGAGCTAAACAGTCAAAAACCTAAAACACATTTACCTTTAACATCAAATCAAAACATTCCAACAAAACGAAATATATAGAAACGCATCACAAATTAGTTTTTTTTTTTTGATAATTTTGATTTGTTAATTTCACTGCGTGTATTCATACATTAGCCACCTAACAAACTACAAACATATTTCCTATTTTTGCTAAATAATTTTAATTATTATTTTGAAATTTGTAATATATTATTTTTTTTTTATACATATAATACCATAAGATAGGTACTTGTAAATATTTATACATATAATATAAATTAAACAAAAAAAAAAAGTAGTCACAAACTTGTTTGAATAATAAAATCCACAACTAAATGAATTTTTGGTTTAAAAATGATAATTGAACCAGATATCAAAGGTTTTTCATATAACATACAGACAGAAATAAATACATCTAGCCTTAAGTCGAATTTAAGAAGAAATGAAATGTAACATTAAGACCCCTCCCAAAATAAATTCTAAATATAATAGTAATATTAATTGATAATGAAATAATACGAAAACAAACAAGTAACCAAATAAAGAAAGGCAACGTTTCCACTGAACGTGCTTTGACACAAAACATGTTTTGTACATGTTTTCAATACATTTTTTTCTCATCGAAACTCGTGTATTGCTCAAAACAAGAAAGTGGAAACGTAGCCTAATAAATTTAATAATATATGATATTAAACAAAATAACATTAGTTGTTAAACAATTCGAAGATTAACATTTTAGATCAAAATAATTATAAAAAAAAAAAAGTAAATTAGAGAATACAAATAAACAAAACCATATAAATAAAATTCTGTAGCTGATTTGAAGATAGCCATAAAAATGTTTATAAAACTCCCATTCTTGTTAGTGATTCAAATTTAATTATAAAACAAATGAACTTTTTAAATAGAAACATGAATTATTACTTTACAACTTTTCAAAATTATTCCATAAACATACAAAGCAACTTTAAACGAAAAGCAAAAAACAAACTTACATACATTTATAGTTAATAGTTAAACAAAATAAAATATATTAAACAATTTTAACAAAAAAAAACAAAAATCTAGTTAAACTATTAAAATTCTCTAAATATACTCAAAATTTAATAAACCAAAATAAAAAAAAAATAAAAAAAGAAACAAATATAAAAGAGTTAAAACTATTTATGTTTTTACGTGTTTTTTTTTTTTTTTTGTTTAGTTTTTGTATCTATTTGTAAATTTGTTGATGAAATTTTATCCCTAAAATTAATTCCTACCACGCCCATCCCATCATAACCCCTTTCCAAACAACACAGTTTCAGATGCACAATTTCTATGCATAAAAAAGTATTCATTCAACTTGTAGTTATTTATATACAAACAACATTGAATATAAATTATGGATCCATTATCGATAATGATTGTACGTAAAATGGATGATAATGATTATGAAATAAATTGCATTTTAATGAAAACGATGGCATTAAGCTGTATTAGTTTTTAAGTTTAAGCAATTGCGAAGATATTTTGAATTACAAATACATTCATACATGTATATCGATAATGAAATTTAAAATTAAAAATATAATAAAGAAAATATGTTAAAAAAAAAACAGAAAATAATAAAACGACAAACTGCAAGACGAAGAAAACTAAAATAAACAGGAAAAATCCAATTTAAAAAAATCAAACATAAATGTGTTTAATTTTATAAAAGTATTTTTGAAAAAAATGTTACATTGTGGATCAGTCAAAAAAAATGTTAGCCCCTTGAGACCCAAGCTCACGATTGTGAGCTTTGATGTTTTCTCTTAAAACTGCGAATATTTCCAATAGTAATAGATTGATTGAGATGAAAGAAGTTCTATTATATTTTTAACTTAATTATATTTCATAAAATATGTTTTACTATAAGGAAAGTGTAATACTTTTTGAATTAAACTTGAAAAATTAAGAATTAACCTTGAAAAATTAAGACTTTTTTGCATGCATATTGGTTCTCAAAGGGTTAGGCAAGTTAACCAGAGATTAATCCATTTTATTTGCCGTTTTTTAATAGCTTGGTTTTCCACTAAGCAATTTTTTGTAATTTTACACTTGAACCATGCCCTCTCTAGTGGTGGTACAAACAAGTAAAAATTAAACTTTGACGATATGTGATCATTTTTATTAATGACGATTTGTGAACAATTTAAAAGAAAATATATTTTTTTTAGATAATATTTTTAAGATTTAAAAAAAAATAGTATTTTCTAAAGATATTTTAAAATTGTTTTTTTTCAAATCTACACTCATAATAATCCATGCATAAATATACCAATAAATGTCAAAATAACAAAAACTTTTGCAAAATAAACCAATATTTGTTAATTTAACGAAAGGTTTTGTTGTTTTGACATTATTTTCGTATTTTTAGCATATATTATTATGAGTGTAATTGCTTATATTTTTTTCATTTTATTTGCTAGTTAAAAGTAAATAGCTCATTATTAATATTATAAGCGAAAATATTGGCGTACTAAGGTCTAAAGAGATTTTAAGCAACATTTTGTAGAAACTTAACCAAAGGTCAGTTAAGCCATTTTTTTTTTATGGAACAGAGCGATATTATTTAAATACATTGAAGTTTCATCTCTATCAATTTTGTTAATTTTCAATCAAAACTCATTTTACATTTCAAAAATACAAAAAAAAAATACTATAAAAAAAACTCAAAAAAATTTCGGAAAATTTGGCAAAACGTTCAAAAATTAACTAATCCAGTTAAACCAAATATTGGTAGTTACAGTAAGTAAAAAAAAGAAGAAAGAATCAAGATCAAATAAAACGTCAAGCCCTATAGCGACATCCACAAGGCAGGTAAAAAAAGTCAGCTAAAGATTACTTAGAAAAAATCCTGCTTAAAATGTTAAAAACCGAGGAAAAAGCTGGAGTTACAATTACTAGCGAATGGGAGAATGCTACACAGGGAGTTAAGCGGAAGTTGAAATAAGAAATAGAGCGATTACACGAAAATATATTAAAGTACCAATAATTAGCGAAAGTAATTAAAACTCATCGTACACTACTTAAACAAATAAAAATATATAAAAAAAAAATAATTTGGAATGAAATTGTGACAAATATAAAAATAAAATAAAAAAAATATTAAAAAATTTTGCAAAGAGCAAGGAAATGTGCTAAAGTAAATTAAACAAAATATGACCATCGGTCAATTTAAAAGAAATTTAAGTAAAGTTTCCTTGACTTCTTTCATCAACTAATTATGTACAATAAGTCAATTTTAGTTAAAGCTACAGAAAGGACAATTTAAGATAATGGGTATTTGTATTTTTTTTTTTTTATTTAATGTGAAAATACAAATTTGCAGATCTTGCAAATCAACAATATTATTGGCATTAATATTGTTATGTTTAAAAATGGGTGATCATTATTTTTTGTAACTTTTCGTCAGCAGCTCCAAAAATAAGTATTATTTTTAGTTTTCATAAAAAATATTTTGGAGTTTAAACGTTATTTTTCATTGCTTAATAAATATTTTTATTACAAAGCCATGGACAATTTTAAAATCTAGTCTTTATGCTTTGTATAGTGTTCAAATAAAAATATAAAATAAATATCGACGCCGCCCGAGGAGACAAGTCATTTATAATTTTCTTTTGCACACTACAATTGTATGATTAATTGGGAATATATAACTTTATTATCCAAGTAACCTTTATACGGCGTATTTGATTGTCCATTTATTAGTTTTAGTAAATATTTCCTGTGATTTAGATATGTGTAAATAATTATTAAAACAGTTTCTTGAAATTGTTCTAACGAAATAACCTGTGTATTTTAAAATATCCTCTTTTTCCAGTTTGTTGCCTGCCTGTCTTAGTAGCTTTTTGACGGCTTATATTTATTTATTTTTTTGTTTTGCATTCATTAATGTGTTTTAAATAACATATCTGATTGACAATATAAAACAGTTTTTTGTTTTTCTGAAAACTTGATAAAAATGACTTCTCTGTTCAGCGCAGCGTCGATATACACTCAAGGAAATATATATACTCGTCACTTTTCTATACGTACATAGAATAATGAAATACGGTCATGTACGGTAATGTAAAAATTCACCAAAATGTTATATACTATCCATACCGTTCTGAAATACCAATAATGCAAAATTTTTATAACAAATGGCATATATTATTCATAAAACGTTTGAATTTTCTAAAAATGTCCAAAAATTTGTTATTTTTTAAATTAAACTCATCCGAAAAATGTAAATTATAAGTATCCAAAACGTAACATTGAGTTTTACAGCCAAAATTCGTTCCATTTCGCAACGATTTGTTAAAAAAAAACATATGGGTGAAAGAATTGTTCTTAATTTGTGATATCAGATTTGTTTCTGTTTTTTTTTTGTATTAATAATATTAAGATTTCAAAATGGTATATATATTTTTTTTTTGTTTCCACCCTTTAAATGAAATTTGAATAGTGTCAGTATATTTATTTCCTTGAGTGTACTAGCAAAAAAAATAATAATAAATAAAAAAATATTACCTTATAATTTAAATGTATTCTTTATTCTCTCCAATTCTCAATAATGTCTTTAGAACTATTTGCACTTGTAACAGCGCCGGAAGCAGTGGTTACACCACTATTACCTCTTTCCATTAGACCCACCTCCAAATGTTTGCGTTGTATATCTTCATATGTATTGAAGAAGAAATTATGATTATCTTGTGAAACTTTTGTTAACCAGTCAAACCACATCTCTTCGGTTAACTCTGTACTTCCCGCATACATGGGATTGCGAGGAGTCATAAAAACTTGAGAACGAAATTGTTTAACTATATTCTCCAGAGCACCATGATAAGTTGTGGCCAGTTGACTTTTTACTTCTGGCACCAGAAAACTATTAACCATGCGATCTATTTCAGCTACACGAGTTTTCTTGCGATTTTGTATTTGCAGTTGCTGAAGTTGCATTGCATGGTTTTCTGTAGTTTGTCCTTTAAAAATGCGTAATTGAGAATCTTTGAAAAATGCCTTAAACATTTGATCATGACATAGTTTACTGGCCGGTGTAAAGTCCAAACGTTTGGCACGATTTTTAACAAACAATATATTTGGAAAGTAGTCATGAAGAAAGGGTTTGACATCTTGTGACGGTTTCATTAGTTCTGCAAATCTTAGTAAATTGAGAAAACTCAAATTAAAGTAATCATCTTGTACCACTATCAGTAAGTGACAAACGGATAAAAGCCCAATGATACTGCCAAAATCTTCCAACTCATTGTTGGTCATGTCCTTCTTGTAGGCATTCGATAGCACCGGAGGTGTGTCTAATAAGATCATGCGATCTGAGGTAATAAACATATGAGTTGATTCTGTACGCGAACGAGCTGAACATTTGTTCAGTTTTAGCTTGGTGGGAAATACAGAATCTTCTTCAACAAATATTCGATTGTAGTAATCGAAATCTAACTCTTCGTTAGCCAAAAGATTTAGTATAGTGGATTTGCCTACACCTTGAGTCCCAACTACACCGACAACTAAAAAGTCGGTGTTAGATTTCATGAGAAGTTTCTTGGCGCCGCCATTAATCATACCGGTAGATGATATTACTGTAGCTGGTCGGGTCATTTGATAGACCGGCTCAACAATATTTAAAGGCATTGGAATTTCAGTGTTGCTATTTGACGGCTCCCGTGTAGTGTTGGGACTTAGGGCTGGACTTTGTGTAGCTTTTTGAAAAATTACAGTTTTTTGCGGAATCTGTACGGGTGCAGCTTGTTCGGTGTAGCTATACGAAGTAGACGGCATTTCACTGTCCGCTTTCGCATCTGGTTTAGTTTTTAATAATATTTTAGGTTGCACTTCCAAATCTTTAAATTGTGAACTTAATCCCATAGAACGCTTGTCGTCCTAAAAATGTTGCTATTAGAAAAAATAAATCAAATCAATAAAAATTTTAATTACCCTGGGCTTACGGTAACGTCTTCTTCTGTCCGACATTATTTTTATTAATTTTAAATGTTCAAATTATTTGTTTCACTTTTATTTTTCACTTTAATTTTTTCACTTTAATTTTTATTAACCGCACAAATTGGAAAAAAAATACTTTAGAAGCAAGATTTATTTTGTTATATCTTGTTTAGAAGCCTTTAGTTTTAAAACTACTAAACACATTTTTTCTAGTGATGCCTATTTAGAGGTTTTGCAAAAAGGTTTAACTCACTTTTCATAACCATAATATATTACATTTATGATTTTGTTTGACATTTGTGTTTTGTTGTCACGAATAACTTCTTAGCTTGTAAATTTTCAATAAAAACAAAGAAAAACTTTAAGCAAAATTGCAGTGACATTATTTAGACTTATTTTAAAAGTTGAAATTATTTATTTTACTTTAATTTTAGTTTGTCGCAAAAATTGGACACAACATTACCTCTAGTTGTAAAACTACTAAACACATTTTTTTAGTGGTGCCTATTTAGAGGTTTTCACTGCCATAAGATAATAATGATAACAAAATAAGGATTTATTTAGCATTTATGGTTTAATGACACAAATAACTTGTTAAATTATAATTATCAATTAAAATCAAAGACAAACTTTAAGCAAAATTGCAATGAAAAAGAAGTCGGTTTAAAACTGATTCAGCGTTTTTATTTTTAAAGTGACAACACTGAAATTCTAAAAATCAGCTGTGCTGTTTTGACATTTCTAAATAAATAAAAAAAAACACATTTTTAAACCAACAACAATTTTGTAAATATTTTTTAATATATTAAAATCATTATGCCTTTGATTGTTATATCTGGTTACCCAGCAAGTGGTAAAACCAAACGGTCTTTGGAATTACAAAAGTTCTTTGAGGATAAAGGAAAACGTGTTCATCACATATCGGAAAATAAAGCCATACCCAAGGCAGGATTCCATAAAAATGTATACTTTGCTGATTCTCAAAAAGAAAAGGTGGTCAGAAGTGATTTGAAATCAGAAGCTTTAAGACGTCTGGACAAAGAAAGTGTTGTAATCCTAGATGCCGGAAACTATATCAAGGGTAGGGGAATTAAATCGAGTATAGTAGCATGGTCCAGATTCTCCTTTTTCTCTTGCGGCTGGACAGGGCATTAAAGATGGACAAGTTTGCGCAGAAAAACTTTGCTCAGCAAAGCCACTAAATTGTTAACGGATGACTTTTTATGTCATCCGTAAAAAATCAAAATTGTCCAACTTAAAAATCTAATAACTTTCTTATTTCAAGAGATGTGATTGCATATTATAACTTTAACGAACGATTGTTGAATTGGCTATCAATTTTTAGACAAATTTATATACTTATATAGATGATTTTTTTTAATAAGTAATCCTTATGTCCAATGAGTTAATATATTTCCGTGATTGAAAATTAAATTTTAGATAGAATTAAAAAAAAAAAGTTTTCCAACTGTAATGTCCTGTCTAGCATCAAAAATACTATTTAGGGTAACAATTTTTAAGTGATCGGAAAACTTTACACGAACGACTAAAACTCCATTTTTTAGGTTATCGTTATGAATTATTTTGTGCTACTAAAGCTGCCCGCAGTACTCAGTGTACCTTATTTTGTGGTATACAAAAGGATAGAGCATGGGAATTCAATCAAGAGAGATGTGGTGAAGAGCCCGCCAATTTGTCAAATGTGGATGATGTCTCAAAATTGGACAACTCCAGTGTACCTTATACCCCAGAAATATTTGAAGGCTTATGTATGCGCTTTGAAGAGCCCCATGGCAACTGTCGATGGGATAGTCCATTATTTGTGGCCTTTCCTGATGATGTTTTAGAATTCGAAACAATATTTAGTGCATTATTTGAATCTAAACCTTTGCCACCAAATCAGTCAACACAAAATGTAGGTTATTTAGTTTATTAATTGTTAAAAAATTATTGTTTCATCATTTCTATTTAAAGCCTCCATTAAGCTCCACCAACTATTTATTTGAATTGGATCGTTTGACACAAGAGATTGTGTCTAATGTATTGGCAGCCCGCAAAATTGGTATCATGGGTCCGGTGCCCATTAAAAATAGTCAAATTAAAGTAGAAGTACCAGCCAATATGAATGCCATTCAACTGAATAGATTAAGAAGACAGTTTCTCAACTATAGTAAATTGCATCATGCTACCACTAGTTCTCTGGACAAGGTGCCACAATTATTTGTGCAGTTTTTGAATTCAAACTGTGGTTCCGATTCTTAACAATAAAAACAATTGATTTTTTCCATTTTAAGTCTTTGAGTTTAATTTCTTATTCTAGTAAGAGATAAAAATAAAAATTCATCATGTCTTATTTATAATATGATTTCCAATTAATTTTTGAAAGTCGCAGATACTCGTGTAAACTTAAAAATAAAAAAACATATTCACAGTATAACATAATAGAAAAGAAAATAATTCACAAAATGAAGTCCCAAAATATATAATGGATATCAGTATTATTTTTGTGGAAAAGTATCTTCATCATCATTATCAAATTGACCATCGTTATCATCATCTCCAGTACTATTCAGGGGCTTGCGGCATATCCAAAAAAGACTTTCATATTCGCTCTTTAACATAGATTGAGGATTTTGAGCATATTTAGTGCGTACACCAGTTTTGGATTCTAAAACTTTAAAGCCTACACTGTTGATTACCAGCATTATATCCTCAAATGTTGGCTCAATGCTTTCCTCATTTTGTATATCACTAAAGTGATACAATAGCGGACCTAAATTTACCCATATACCGCCAGGAACTAATATGTGATATATAGTCTCTATGAAATCAATCACATTATTGGCACAATCGATGAAAAAACAAGTGGCCACACAGTCATAAGAGTTGGGAGTTTTATAAACCTTGAAAATGAGATAATTATTTGTATTAAATTGGTGATAATAATTTGCTTAACTGACCTCCAAAAAATCTCCAGCTATAACGGAAATTGTACCTGTTGGTCTATCTATAAGAGGACAAACATCAGGAAAGCGCACAGCAGCAACTTGATCTGCTCGTCTCAAATTATTTTCATGTTGATGCACCCAAGGATGCAGAGTATACATATTCTCGCGTGAACAAAAATTCAATACAAAATTGGAAGCTATCAACATGAAATAAGAAAACTCATTGGCTTCGCATTCATAGCCACGGCAAGCCAATTCGTATGACAATCTTCCCAGGCCACAACCGGGTACTAAAATTTTAACCTGATTAACTTTACTGCAAGAAAACGTTTAATATAATGACAATTGTATGATTTTAAGTTCCTCTACTTACTATTCCTTTGGATCAAAGTACATTTCAATGGCATCGATAATGGGTTTATACGATTGGTTACGCTCCTCGGCACCCTCGGCACTCCAGTCACGTGCAATGGCTTTCAAAGTGGATTGAGCCTTTAAAATGTGAAAATGTTCAACATGTTCTTCAGACTGTGTCATAAGCCAAACAAGCAAAACAAAAAAAAAAAGTCGATGCAGGGAATCATACCATTAACGATTAGTTTCCCCACACGAAAGGAAAGAAACAAAAATGTTTCAAACTATAATTTTTCTATAAACTACAAATAATAACTAATCAAGACAAATTCAATTTTAGATACACAGAGCAGCAAAATTTACCCCTAAAATCGAAAGCAACAGTACCGACCTTTGATTTTAAATATTTTGGTAAAGCTGATTTTAATGGCGTACCCATTATTTTCATCAGATTTTTTTTTTTTTGCAAAATTGCATTAAAGTTTTGCATGTTTTAACGAAGTTTTTTATGCATCAAATTTTAAAAACATGATATTTTCTATTAATTTTTTTATGGTGAACAATGTAGAAGACCTTTAGCAACTATTGTGTATCAAATTTGTTTAATAAATATGCAACATTAGCAAGTAAATCCACGTTTTTTTTCTGTAAACTTTTACTATTTTTGTACAATTTATATCCCACTTCGCAAAGGATCAAAGCATTTTTTTTTTTTTAAAGAGAAGCAACACTCAGGAAATTCTTCCTATTAATTAATGTGTTGCTTTCTTTGGAAAGGGAATAGTGGAGAGATGAAAGGTGGTGAAAGACAAAGGGCTTCAAACATGGCAACACTGTAATTGCGCGAGTAGATAAGTCTTAGAACAGTTGTTGCTCACCACCTGATGTAGAGTTGGCGAATTTATTGAAGCTTTTTGTTTCATAGTCCTGATTCATTATTTTACATCGGTGGGGTTAAGTGCTATGGGAACACCGAAGGTGGGCGCAGCGATACATATAAGTGATAGAAAACTGATACATATTATCTTTCTAAATTGATGTTGTCGTCACCGGGAATCAAACCCGGGACCCTCTGTGTAACAGTCCAACACGCTAACCATTACACCACAACGCCCATCTAAAATCAGCGTGGGCGAAATATTTAAGATCAATGGCTTGTACTCTTGTTTTAATTTTCGAGTTTCGCATTGAGATTAAGAGGCAGAAAAGACAAAAAAAAAAATATTGTAATTGTACGTACATGCTCCATATCAATGTGTCGTATTTTAGCCGCATGCTCATCCAATTTTCGACTACTGACCATTGCAGTATGGGACAAAGGATGTACACTTAACATCTCACTGATAATCTCTTGATTCTTATCTATGCAGCCTCTTAACGTATTTAAATGTTGGCGATATTTCATAAGCATATTTTGGTGTCTTATAGGCAATTGATTTAAATTTCTTTCCGTTTTGTTTACCCGATACAATGAAAATTTTCTACAAATTTGGGGAAATTATTAATACTATCTGTAAGGGAAACTCATTTAGTCACTAACCTATATAATCTTAAAGCTGATACAATCTTTTCCAAATGTTGTTTTTCCATTTCCTCCTCTTCCGGAGTTAACATTGGTGGCTCTGTAGCCATATTGCTCAAGGACAGTAAGGAAGATGATGAATGTTTACGATTCATATTGTTTGCTGATGTACTTAATGAAGATGATGAAGGTATTTCCGTCATGCCCAAACACGTTTTTTTGTTGTTAACAAAATTCAATGTCAATGTTATATTTTTTGTTCTTCTTTTCTCTAGTGAAATAAGTTATTGCACCAGCTGGATGTCAAGTGCAGTTATACACGTTTTATAGCATATGCTGCAACTTTCCAATACTTTATTATATACTCTTGCTAAGGCATTTCTAAAAAATTTTTGTAATTAATATTAATTTTGTATATTTCTTAGATAATACTTACTTTTTTTAAATTAAATCAAAATTGTCTATATACACTAAAAAATTAAAACGAAAGGAAAAACCTAATTCCGTTCTATCTTCTTTCTCTTTACTTGTTTCTCTTTGTTCTTACTTGCTGTGTTTAGTAAGTATACTACTGTTAAAAACAACTATGAGACTTCTTAAATACAACTCTGTTTTCTTTTCATTATTTTTCACGTCATAAGACAAGCGCCATTTTTAAACAAAACACAGGTAGAAAAATTATAATTTGTTACTAATCAAGGTATTGTTTTAAGTAAGTTTTTGTTTTATGAATTTAATAACAAACAATTGTTTAAACTTTTATAGTTTTAACTATGGCCTGTGTGGATACTTTGAATATATCATCGGAATTAAATCTTACTCCATCACGCAAGCGCAAACGCCAATATGAAAAACTACAGCAGCAACAACAAGAACAGAATGCCTTAAAAACAACAGCTGCAACAACATCCTGTTTTACAAATGCTGCTTTTAGCTCTACACCAAAGAAAATATTGGGCAAAAGACGTCTTCAGTTAAACACAAACAAAGAAAACACACTAAAATTTGTGCCCAATCTTGGTTTGGAAGTAAAATCTATAGCAGAAATAGCTAAAAGTAATAATGAAATTGATCAAGGCAGCAGTACTCCAAAGAATCCATATGAGGTATTGCGTAAACCACCAAAAAAGAAGAAACGCCCAACTGAGGTAGTGGCTTGTTTTGAAAATCCAGCTTTAAATTTAGAATTGCCAGAAAAACAATTTAATCCATATGAGGTGAGTTTTATCACTGTTTAAAAACCATGGGTAAAAGTGCACTTTAGTGGGCACACAATATATGACCCCCCTCTGGAAAACAGAAAGAAAAATATCGAAATTAAAAATTAGTAACGCCGGCCCCATAGGACCACAAAAAAAAAAACCGAAACACATATTTACATACAATTGTGGGTACTGAATTGTATTTCAGAAATTATTAAAAGTTTTACATTATTTCTGAAATAAAATTTACAATATCTTAAATACAATTGGTAATTTCTGAAATACAATTAATATAATTTGAAAATAGTGTAGAGCAATTTTAGTAAATAGTTGACCCAAAAAGTAAAAATTTGTAAACTTTTAAACATTTTACTTTTAAATTTTAAAAAATTATAACCAAAAGTATAATTTTCGACATTTTATCATAAATTGTAAGCCACATTATTAAAGTTCAAGTTTTTTGTTAAAAAAATCCCTGCTATGTTTATTAATTCAGTAGATAAATCATTAAAGCAAAAAAGTTTTCATTTGCAAAAGTTATCATAATGTAAAGATTTCTTTTCTGTTACATTTAATTAAAAAAATAAAATACTAACGCCCGTGTTCATAAAAAATCTTAATTTAGATTTCAAATATATTTAAAGCCTTAAAACTATATTTAAAAAACTAATAGTAGCTTAACCTTGTGTAAAAGTTAATATTCATTTATGAATACAGTTTTATGGCTAAAATTTGTGTTTTAACTAAAATGCATTTGACATACTGTTTGATATTTTTATGAATAGGGGGCTTAGAGTTTAAGGCCGAGTTTTTAGGATGTAGATTATCCTTAAACGTATATTAACAAAGTTTTTAAATACAATACTGCTTCTGAAATGTGATCTATTTTGTTTTATTATGATAAAGACCAAATTTCTAAACAAGATGAAGTGGTAAAGACAAATTTTTGTTAATAAACTTGGAAATGGCAGAAGAAATTCGTTACCGGTTTAACTAAACCAAGTTTAAATGACATCCCAAAAACTTGGTCTTAGTATTTTATTTTTTTAATTTAATATACCTAAAAAAATTATTATATAATGATAACTTTTGCAAATGGAAACTTTTTGCTTCAATTTTTTGCAAGACTACGACTCTGGTGTGTTAACTTGGAAAGCTATGCTACCATATAAAGTTTTTGAAAAATCGCAAATTTATAGTACAAGCCGCTATATTCAAATACATTTTTTTTGTCAAAATATTTCCCATTAATTGCCTTTTTTTTTAAAAACTTTCACTTATTCATGACAATTATTCATTTAGCGCTCATATTCGCTGAAACTGTAAAAAATGGATAAAAACATACATAAAACGTGAGCAGTGGTTTAAATATAAAGTTTTGAGCATTAAACATACGCCATAAATGTGTACAAAGGTCCATGTTATTTAATTCCATCATAACAAACAGATTGATTGATTTCGAAAAGTTTTAAATGCAAAACCCCCAAACTTTAAAGACGTTTTTCTCGAAATCTGGATCTGAAAGATATGGACAATTTTTGAAATCGTTAGAAAATTTCCTTTAATTTGAGTACCCACACTAGTATGTAAATACTCGTTTCCGTTTTTTGGACCAAGGGGGGCTCCGAAACTGTAAAAAAGGGTAAAAACCTACATAAAACGTGAGCAGTGGTTAAAATATAAAGTTTTGTGTATTAAACATACGCCATAAATGTGTACAAAGGCCCATGTTATTTAATTCCATCATAAACAGATTGATTGATTGCGAAAAGTTTTAAATGCAAAACCCCCCAAACTTTAAAGACGTTTTTCTCGAAATCTGGATCAAAAAGAAATGGACAATTTTTGAAATCGTTAGAAAATTTCCTTTAATTTGAGTACCCACACTAGTATGTAAATACTCGTTTCCGTTTTTTGGACCAAGGGGGGCTCGGCGTCAAAAATTTAAAATTTCTGTTTTTATTCTGGAGGTGGCCATATATTTTTTTTATTTAATTTAATTTCCGAGTGCCCGCTAAAGGGCAATTTAGCCAAACCATGTGCAGTGGACAAACAATGAGTTTTTACTTTAAAGGTGGTCCGCGATATTGCCCAATCAACTAACAACAACTGCTTTGTTAATCCAGCTTTGAATTTGAAAATTCAAGATGCTCCTGCTTTACGCAATCCTTTCGAGATTCAAAGAGAATCATCAAATGAAACAGATATTCTGAATTTAAAAACTGAAACTGACCCAGCTTTACAAAATCCGTTTGAAATACCCCGAGATGTTGTCAAAGATCCGGGAGTAAACTCGGCGAATCCTTGTAATTTTAAAATTGGCTTACCTTTTATACCTACTGTGGGCTGTCGCATAGATTTTAAGGATTTGTCAATGGCCCAACTTACCCCCAGTAAATTGTTGGCACAAAAACTGATATTTTCTCCAATTCCAATTCCAAAAGCTAAAGTTTCTTTAGGATCTATAGGTGAAGAAACCACTATGGATATTGGCAAAGAACTAGATCGTTATCAATTGGAATTGGAAAATAGCATTAATGAAGCCAAATTACTTAAAAATGTTATTTTGGACGATATTAACATTTCACCAGACAATTATCAAGTTCAAGTAGTTGATATTGAAAAAAAGATAAAGTTTACTCAAAAATTAACTGAAATATCCGAGGGATTAATTGAAGAAACAACTGAACAAACAGAACATCACATACAGATAAATATACAGAAAGATCAAGGCAAAAGCATAGAAATGAAAACAGATAAAAATCCTTTTGAATACGAAATGATTGAAGAAACCGAGAATAATGAAGCAACTGAAAAAGTTATAGAAAATACGAATCCTTTTAAATATGATACAATTCAAGACAATGACATTAAGGAAGATGAAATTGAGGAAAATCTTGAAGAATTATATGGTTGTGCTGACAATGATGTAGACGAAGAAGACTCTTTTGACTTTAAAACACCAGCTCCATTTGTTAGAGCTTATACAAAAGCTGAGGTACCCAAATTAACCGTAAGCAAAGAATCTTTAAAGGATGATAACTTTAATAAACCAATTGAATCGGAGGAACATTTAAAAAAACCCATGAATATTAAAAATATGATACGAAAATCCATAAGAAAACTTATGCATCCTCATCAACAGAGCCAAGAACATAAACCAGATGAAGATGAAAATCACGAAAACTCAGAACATGAAAAACATAATGGCCTTGTGAATGCCATACGTCAAAGCTTAAGACGAAAGCCAGCTAAAAATGTGTTAGAAGATGAACCCGAAATCAAGGAATGTGAAATATCAATTATTGATAGCAGCGAAAGAACAATGAAGTTAAAATCTGATTTGTTTCAAACTGAATATGCAAAAATCGAAGATTTGACTAATGAAAAGAAACACAATATACGAAATAGCATACGTAAATCTACGAGAGAACTACGTAATCATTTTATGAAATCGGTTTTCCATAAAAAACACGAAGAATATGATTTTAATAAATGAGATTTAACTACGATTTTATTCCACAAATTATATTATTTAAGTTTATGTTTCTTTTATTGCACCCAAAGATTTATTAAGTTTAAATGCAATTATTGCATAGTTTTTAATATCAATCAAATCAAATTATTTTACTATACTATTTTTTTTTTTTTTACATATATGAGTTGTTTATTGCTGCACATCAGGGTAGTGCTCATTTAATCGAAAAATTTTATAGAAAATTTTGAAAAATTTAAGCCAAATCTTATAGCTTTAGATTAATCTTCAAGAAGGTCAAACATTTAAATCCACTGGCATTATTAGGGCATTTAATGCAACTAAAAAATGAAAATAAAATGGAGCTAAAATTGAAAAATGCGCCCTAAAACTTTTTGCAAAAATCAAAACATAAAAATTATATTTGGCATCTATCTTTTCAATAGGAACATAATTTTACTCTATTTTTCACTTCAGCAAGATTGTAAAATGTAAACCTGGTTTTGCTTAAATCAAAATATAATAATGTTTACGTTAAAAAAATATTATTTTCATTAACAAACAAAATAAAAATAGTTAACTCTTTACCACGAAATTCAAAATTTGGAAATAATTTTGTAATTTAAAGACAATTTTTAAAATAAAATGTTATCGCCCATGTCCTGTGTTTCCTTACTTTTTGAATACAAATGAATTTGGAATTTTAATTAGGTGCTTTCTAATCCCCGTAAATGTAAAAAATTTCAAACTTACATTCGTAAAATGTCGAAATATTTTCGAAAACATATGTTTTCAGTCAAGATGCTAAATTTTAATTCATAAAGCAGTCTTATGATTAAAAAAAAAAAAACCTTTGTAACTTTTATTTTACTTTCTACAGGAAAGTAAAACGAAAAAAATGTGTTTGTGAAAGCAATAAATAGCACCAAAAAGTCGCATTGGCTACACTTTCATGTGAATGTGAAACAGCTTTGCAAAAATTTGTTTTACTTTCACAGATCCTTTTTCTACACGATATAGGTAGAAAATATTCGAGTGTGGTTCACAAAATATCGAATAATTAATTTTTTATGTGGGATTCGGAACTCAGAGCAGTGACGTTTGTTTTTGATGTTAGTTTGCATTTTTTTCTAGCGGAATTCAATATAAAAAAGTTAAGTTTTCTATGATCTACTTTTATTTTATTCTTCTTAGTTTAAACGAGCTTAAGATCATTTATTTATTAATTATTTATTTCCAATATTTCGTCTCCACATTGGGTGACTTCTTCAGAAAGAAATATATATATTGGAAACAAATAAATGATCTTAAGCTCGTTTAAACTAAGAAGAATGGAATTCAGTATAATTATAGCTAATTTTGAATCTCCTTTACGGCTAAAGATTTTTGCGGCTGACTAAAAAATTTCGGAAATTTGTTATTTCAAACAAATTTTGGGATTTATAGAAAACTTTAAAGATAATTTTCTTATAAATTTAGGCCTGTTATCTTATCTCAGAATAGCCAAAGTTTAACGATTAACCATAGTTGTGAATTTCAAATTTATATGAAAATTTATGTTTAAAGTTAAACTATGGTTATTTTTAGAAAAACTACATGTTACAAAAAAAAAGTATTTGGTTAACTTTCACAAAACTTTTTCCATACGATATAAAATGAAAAAAAGCACCGACCATAAAAAAAATTCAGAATGTTTCACTTAATAATTTTAATGTGGATTGGGTACTCAAAACAGCGCCTTATAATTCAGAATATTTTTTTTTTATTACACTTCAATTAGTTTAACGAAATAATCCACTTAATTTACATTCAATAACATTTAAATTATGCAAAATAGTTTTTGTTTTACTTTTTACTTTTTTATGGTTCTGACTGAACATTAACTAAAAAAGTACTTTGAAGTCGAGAATACTTTATAAAAACTTTAAAATCCAAGAATTATTTAACACTGAAAACACATTAAAAATCTGAAGGCACCTTAACACTTTCGGTCCTATTGGGATAATACGCCCCAAAGAATTTTAAATTTAAATAAAAACTTATAATGCAAAACATCATAAATTTTTATGTCTTTTCAATATATGGAAACACATTTTCCATTTAAATTCTCGTTTCGCTATAAAAGAAAAAGCGGGACCGAAAGGGTTAAAGAACTTTAAGCTATTAATGTTAAACCGATATCATCTAAATATATAATACAATTTAAAATTTTACAAAAATATCTAAACGCTTCGGAGAAATAGCCCGTAAAAGTTTAAAATATTGTTTCACATATTTCCGCTAGTTGACGAAGTGACGCGCAATTACTTTTGAATTGAAAAAATTTGGAACGTCAAAACGTCGGTCTTGCAATAGGTAATTTTTGTTAGAGGATTAAAACGTTGACTTTTTTAATATCTATACGCAGTTGCTTGATTTGGCTCAAATTTCCTATGTTTAGTTTTTTTTTTGATAACGCAGAACAGAATGAGGTTCTGAAAGCATTATAATATCGTAATTTTGCCACCCTACACTGCACATTTTTATCACATATCAATGTAAGAATGTTTTTATTACAAGTTTCCTTTGCACAATTTTTTTTAAATAAATGTATTTTTTTTTCGTAATTGTGCGTTTTATTTATAAACTGTTTGTAGCAAGGGTTTTCTACGGGCTTCCAATGGTTTATAGGCATGTTGATAAACACTGGCTAAACGCCAATGTTCTGGATATCCTCCCTCTCCAGCACCACCGCCATAGCTTTGAAATGGTGGTACCAGTGTATCAATATCATAATTTCGTTTTGAGTAGGGATTTCGTGGACGTGGCACTACTAAAACACGTTGAGAATGATTGCTTCCCAAGCTACAGCCACTGTCTGAACTAACAATATGACCGGCAGCATTGTATTTGGGTACACCAGCACGAAATGCTGCTTTACAGGGCATTCTTCGAGGAGGGCAGGCTCGAGAACAACAATTTAAATCGGGTGATATTTTAGAACACAGTCTTGAACGAGCTCTTTTAAGAAATCCTGTACGTTTGCAACCCGTATCTACGGCTGATGGAAATTCATAATCTCCTCCCAAGTATTTTTCCCGCAGAGCTTTATAACCATGATCATCTAACATATTGGGTGTAGACTGATACTGTTTATAATAACGATTTGCCGGTAATCTATGACAAGCACTGCTTTCTCTCGAAACACTGCGAGCTCGAGGCAAGGGTCGGCAAATGTCTAGATCTGTTGGAAAATCTTCTGTAGGTATTTTTCGTCCAGCAAAGTCAGTCTTACGTGTTAGTATATCTTTGTCAAAAAATCCTGTTTCTCCTAGGGTATTGGTAAAGACTCCGATAGAACGTCCTATATTCGATACAGCATCGTCGCGTGGTGTCTTTACATATGTAAACACTGCAGGACCGGCAGAGTCATTTGAACCATCTATATGTTTAGCCAAAGGTGGTTCTTGGGATGGCTTATAGTCCCAACATATGGCCAAATCCATAGCTCCCATTTTCTTATCGGTTTGCGTAGCCGAATATGATCTTATATTGTCTCCATTATAGGCCCTGGGAACAACGCCGCTAGTCCTCGGACGATACACTTTCATTTTTGTACAATGCGTGGGCCCAGCATTGTGGGTCTTCACACCTACGCCAGTGGCAATTGGCTCTATGTCTAGAGCCATACCGGGATTAGCTCCTGTGATTTGTAGCTTACGAAATGCCAAATCAGCAACACAATCTGGCAACGGTTGGTGATCCAGATTATTGGAATGCATACGTCTAGCCAACTCAAAATTGGCATAAGCTGGTACCACTGGTGAGGGACATCGTTCGTTAGGTTTTTCTGTAATGGAATGAGAGCCAAACATTTTTGTTGTCTCCTGATTATTCAAGTAGTCATTGTTTAGGTTGTATTTTTCTGAAAGATCGAAGTCTCGTATGCTGGGCGATAGATTCGAATTGACTAAAGTGGAAGTTGGTGGCAGTATAGGCGTCAGTTTTATGGGCGGTGGTTCACATTCTTCCAGTTTACACTCATGGTCACCCAAATAATTTTTATCCAATACTAAATCTGGTTCAATATTATTATTGCGATTGTACTTATCTTCCAGTAACAATTCTCTTGTGGGATGTTGTTCTTTAAAGGATGTAAAATCGCCGGGTATATATTCCAAGTCTAAAGACTAAAATTTACGAAAGACAATAAAATTTATTGTTAAAAATATGCCGGAATTTGTATACAAATTTAAAAAGTGCATATAATGATTTGATTAACTGGTGCAATATAGATTTCTAATTTGAAAACCGAAAAGTAACATAATTTTAAAATAGCATGACAATGTGGACAGGTGCATTCAGGAGTTGAAGTCTGGATGAAATTAAAATGAATATGGAACAAAAAATCATGTTATGTTGAATGTTTTTTTTTACCTGTTTCTTTTCACACGAATTTAAACTCTTATTTAGGTTTTTGTCAAAACTTAAAATTCTTTCCGTTGTTTCGAACTTTGTGGGACATGACAGGCCTTTTCCCGAAATTCCAAAATCATCTTCACATATATTTGACTCTTTAGGGAAATTAGACCAGTTATCTTTTTTAACTAAACACTTGTTATATTGGTCGCTAAAACTTCTTGGCAATTTATCGGGCAATTGGTATGTACTACGAAAATTACCCCAAGGATTTTGATCAGTTCTAAACAGAAATTAAAGGGTACAATGTGACTACAATATTTTAACTCTAACATAACCATAATCAGGGGTGTGATGAAAATAAAAAATTAAAACGATCAGCTTTTCAATTTTGAATACTTATCGCATATGTTTCAAAATAAAATTGAATTATATTTTCTTTTCTTAGCCCATAAAAAAAATGTTTTTATAAAATAAATTATAAAATATTAAGCATTGAAAATTCGATCGGTTTCGTTTTCGATATTCATCACATGCCTGAATGGCTTGTTTGAGTAAATTTTAAGTTAAACTAATAAAAAAAAAAAAAAAAACTTAAAAATTTTCAAAAAAAATATAAAAAAGTACTCGAGCAAAAAAATTTTAAAAACAGTAAAAAAGAAAAAAATACAAAAACCAAATTATATGCGGAATGCAAACTTTAAAGCGAATCACTAAAGGGTATTAATTTTTAGTGTCCGACCGAACAGTTCGGACAAAAAACTATATTTTGTCGGTTTTTTGATATTGGAAACATTGGTATTGGAAACATGTTTGTTGAGCCGATTTAATTCGATATTGTGTATAAAATTTAAGAGAAAATCCGAAGTTTAGCTATAAAGTTAAAAGTTCGGCGGCCGAACTATTTTCGATTTGGCCGAACAGTGAATTCATTGCTTAACTACAGACTTTTCTTCAAATTTGACACTCAAAATAGCATCTAATCAGTCCAATAAACATTTTTCCATCCGCCAAATTTGTTCATAATGCTTTAAAATACCGAATACAGACCAAATGCATTTTCTGGCCGAACTGTTCGGCCGGACACTATTAATTTTATAATCTTTCACCTAAAAATGTGTTCAATTTTATAATTTGTTGAACTAAAAACGTTTTTGTTTTTGCTGAAAAACTTTTTCGAGTAAAAACTTCCTCATAAATTTATAACCAGTTTTTTGTACTCGAAAATATTTTTGATTAAAAATTATAAAACTAGAAAGTTAAAATATCACGGAAATAAGCAAAACTAATGTCAAATAAAACGTCTTTTGTAATAGTGTTGATTTTTTTGCTTTTACTGTAACTTACTTTTTAGAGTAATCCAACAAATGACCGCGATCATTCGCTATAACTTTCGTGGATCCTTTGCGTTGACGTGGTCTAGGTGGATACCATTTTGATAACTCCCAGTTATTTAAGCCTTTTGATCTGTATGCCTGTTCAAACTGTTTGGAAATATAATGGATATATTTTACAACCTGTTCTTTAATAACATAATTTATATCATAATAATCCTCCAAAGCAAACAAATTGTTAAAAATCATAAAAATCCACTTTTTTCCAAATAAAACAAAACACCCCTTGTGTATAAAAAGAAGGTATTTATGGCTGGGTAATCATCCCTGTTTATACAATTGTGTTTGTCTGTCTTATATTAGACAATTACATCGTGTAATACTCGTAGTACTTTTTTAAGGACATGTGTAGAAAGCTATTTGGAGTAATACCATTTAAGCTTTGTTTACTTTTAAAAAATGTACAATTGCATATTTTTCAATTTTGCCATAGATATATAATTTTGAATACCTTTAATCCCTACTACCATTTATCACTTAAAAAGTCAAACAAATTTAAGGATACAATCGAGGCTTACATTAGGGCTTAGTTTAACATCTGCTGTTGTGTCAAACGAACATACTTTAAAAAATGTTAGTACAATTATGGATTCTTGGAAACAAAACATGTATTAAAAAAACGCGTTTAATGAAAACAACTGTTTACTAGAACTAGTTCCAAATTGTAAATTCTTATTTTCAATTTATAACGAGCTTTCACCTCCGTATATTTACAAATATAAAGCAAATCAAACATATTAGCTAGGTTGATACTAGTATTTCGATCTGTCTAAAGATCTCATCAGAACCCGAAGTTTTAGAAGAGCTAGAGCCTCCATAATAGGCAGAACTTTAACAAAAAACCTATTAATCATCAATTTTGCTCCATTCTTGTCTTCTTATGTTATCCTGCTTCTTGGATAAAAACATTTTTTTTATTTACACCCATTAAAGCTTGATTATCAAATGAGATTGAAATTGGCTCGACAGCTTTGTCTATTGCAAAAAGTTTTGGTTAAAAAATTTCAGTTCCATTCAGTTATCCAGTTCCATTCAGTGATACCATTACTCATATAGCCATGGAATAATAAATTATTATACGTGTGTCTTTGAAGCACAGTCGCTTCAGTCGAAATTCTTTGTTTTGAGATTTTTTGATATTTGCATAAATGCATAAAATTGGTATAATAAAAATAACTTTTAACCCTTAAATGCATGAGGTCAGCACCCGGTATGGAGACCAAGCTACTCTTATGTGAAGTCGCTCGCTGAACTCGAATTGGGCATTAATTTTCCTGGGAAATGAACCGAGGAAAAACAATGATATATCACATTTGATCACATTATAATTAGCTAAAACTACGTCCAAAATACTTGTATCCACACGAATAATATATTTTAAAACCGCTTTTTTTCACTTATGAAATTCACTTTTGAAATTTTGTGCAAAAAGTGCATACTCCCACTTTGGCAGCTTACTGGCAATTAAAACAAATTGTAAGTGAGCTAGAGCGGTATTTTTATGAAGAGTAATATTGTTTTGAGCAATTTAAAAGTAACGGTATCACTATTTAGTTTAATTAGAAGGATTGTCGTAAGATTAAATGCATGTACCATATATGGTACATTATGTATTTGAGGGTGAAACTAAATTAAAGTCAACCATAACGATACTTTCAATTCAAACAGATTTAAAGTCTGATATAAATTTTGAACTAAATGGAAATTTTCAGAGAGGGTTAAGCTCATTTATTTATGAGAACATCAATAATGTACAAAAAAACTCTATCTGCGTTTAAGACGACATAAGATATTAGTGGACTTTTGGCAAAAGCACTTATTTCATTTTGTAGCCTTAGACTTCAAAATTTAAGCTTATTTCTTATTTGGGATTAAAACGAGGAATCCACATTCCACAAATGAAATAAACCCTATGCCAGTAAGTGACCATAAAATTTTCCCACCATATAAATTATATACATTTATTTCATTTTCATATGCAAATTTTATGAAATTTGATATGTTCATCTGTGACCTAACGTTTCATAATTTCTTATTGTTATTTCCATCAACACTTATGTTAGTTATTTGATGACAATTTTCCACAGCAAATTTGATTGAATACATTGCATAAAACCACAAGGACACGCGTTTCAACACGAGTCAAATAAATCCCCCTCCCCAAAAAAAAAAATCCCACCACCCTAAACAACAACAAGAAGCATTCAAATTTTACACATTTTTCTATTAGGAAATAATTAAATTTACACGGCAATTACACACGCCTTATCTCTCCGAAAAGTGTTGGAATGAACAATTGAAATTTATGCATTATGTCTAGGTTTAGTATGTGAATAATTCCTGGGCATCCTCAAAAATGTGTTAAACAACAAGTGTTTATTCCAAATTGATTTTAAACTCAATTAGCAAACTTTAATAGAAATCCAATTTCCTTTCAATACTCTACAATATCTACTGTCTTTGTACTTTTTTTTTTTTTTAATAAATACCATCTATTTCGCTAGCCATCTATTGATTGTCCCTTGCCATGATAATGATATGATAAATCTCTGGGGTAACATTAATCAACCTTTAAAATGAGGATTACATACGCATGTATTAGGGTTTGATGTATGTATGCATGTGTAAATACCAGTCAAAAATTTGTATCCCGCCTTCTTTAGCTTTCCAAAACATGGATTAACTTTTTTTCTTACTTAGATACGCACCCTTTCGACTTTTTAACACCCCTTGTTGATTATGAAGGAATAAGATAAATTCAATTGTGTGAACACGTGTATCTCTACAGAATCTTCTTAAAAAATTAAAAACACTTGTAACAATCGAATAATCCTCGTTTTATAGCACTACCATTCATATAAAGGATAATGTCCTTCAAAGTAATTTAACGCTTTACTAACGCCGGACAATAGTTTGTATATGAACTTTCTTAGACAAACTATAAAAACAGATGTCAATTCGATTGTTTTGAAATTAACTTAATGTGTTATATAGGTATTAATTGGCAATTTTAGCTCACTCGAATAACAAAGGATATGTTTACCTTTGGCCGGTCTTCTAAATACTGCAAAAAAAAAAAAACTGATATTCTCAAAAAGCAAAAATGTAGCGTTATTAACGTGGATGTTCATATTTGACCCAATTATTTGAATGTTTTGACAAATATTTAATGTAGGTATGTATGAAAGTATGTATGCTCAAAACTATTTTTATCCTGACTTAGAGGAATTTTGATAACTTGTATGACGTGCGTGGGCTCCATGTTTCGTTCACGTTGCCATGCAATTTTTTCGGTTGTTTATTTACATTTATTAAAGTATTTTGAATAAGATTATACCCTTCATCATATGATAACGGTATAGTGAGCTTGTTAATTCGCCAGCAATTGATGGACTCAGAATATTCTTACCGTAACTACATGTAGGTTATTCGGGTAGTAAACAGTAGTACTTGTTTTAACTGCTATTATAGTCATTTTTCTTTGAGGAAATTAAAAACGACTAATTTAGACAGTCATTTCAAAAAATAACTAACCAAAACTACTGTGCTTCAGTAACAGTTGTTTTGAGTAGTTATTTTAGTACTTAACAGTAATTTTGCAGCAAACAGTTAATTTTTGTTTGTTATTTAAAAATGGGTGATTATGTCGGGTTTTTAAAAATTCTCGTTTAGTTCATATTTGTAATTTTTAATATGTTCATAGTATGCAAATAATAATTAGAAAATTTCATTGTATCTCCAATGCATAAAAACGTCATAACTGGAACACCGTTTGGAATTTTGACTTTGTATTTTAAATGGGATATAGGAAATACAAATTTTCATTGTAATTGAAAGAAAAAAATATTTTTAAAATACCGAAAATAAAACTGTTAAAAGCAGTAGTTTTTACAACTTATGCAGGCGTTTTATGTTCATTGTTTTTATTGGTTTATTTATCGTATTTATGGTTTATGCATTCAATTAAGGATAGTTGTTTTTGACCGCTTCTTTAGTGCATATATGGTTCGGTGTTGCCGATTAAAAATTTTCTAACTGTTTTGTCAATACACAGTAATATGAAATTGTAGTACAACTGTCATGGAATAGGAGCATAGACCATGAACAAGGTAAAACTGTTATTACACAAATAATAGCTTTTGTCAAAAATTATATTAAATATTAGCCGAATTTTTGGACCCTTCACCCTACTGTCTGACAAGGAAGCTATATCGATAGGTTCTCTTCGGACTGAATGAAACTTATGGAACATCTGTTCCATTTTCAGGGAATAAGATATGGCTTAAAATTTAAGATATTTAGAAATACAAATAATGTCTTAACACTACGTTAAGTTAAAAGAGGTTAAAAACTTTTTCAATAAACTTAATATAATTTAAAATAAAAAACTTACGTTAGATACCATAATATCAGTTAAGTTTCTTACCTGAAAATACAAAAAGAAATAGTAGATTTAGAAATATAGAAATAGTATAAGGGTTTATAAAGTTTAAGGTGTGTGTCTACACACACGCAGAAAAAAAACTTTGGGAATATTATCGAAGTGCTTAGTAATTATACAACTACATAAGTTTCAAGTTAGTTTCTTGTATAATTTTTTTTAGAAATTTTTTCCTTAGCTTGTAAATATATATTTTACAAAAATTTGTAAATATTTTATTAGAACTTTGTAAAACTAACTGGAATCTTATGTAGTTGTATAATTAGTAGTAATTAGTTGTATAATGTAGTTCGATAATATTCCCCCCCCCCCCAAAAAAAATCTAGGGGAACCTTTATCAAAAAAGGGTATACCAAGTACAGTAGGAGTATTTCAACTAATAACTATTTGTAAGAAAGTTTGTCAATCAACTTAGGAAATTTATTTGGGGAAAAATATAATGACATTGAACTACAAAAACTTGGTAATTCTACCACAAGCAAAACATATTTGTTACACAGAAAAAACTACGTTTAGTACAAATTATGTATCCTATTTTGTAAATTTTGTGTTTGCGTTTTCACGATTTTCCTAAAATACTTTCCAAGTGACAGGTCATACATATCACACATTATGAAAAATTACTTACTTACTTATCTATACGTACAGTATTATGTAACATTTTATAAAAATGTTAAAATTAGTTTAAACTTTTTAACCAAATAAAACTTTGTAAAATTTAACAGTATTAATTTTACGAACAGAATACATAAGAAATCATTTCTTGTAAATATATGTTTAAAATTATAATGCTTTTTTTCAAGTATAAAAAAAAAATAGATACGGCCGAAAACAAATATGGTGGGTTTTTAATTGTGTTTGATCTTGATACATGAAATTTTTATTAAACAAATAAAATATTTCTTAAATTTAACTAAAATTAATATAAAAACTATTGTGCGGATATAAAAAGGATACTGACATAAAAATAATTGGAAACTCTAGTACGAAATCACGATTTTTTTTTTAAATTCACGATTTTATTGAGAAAGAACAGATTTTTTTTTTCGTAATTCCTGAAAACATCGTAAAGCATATCTAGTTATTTAGCATTTAAATGCATTTTGAATTTCTATGTGCGATTTTTTAAGCAAAAAAAATATTACTAATCGATAAATCAGCATTTTGAACTTTTTTTATTTTTTCTTTATTATATTTCTATTTTACAAGCACATGTCTAAAACCGAACAACACCCAACATTTAAATAAAATGTTTTTTTTTTAATTTTCGAAAGAACTTTTTTAAGCTATTTTTCTGGTAATTATAAGAATGAGTCTTTCCTATGAAAAAGAGACATCAAAAATATTTGCAAACTCGTTGTGAACATGATCGCTGGAAAACCAGCTTTATAAATTCACTAAAGCCAATGAATTCAAAATTGTATGCGCCAGCCAAACAAAACTTTATATTTCGTTTTTATGTCAAAGTTCTGCCAACTCAAAATTACGCCGAAAATTTAACTTGCTCGACAATTTTGAGATCAGCCAATTTTTCATTTCCCTAACTGCACCATGCAGAACTGTGTAATTTGTATCCAATGACTGAAAAATCTTACACTTAGAATACTATGTAGGTAAAGACCACTGCAAATGTAGCTAAAAACAAATGAAATTTCACTTAAAGAAAAAAATTTCACAGTACATTCAATTAACATTGTCATTTGTTTTTTAATGCTCAAAAATTAAACACAATTGTAATAAAAATGAACCACATTTTTTATGTTTTTAAATAACAAAAAACTACTGTAAAAAATTAATGTAAAATCATAAAACAGTCATTTGATGTGGTTTGTTTTTTTAAATGAACTACAAGGTTAGTAAATATTTTAATTTGTTCTACAAATTACTTACATTTACATTAAAAACAAAGACACTGTATTACAACCCAAACAACTACATATTTTTAAAGCAGAAGTTCTCTGAGTGTATTCAAACAGACCAAAAAAAAACACATTTTTTTTTTATATTAGCTTAAGAAAGAATGTGCTTTATAAATCATTTAATCCTTATATAAATATGCTTTTCTGTATATCCTTATTTGTTGGTGGTAACAGGGTTTTCAATAAATGTTCTTTATACACTCTTCGTTCTTGTTTTTTTTTTTTTAACAAATTAATGCAAATAGAATAAATTTGCAAATATATACCTGATTTGCACTAAAATTAAAAGCCATGAATCTGTTAAACCACAAAAGATTTTTAAGTTTTGTTTATTTTTTTTTTTATAAATTTATATATTGAAAATCACTCCAAAAATGTCTACACTATAGAAAAATTTAAATAATAACTAAATACCACAACAACACTTTGATTAAAAATCGTAAAATTTACAAAGGAATTTTTAATAAATGTTGCCAAAGGTTACCATAAAAAAAGTTTGTTGGAATTCTGCCAGAACTTGGACAACAAACAAATATGGATTACCTTGGTTATAGATTTATGTATTAAAATTCGCTTACACTTGTATCACAGCACCCTGTATAAGTGGGAGTTTACTAATTCATTGCGCATGTTATAAACAGCATCCATTACTTTTACAGGACACATGTGCTTTTTAATGCTGCGACTACTTTTAGATGGGAAATTTTATTAAAACCAAATGAGACCATCAAATAAAGTTTAAAGCTTAAAATTGTTAAAGTGTCTATTTATATTCAACTTAAAAAAAAAAAATATTAAAAATACATATTATACACATATCACATAAATGAGTTGGGAAAACTTATTTTATAAAACATATCGCACATCCACTTCAAAAGTGACTCAACTCAAAATTTTAATTTTTCGAGCTTATATGCTTAAACTATGCACAATACACAGAAAAAACTAAAAATGGGTTTCAATTAAAAATTTTATTGAATCAATTAAATTTTAATTGATTTTGCACCTACCACTGAAATGATAGTATTAACTAAAAACATTTGCAGACAGTTTATTAAAACTCTTTCAATTAAAATAATAATAATATCAATTAAAAGAGTTATTGTTTTTCTTTACAACCTCAATTAAAAAGTTTAGTTAAATGGATTAAAACTTTAATTGAAACTTGAGAAAAAAACAATGGTAGTTTTAATTGAAAACTCGTTTTTTTTTTGTTGTTATATGCCCCCATTAAATAAAAAAGAAATGTAGGTTTGTAAATTAAATTGAAATTTTATTTATAATAAAATTAAAGCTTTTTAATATAAAAATGTATTATAAGAAAACAAATAAAAGTAAAGACAAAATTTTTGTTTTGCTTGTCTTGTCTTGAAATTTTTCTTGTAATTGAATTGCTTTCTTAAAAAAATCACACACAACTTTAAAATGATAGTTTAATGACACTTATACTTATTGAAAATTTAATTATTTACAAAAATAATAGTTTAATTGTCCTTTTTCGATTAAGGTTTATTTAAATCCACATGTGCACTTTTATTACCACAGATAAAACACGAAACTAAATTAAGTTTTCGTGCGTACACGAATATCTCAACAAAAAGAGTGTTGCAAACTCTAGTGAAACAACTACGATTTTGCGTGTATTTTAAATCGGTAAACTATTCAACTTATTAAAAGTTAATCATTTGTGATTTTTTTCTTTTTATTTACAAATTAAATAATATATTGATATAATTAAACCTTTGTTTGATTATTTAATCTAAATAAAATAAAAAAAAATAGTTTGCCAAATTTTATAAAATTTTGTTTACATGTTGTCAACACTGTATGGATATATTAGAAAATTCAATAAATTTTTTAATTGAATCAATTAAAAAAATTTTTTAAATTCCAATAGATATTCAAACAATCGAGTAATTAGATATTTTTGGCCCATAATTTTTTCTGTGTACACTTGTTTCCCCAAAAAAAAAAATATCAGTGTATTTTGATGTTGTTAACTGTTGCTAAAAAACAGTTATGTCTTTCTTTATGTTTCAATTGGTATAAAGATGCAAATATTTTTTTTTCGATTTCTGAAAAATTAAAAATTTTGAGTTGAGCCACTTTTGAACTAGGTGTGCTATATAAAATATTAAGGACATGATGATTTCGTAGCTTTTATTTAAACTTATTCTAGGAAGCATCTTAGTATATCCTTATTTATGCAAAAGTTTGAAAAAGTGTCTAAAATAAAGGTAAAAAAAAAAAAAAAATACTAAATTACATTTTCTCTGATCCACAATAAGTATTAAATTGTGGAATTTTACTCTATGGGGTCTCTAGAACGTGATTCAAATAAGCGATATAGCAAATAGCTAATTTCAATATTTCGATTTTCGATAATTTCTTGTCTGGAGGTAGAGTTGGTAGTAATTTTCGTAGTTCTGCAAAAGAAACATTAAAAGCTTCTACTCGTATACGTTCTCTGGTAGCATGAGCCGTACGATACTTTAGGGTAGCACGTCTTCTACGACGACGTTCCTCACGAGATAGTCCAACCAGTTCAGAGGGATCCAAATGAGTTATGGGGGTAGTACGTCGTCTAGGTGCTGGAGTTGGTGGAGGGACTGGTCTATTGCTTAACTGAGGACTACTAATGGGTGTTTCACAGCCCATACGTGCTTGATATCTCTTATCGAAATCGAATGCTGCATAATCCTCATTTTCCACATTATTCAAATCTTGCAAATAGTAACGACCCACAGCGATATTTTGCGAGGGTACCACATGAGTCATGTCGTAAACCATGTTTTCTATATTTTTTTTATTAAATCTAAAAATAAATAAAGAGTAAAAACATTGTTATTGTTTGTATTTTAAAGATGCATATTAACCGCCCACTTAATTTGTGGTTAAATCTGATGAAGATTTTAATACCCTTCTGGGAGTGTTGGCTGGTTCTATTCAGAAATGTTTTTGTTATTCCAACATATGCCTATGAGCATTTTTTTTTTTTTTTTTTGTTATTATTTGCACACTTAAGGGGTGGTTATTATTTACTATTCGAATTTTATTTATTGTATTGTAATGTTTGTATAAATATTATTACAACCCTTTACTTTTGGTTGTATAAATATTGATGTGCATTTTATTTTAACACTTTCTTAAATCACGTTTTCCAATTTGCAATAAAAATTGAATATTCATATGTTTGCAATAGCACCTTATGTTGAAAATAGTTATAAAAGTTTTGTAGTACTTCAGGTTAATTCAAGAGGGAAAGATGTATATTGAAATTATGAGCGTGTTTTCCTTTATATATGCCAAAACATATCATTAAATATTAATATTTCGTCACAAAATTTTGATTTTAGGATAGCATCACTTTTTACGGTTTTTGAATCAATAAAAAATGGAGTTATTATTTCTTTAAAATTTCAACTCCTTCCACTGATGGGGAGTGGTCCATTTTACTATAGAGCCAAAAGGGGATAATTTATATAAAATTTGAGCCTGACATTCGATTCTACGTGAAAAATTATTTAAAAAAAAACTTTTTTCCCGGTTTTTAAAACCATTTTTGGGATAAAACTATATGAGATTAGATCCATGAGATCAGATTATGTATGCCATTTTTTGGAGCAGATAAGATGGGAAATGATATTTAGTTATATGTGATAATATATTTATATAATCATATATGCTTATATCGGCACTTTTTTAGTCGGGTGTCGCAATTTTGACAAATTTTGTATGGTTTAACCTTTAAATATCTTTAATTTTACAACTTAGCACGTAAGTACATAATTAAACTGTGAATTCCATAATTGTATTTTCAACTGGAAGAATCAATTATAATTAGGGCAACCAAAAAAAGCTAGCTACACTCAGGGAACTTCTGCTTTAAAAATCTGTAGTTGTTTGGGTTGTAATACAGTTTCATTATTTTTAATGTAAATGTAAGTCATTTGTAGAACAAATAAAATTTTTAACTAACCTTGTAGTTCATTTAAAAAAACAACTCACATCAAATGACTGTTTTATGATTTTACATTCATTTTTTACAGTTGTTATTTAAAAAAAAAAAAAATTTTTTTTGGTTTATTTTTTACTACCATGTGGTTCATTTTTACTACAATTGTTAGTCATTTTTTGAACATTAAAACACAAATGACAATGTTAGTTGAATTTAATGAAATGTAAGTCGTCCTTTTTTTAAATGAAATTTCATTTGTTTTTGACTACAATTGCTGTCGTCTTTACCAACATAATTTCCTAAGTGTAAAACAATATAGGTTTGATCTAAATTGTTCTATTGTTTTTGCTTTTTTAGCTTATTTTGTATACATTAGCTTATTTTGACTTTTTTCTTTAAAAACTAAGCTTGTTTTAGGGTTTTCTTAAAAAATTTTGATTTTTGTCTCTTTCTGAATTGAGAGTTTAAAATTTAATGTTACATATTCTTGTATTATCAAAAACTTATCAACCAATTTGATCTTTAAAGTTAAGGAAAATCAATTTCTCTATAGCATCTTTGTTTGACTAACGAAGATCCCAGAAACAAATTATATACACATTTTATTTGTTGTAACCATTTTAATAAAAAAAATATGAAATTTAACGGTTTATTTAAAAATTTCTTTTTTAATTTAAACGAAATACTAGTATCAACCTAGCTAATATGTTTGATTTGCTTTATTTTTGTAAATATAAGGAGGTTGGCAGCTCGATAAAAATTAAAAATGGCTTATTTTAATATTCTCCGGACTTTTTTTTAAACTTTTAAAGCATTGCTCAAAAATTAATCCAAAACGGGCTCAAAAGATATTAAAATTTTAATTTTTTTTTGAAAGTGGTTCTTTTTTGAATAAAAAAATTAATCAAAAAGAAATTTAAAAACATTTGATAATTAATCGTTATTTTGAATAATAATTTTCTTCAGACGTTTATGTCTATTATGACTCTTTATATATATTTTTTTTAAATTGCAAAAATATGTGTTCATTTTCGATTCATAAAGTAAGGACACTCAAAAAAGTATCCAAATTTTGATGGTGTAATAAAGGGTCTGCCATCTAATGTTTTTTTTTTCAACTAGCGCTTATTTCGTGAATGGTAACACTTACCTCATGTCTGATTTGACAGATAATTAGTTTTACGCTTGAACAGCGCTGGGAAATATTGCGAAGTTACTTTGAAAATCATGGTAATGTAGCAGAATGTCAATGGTCAGTCAATGGCGATCGATATCGGGCCATGTTTGAACGAATTTTTGTTCACAAAAATTGAAGAGGAGGATAATGGCAACATTTGGTTTAAACAGGACGGGCTACGTGCCACACAGCCGAAGCTGCACTCGATGTTTTGCGCCCTGTTTTTAAAGATCGCATTATCAGCCGCAGAGCTGCGATTTGACACCGTTGGACTATTATTTGTGTTACGCCAACAAGCCAGAGACAATTGACGCTTTAAAGGACAATATTCGTGAAGCCATTGGTGAAATACAGCTGCACACAATCGATAATGTGCTTAAAAATTGGACCGATCGTGTAGGCTACTGCATGGCCAGCCGAGGCAGCCATTTGAATGAAATTATTTTCCATTATTAACCGGAAGGATTGTACTTTCAAATAAAAAAATAAATTTGAGAAAATATAGTTTTTTTTTATAGCATTTTCAAAAAAAATTACAATGTATATTTATTTTTGTTTAAAACAAAAAAAAAAAAAACACTTATTAATTAATTTTATTTTTGATTTTTTAGAATTACTGTTAAAAAAATAACCGTTTTTTTGATTTTTTCAAATTCATGTATGAAAAATCTACTTTTTAATGCTTTAAAATTGTAAGTTTGTGGTGATATTCTTTACTTGTGACAAGTGTTAACATTTCATTCAATAATTAAAGATTATATGTGTACATAACATTGTAATAAGACTTCATTAGTTAAATGATTTTTTTTTTTTTTAACTAAAATGAACCTTTAATAATTATTAAGGGTCTCTGATTAGAGCACATTTTTATGATATTAAACTTTTTGTTATTCTAAAATTTCAGACTATTAATTTTTATGCACGATTTAATTTTACCTCTTTTTAATTTTTTTCAAATAATGGTAATCCATAAAATTTTAGTAAGTTTCAATTCAATATTTCTTTTAAACCGTGACGATATGTGCGTAACTAATTCCAATAAGAAACTGTTATCTGTAAAGTATTTAACAGCATCCTTTTATATATGTTTAATCAGAAGGAAACGCAACCCTTACCACACCGAATGTAAATTGCCAACCAATAGCGTGTGAGTAAATTTGTTTAATGAAAAATGGCTACCAAGTTCCGCCCACATACAATATTTACTAAGGAACGGCTAATTAACTATAAACTACAATTAAGTATTAGTATAATTAATAAATTTAACATTTATTTAATTATTTTCCGTACAATTTTAAGTAAATTTAAATTAATAAAATAATTTTTAAATAATTGCGCTTACAAGACCCACACCACCATTTTTAGTACATTTTATTACAACCCTGTTTTTACAAAGTGCCTACTAAACATAGCTTTGTGATTACAGCTGTTTAGCCATTATTTGCCCGTAGGCTTTCATAACCTTTTTTTTCTATGGATTTAATAATTTTTTTCTTTTAATTTTGTGAAAAAATCTATTAAAATCATGTCGTTCAAAAAATTGCTACAGTCCTCGGAAAGCCTGTGTATTCAAGCAATGCGTCACTATGGTAAACATAACAAAAAATATCTTTATAAAGATGGCAAAAAATATGGAAATATCATTTACTATCCAAGGTGAGTTTCAACGAACTACAATTTTGCTAATACCTCTATTGACTTAATTAAATTTTAAGATCTGCCGATCATCAAGACCCTCCAGTGGAACCATGTAAGCTGTTTAGAGTACAGCGTATTAAGCCAGTAAAAGGTAATCCCTACTGGGAAAAACATTTACTCCAAGAGTTGGGTTTGGATGGCAAACAAGGTGATTTTACAGTTGTAAAAAATATACCCGAAAATAATGCCCGATTATGGAAAATAAAGCATCTGATAAAAGTTACACCCATTACATTTCCCCATGGTGAGCCTACAGAGAAAGACATTAAACACACGTTACTCAAGGCTAATGGCGAGTGTATTGTTACAAAAGAAATTGGTCCTGTTGAAGAAAGAGTTAAAGCTTTAGAATCATTCGAAAAAGATCCGAAACGTCTTGATACAGATCTGCTTAAAAGGGATTCTCGTTTAAAATGGCAGAATCCATGGTAAAATAAAACCATTCAAAGATTTTCTAATGTTTTTCTTTATGCTTATACAAATAAATATTACAAAAAAGCATGACTTATTAATTTTATGTTAGGGGCGACATCACTTCTATAGCAACCTTTTTATCAAGTTTCTTGCATCCAGAGGTGGCAAATATGCCGTGAGTGCGATCATAAGTAATAGAATTTTGTATGATATTTCTGAAATATATAATTAATGTAATTTATATGTTATTAAAGAAATTGTAGGGCAAGAAACTTACTCTATTACTTTATCTGTTGGATAATGATTCCAATTACGGAATTCCTGTTTTAAACATTTATATACATGTGACTTTTCCAATGGTAAAAATGGTATAAAATGATCAATTACATGAGCTTCTATTAGACTGGTCTTCTGTAAACCTCCCTCTAAATTGTAGGAAGCTTTTTCTAATATCTGTTCAAAATGGCTGAGTTTCGTATCATCACGCAATGTGCCGTCCTTGATGAGTTTCCCCAATTTATCCGAAATATGCACTCCGGCAGTGTTTGATAGAAATATAAAAATTGCTTTGGTATTGTCACTGCCATCTACATACGAATTGTAATTGACCAGGGATGTAAGTGATTCAAAAACACCTGGTGGCATTTTATCTACTTCATCGAATATGAAAAGGGAACGGGGGCATGCTGCAATACTTTCGCGTACCTCTTGATTGATGCGTGCCGTATATATACTAGCATGTTCTGCTATTGGAAAATCAGCTCTTCCCATATATTTACGTACAAACTTGCTTTTGACACCATTTGTATAAAGTTTGTTGGCAATTTGATCGGCAACAAAATTTTTACCTGTTCCCGGAGTACCATGAAAACTTATAACCAAGGGCTTGCGCGAATTACGTTTCCCACTAAAATGAGCCTCCAATGCAGGTATCAATTGCTGTTGTACGATATGTTGGCCAAAAAGTGTTTGCGATAGCTGCTCTTTTAAGCCCTGTATATCGGCTGGTATACTACGTTCATTGCAACATTCTGCCATACGACAGTAGGTTTGATCTTTAAGGAAATCGAATTTAAAAGCTCCTAATCCAATGCCAGCCGCCACACTTAGAGAAATAGGATCGATTAGGGCAAGTATGTTAGTTATTGCACCGCAAAATATTGTTATAATTATAAGATTTAATTTAAACATTTTTTTTTATAGATAATTTTAGTATTAGCAAAAATTAATAAATAGGAGTTGCCATTCATGAACGAACTAGTTCAATTGTACGATATGATTCACCAATATTCCATTTTGTCGTTCAATCGCTCATTTAGTTCTTTTTAGTCATTGAACAATTAATTGCATCCATATTCATAGTAATACTATCGTTTCAAATTAGGAAACATAATTAGTCATAAAAGAAAATGGTTTTTACACAAAATAAATAAATTTTTGTTAGAAAAGTTGCAATTTTAGAACACGATTTGTCTATGTACAGTATAATTTGGGAAAAAACTCATAAAACATGAATATTGAGTAGTAAATTGTCAAATGAAAGACACAGTTCACAACACGCAGTTCAGTCACATGTCAAAACAAAAAAGAACGATTGAACGATTTGAACAAACTAGTTCACTTACTCGAATTGAACGATAATGACCGGGTCACCAAAATGAACGATTACTCCCAACTCTAATATAAATCATGCCAAAAATACAACACGTCACTAAAACCGGAATGTGTCAATTGATAACCCTGTTTTCGCGCCGGGTGATCAGGGTTGTCAAATTTGGCGATTGTCAAACTAGATTGGTGTTAATTTTTGGAATGGCGATGGCTGATTTTTCAAGTGAATGACGATTTTTTTTTGGCAATTTTACACATACAAAAGAACTGGAAATATATCAACAGAATATGATTTTTCGCAAAAATTATTCAAAAACTTGAAACATTTTACCGGAATATAAATTTAAATTGCTATTTTTTAAATATTGCTTTCGAATATCTTGATAAGTTGACATTTTACAAGGTTATTGGTAACGATTTTAAAAGTGTAAGTAATTTGGGGATTTTGGAGAATTTTTCGGGGTATAAATTCAAGAAATACATATATAGACTAGGAAGTACAATCATGTGCACCATATAGTTCTTCTGCAGGTTAAACTATCGTTTGCGAACGCAAATGATGCGAACAAAATTGAACACAGTGAATGCGGAAAAGCGTAAAGGAAAACATATTGTTTCCTTTTTAGTAAAGAAATTACACAGATTGTTGTATGTTGCACATGATTGTACTTCTATATATTCCTTGTTCCTTCCTAGTTTATAAATTCCTTGATTGTATGTATATATTCCTTGTTTTAACTTTTACCATTTATATAAAATATATTTTAAAAAGCTCCTTGGAAAAAGTCGCAAAGAAGCCGAACAGTTACTAATGTCAGTCAAAGCGCAGACACTCCCTCAATTAAATTTAATTGGCATTATTGTACATATTTTTTTTAGCTTAATCCAACTATAATTATTTAACAAAACTCCAGTTTTATTATCAGTTAAAACACATTTTTTTGAATAAAAGAAATACTTGAAAGTTATTCGACATACATTTTTTGTATGCCAGTTAACGTGTTTCTAAAAGCTCTTTCATTCGGTAAGGTATATTGTCTAAAAATTCTCTAAATAAATAAGCCGTAAAACGAGAAATGGTAAAATTTTTGACCAATTTTTTAACCCATAAACATGAGACTGGGAGGCTAAAAAAATGTCCCTTACTTTTTTTTATCACAAATTTCAATTTTAATAACATCGGAGAAAACCCTTAGAGAGACACTCCCCTTGTCAGTTCAAAATTTATCTTTTCCAAACATAAAAAAATTCTCTTGTTATGTCGGTAAAAAATAGTTCCGACTACGTCCCTGCTAGAGTTTAAAGCGGCAATTTTGTTCAAAACACATTTCGATATGTGACAACTAAAGCACTGTATCAATTCCACCAAATTCCGCATCAAACAAAAGATTTTATTAAACTTAATACTAAAATCAAAAAAGCATCAACAAATTTTAAGGGCTTTACATTTTATGGAGCAAACAAAATTTTCATAACCTCAAAAATCATCCTTATATAAAATTTTTAATTTTGTGAATTTAAAATTATTTTATATGATAAACCCAATTAAATATCATAAAGTGCGCCCCGGTAGGCTAGTTGGTAGCGTGCTGGCTTATCAGTGCGGGGGTTGTGGGTTCGATTCCCACCAGAAGCACTGGTCTGTTTTCGCTACAACGCGCCGAAGGCCATAGTAGCTAGTGCTCGGTTAGGGTAATAGTATATAATTTGTAATTATATGATTATTAATTATTAAAAAAAAAAAAAAAATATCATAAAACTGAAAAAAATTAATGTTTTCCAACATAATCGAGGTTTTCTTCTTAAATTCTAATATAACAATAAAAAATTTTGAGAATATTTTTATACTTTTTGGTGGGTGAAATGTAATAAATACAATGAGATCATAAATCCATGTAACTTTAATTGAATTCAAGCATAATTTTTATATGATATTAACTTAAAATCGCCATAATTTTTGCTATATATAAAAAAAAAATAAAAATATTAAAATATTTTTCCTCAGCATCGAAAAGTGATAATGATTCTTAATTTGATAACAAATAATATTAATGGAAATGAGAGCAAAAAGGGGATTTATTATATAACACTACATGATAATAAAACTAATCTATGTAGTATAAAAAGTTCCTGCTTAAATTAGAGATCATTACTTTAAATATATTTTATGTTATTTTTAAGAATTTTAATCTTTTCCAAAAACTGCAACTCTTACCTTACCAGCTAATTTTTTACAACCTGAGGTGGCAAATATACCATGTACACGATCATAAATAACGGTATCAATGATATTGCTGTAAATAAATTGGAATAAGTTATAGAAACAACAAAAAAAAAAATAATTTAGAAAACCTACTGTATCACTTGTTCTTCGGGTTCGTAGTCCCAATGTTTGAATTCCTGTTTTATACATTGGAGAACATGATATTTTTCCAAAGGAAGAAATGGTATAAAATGATCAATTACATGAGCCTCTATAAGACTAGACTTCATCAGACCTCCGTCCAAGTTGTAGGTTGCAGTCTCTATAAAATTTTCAAAATGACCAAGTTCCGTATCTTTTCGCAACGTGCCGCTTTTTATAAGCTTTCCCAACGTATCCGATATGTGCGTACCGGGAGAGTTTGAAATAAATATAAAAATTGCCTTAGTGATGTCCAGACCATCTACATAGGAATTATAATCCAGCAAAGGTTTAAGAAAATCAAAAATACCAGGTAAGGTGCCATCTACCTCGTCGAATATAAAAAGAGAGCGGGGACAAGCTTTAATGGACTCTCGTATCTCACGATCTATGCTTTCTGTATAGAAAGTGACATTATTTTCTAACGTAAAATTGCTTCTGCCAACATATTTATGAACAAACCTGCTTTTCAGACCTTTGGCATACAGACTGTTGGCTATATGATTGGCTACAAAGGTTTTGCCCGTTCCCGTAGTACCATGAAAGCTTATTACCAAGGGTTTTTGCGAATTACTCTTTTCATTGAAATGTCCCTCTAATGCTGGTATCAATTGCATTTGTACGATATGTTGACCAAACAATGTTTTGGATAGCTTATTTTTAAGGCCTTGAATGTCACCGGGTATGCTTTGTTTATTACAACATTCGGTCATTTGGCAATAGGTATTATCTTTGATGAAATCAAATCCTGTTTCTAAGGTTAGCGTTATTGGATCAAATAGGCCAGAAATACTATGTATTATACAGCAAAATATAGCGACAGTAAAAATGTTTGATTTATACATTTTTTTGAGTTACAACAAATAAGAAACAAAAATTCAGCGAAATCCCAGCTGTCACTATGACAGAGATGTATCTCAAATCAAATCTGTTTTTATTACCAGTGATGATACATTTAATGGTGCCAGAAATAAATATTTTGTACACTGGTAATATTTTGTACAATAGCAAAAGTTACACAATAATATTGCGTAGTATATGGCTTAAACGCAAAAAATGTTCCTATGCATTTGGTATGAAAGTGAAAATGTATGGGAAAACATTTTTGCTTTTATTGTGAACACCCTCTTAGAACTAGAAGCGAAACAATTTTCCCATCCATTTTGTATGAAATGCAAAAAATCGCCGGACAAGTTTTAAGGATTTAGCTCTTTTGTGAATATACACTAATGTTGAAGCTAAAAAAATTTTTCCTACATTTTGTATGAAACAAAACCGCCGGGCTACAGGCAAAATTTTTCATTTCATACTCGTAACCGTTATTTTAAAAACTCGTAACCGGAATAAAAATCAAAACGATACCGGTAGAAAAATCGTTAACGATATTTGCATTGGTTGTCTTTAGGGGTTTTAACTAAAGCAAACATTTATGCTAAACTAAAAATCCGTAAAAAGCTAAACAAAATGAAATAAAAAATTCTGAAAATGTTTTACTTTTAAAAAATTAAAATCAAAAGTTTAAATTTCTGAAAATTTTTACATCTTTTAACTATTTTATGTCACAGTGTTGTATCGCTGCAACCTAATTTTGAACTTGATTGCCCGACAATCTAGTTCTGAATTTGTCTGGATAATCTGGTTTGGAATTACTTTTCATCACCAGATTGTCACTAAAATCCGGTTTAACCCAGATTTCAAGTATAATGTAAATTCACTATTAAGACCCAAACTTCGGTAAATTTGAGATAAGTTAGCAGGTCTAAGACCTGTTAACTTATTTCAAGTTAACCATAGTTGTTTTTTTTAAGTAAAATAAATGTTTAAAAGTATTAATAAATTAACAGTGATCGTTAAATTTTTCCTGTGAAAAAAAACAAGCGTTCACTATAAAAATCTTAATAAATATTTATATCAGAAACTCGATAATTCCAGGGAAAATGTGAAGAAAAATTCCCGGGAGTTGAAAAATGTCGAGAGTTTGAAATCCTAGTTGCCATACTTAGATTACGCATAAAAATGACGAAAATATTAAATTAAACATAAAAAAGATTAAATTTATATTTACACGTAACATTTAACACAGTAATACTGTTATGCCGCGTTTAGATGAAAAATTAATCTAGTAGATTGACTTCCCAATTTCAATGCAAACATAATTAGTTAATTTACTTTTTACTATATTAGCCCCCTGTTTTTCTAAAGCGAACAGAATAATTTTTTTTACATTAACAAATACTCATATTCTTCTGGAGAAATTATTCCGTTCGTTAAAAAAATAAACGTAGATAACTTGCCAGTCTAAACGAAGCATTATATACAAATTGTTCTTACTCTAGGCTGAACTTTCTGCAATGGCTTGCAACATTAAGGGTTTTAATTGATTATGTATTAGAGAATGATCATGTCCATGGGTGACTTCAAGTATCCTACGAGCCTCTTGGAAATTCAGAATAGCTTCTTTAAGGTGGGATTCATGTAATTGTATTTTAGCCAGTTTAAGATGTAACAAACCTAATAAAGGATTCCAATCGCCATAATATTTTCTAATAATACAGAAGTAACATAGATATAATTTTTGTTTATAAAATCTCAGTAAAACATGAACTTACTTAAATCCAGGCAATAATTTTTTGCCATATTCCAAAGCCTCGGACCATTTACCAACATCTATAGCGGCTTCAAAAGCTGCATCTAATGTTTTAATGTACCAAACATTCAAGGGATGAACCATTGCTTCCTGTTTTCTTAATAGTACTTTGCATACATCTAAATCTAATTGAATTGATAAGTTTGAAAACATTAACATTAAATGAATGGATATACAGGCATGTCACAGAAAAATTTGTGTACGATTTATTTTCTGTGACACTCAAGATAATAATTAAAAAACGTACAGGCTACATCTTTCATATTTTCCAATTGTGATTTAGTCAAAGACATGACCTCATTAAAGTCATTACGATATCGTGGACTTATGCCGGTACCACACTGTTTGCAATTAATTAAAGCAACATCTACCGGTACCTGACATTTTCTATTTGTACAACAGGCAGCCTCCATTTCCATTGTTTCCTGTTTATCTGTGCATTTGCTGCATACACACCAAAAATAGTAATTATCTTTCAAATCTCTGCGTCTATGCTCCGGTATATTTAATAAATCAATATAGCTAATGAAAATCTAAAATTAAAACAAATTATACACCCACTACATGGAAATAAATCATATTGAGAATTATGATAAAAATAGAATACCTTAGACCAATCCAAACATTCCATTTCCTCGGTGGCATGTATATGCAAAGTGGTGCCTTCAAATGTTGCCACTGCATTTGGTTTGCAGCTGTGATCGGTAACTGAAACACCCAAGAATATAGCAGTGGCAATTGAATTCATTTCAGCATCAAGTATATTAAAGCCATTTGTAATTAGCTAAAAAAGAACAATCACTTATTATGTATTAAGGAAAAAAAAAGTATAAAACATGCAATTAGCGCCGCATAGCTATTTCGAGTGTCAGCAAAGGGGCTTGGCCTTTTAACACTTTGTCATTACTACATATAGAAAACAAATGAAAGTGAAATCTATAAGGCTTGTTTTTTTTTAAAGAAAATTTGGCTTTTAGCCAACTTGTTATAAACAAATATACAAAATAGCACGCGTAGTTTATAAGGTATATTAAAAATAATTATAAATATAAATGTTTTTGTTTTGCTAAAAAAAAAAAAAAAAAATAACAAAATATAGAACTCAATATTCTAGAAAAAAATTGATATGTAGGTTGGTGGTAAGGTCGAATTATAGTTACCCTGCCAGAAAACAAGCTCAAAAATTAGTCAGAAATGGGTTCAAAATATATAACTAATATTTAAAATTTTTGTATAAAAGTTGTTCTATCAAAAGAGGCTTCGCGTTTATTTCAAAAACTACCCAAAAAAGATATTTAAAAAAATTCTACACCCATTTTTTGAATTTTTCACAAAATATTAAAATTCAATTACATTTCTGAGTAATATATTTAAAATAAATATATAAAAAAAGGATTTTTATAATGATTATTTATTGTAAATATTACAAATGAAACTATACACTTGATATACTTTATATCATCTTCATAATTTCCAGTTGAAATTGCGAACATTTTATATGAAATAGAGACTTTGCAATTAATTGAAAATGAGAATTTTTAAATGAATTAAAGACTTTTCAAATTAAATTAATAAAATGTCGTAAAAACTCTATGTGAAATTCCAGTTTTCAATTTAAAATTGGGAAAATTTCAAATCAAAGAGATTTTTTTTTTGAAATTTAGAAAATTCTGAATTGATTTTCCATTTGAAATTTAGAAAATTCTCAATAAAAATGAGGATTTACACTGGTATAAGAAAAAATAAGAATTGAAATTGAGACTTTCTATATCAAATTGTGAAAATTGTATATGAAATTCAGCAAATTCTATGTAAGAATGGGAAAATTCCAAATGAGATTGAGAAAATTAAACAGAACGTTATTTGTCGGAAAGAATTTAACCGATTTTCGAAATACTTTTTTGAGATTTGTGGTTTTAAAAATTGGACTACATATAGAAAAGAGAAGACAATATTTAAATTAATTTCAAAAGAAAAAATTTTAATTTTAATAGAAAATGTATTATTGGCATTTTTTTTTTGACATTAAAACTACTTGATTATTATTTGCCAAATATTTGTTAATAATTCTATTTTTTTAAATTAATTTCTCGATATATTTTTTTTTTTAATTTTAATTTCTCGATATTTTTTTTTTTAAAGATTTATAAAATAAAAAGTATAAACTTCAAGTTTATTTGGAATTTTCTCAATTTTATTTAAAGTTTTCCCAGTTACATTTAGAACTTTCTCAATTTTAAAAGAAAAATCTCAATTTCATATAAAATATCCTAATTTCAAATACAAAGTCTCAATTGCAATTGTAATTTTCTCTAATTTCCAATTTCCAAATTTCCAAAAATTTTTCCAATCTTCTTTAATTGTTCATTCGTTGAAATTTAATTTATTCGTAATAATTTAAAATAATATAATTTAATAACATATATAATATAAAATAATATAATTTAAAATAATATATAAATAGTTCTTTATATCACATTATTTATTTATTATTTTACGAAATATTTTCGATACACAACACTTGAGAAGCCGAATACGAATAAAGCAAATTAACAAGAACACGAACGATAGCAAAAAGAAATGTCAAAAAATATCTTGAAAACTAAAATCGTGCATTTTTTGCTACCCCGCTTGCTTCTCTACCCCGTTTGCCTACAAACAATCTTTGCAGGCAACGTTGCAGGCAACAAATTGCTCCGTTTAAATGGCCTCTAAGACCGAGTTTTTAGGATGTTGATTATCTTTAAACTTAGATTAACGAAGTTTTTAAATGGAATACTACTTCTAAAATGTGGTTTATTTATCTTTATCATGATAAAGACCAATATTCTAAACAAGATGAAGTGCTTCCGACAAATTTTTGTTTATAAACTTGGAAATGGCTGACCAAATTCATTACCGGTTTAACTAAACTAAGTTTAACTGACATCCCAAAAACTCGGCCTAAGTCAATTGAAAAGTCTCAATTTCATTTAGAAACTGAAATTTTCTTAATTTCATATAAAAAATTGCCACTTAATTTGGATTTGTTTTCAATTACATATAAAGTTTTCTCAATTTGAAACAGAAATATTATTTGAATTTTTTCCTGTTTTAAATAAAAATATTAAAAATCATTTGGAAATATCAATTCCCATTAAAATGTTTTAAGTTAACCGATTTTTAAAATTTTTTGGAAAAAAATAATGGGTTTTGACCATTTTTAAAAATTGTCATATGGCAAACCTAACGATGTAATTTTTATAGGTTTAGTAATATGATAATAAAAACCATCCATTATTTATGTTTTGAGTGAAAACCGAATAAATTTTGAAATATTTTAGACTTTGAGTATTTGAAAACTTCATCGTTCGATATATCAGATTTTCTAAAATTATGTATATACATTTTGTGAATTTATTTCTAGCAGAGAAATACATTTTCATATTGTTTCATTTACATAACAATCAAATATTTAAAAGATTAGGCTTTTTTAAATTTTTAAATAATTTTTGAAAAAAGTTCCATCAGAAACGGTCAAACATTTTCTTTTTCGAATAATTTTTTGGCAACTCTGTATAACAATTTTTTAAAAAAATGTTTATTCGCAATAGCAACTAAGAAGTTAAATAATTTTAAGTTTTTAAAATCACTTATCTCTTTTCACTAAAAAATTTAGCCGTTTAAAAGTACTGGGTCGAAAAAGACACACTGTGTCAAAAATGAGTTAATAAAATAGATTGTCTAAAAAAAGCAGATACTGGCAAAAATTCTATGTTTCTATAATTGTACATATCTATTTAATATTATTAACAATATAATTAAATTACTTACCCGGCCATAGATTGTCATTAATTCGGATTGATTTGGTACAATATCACTATCCTGCATTATTTCACTTAAAACTCCATGCAATGATTCCAAGTGTTCTAAACGTTTTTCATCATTTTTAATTTCTTGATAATCTAAATTAAAATTAAAAATGTATTGAATTTATTTACAAAGTATTTAATTTTTTTAAACTTACGAGACATTAAATCTCTAAATTTTCGAAAACATGTCTCTGTATAATATCCACGCTCCGTGTCACCACCATTATTAAGTTTTATAATTAATTTACATAGAATACGAGCAGCATCTGGTACCACACGGGGATAAATGCGTTTGAGGAATGTACACTCGATTTTATGTAAGGGCCAGGCTTCCATTTGACAAGACCGATTACAATAGTACACATAATGGCAGTTGGAACATTTCATAACTTTGGTGCTAAATTCGGGTATAAAATAAATAGTAGCTGGGTAATGCATGTTATATTTTTAATCTGTACTAACCTGCTCAAACAGTTGTCACATCTTTCTGTGCGATATTTTGATTTCAACACAAAAGCAAAAGGTTTTTCGGTTAATATACGATCACCCCGTTTAATGGTTTTATTAGTTTGCGGTTTCATTTTCACTACATCTTTACGATAATCCTTGCGGGGATTAGGATTTAATGATTCAAATGATTGTATTAAAGATTTTGAAAATATTCTATGAGAAGGCATTAATAATTATTTTTCTTTTATTTTGTGCTTTAAAATGAACTTGTTTTCCTGGCAAACAGTCAAATGAAACTACAATTCTTTAATCATATTTACCTGTGATGTGCGCACGTATCTCATCAAAGAATTGGCGCTGCCACTCTCTTTTTATTTAAATGCTATTGCGGTATATTTATAAATAATGGAAGCAAATCAAAAAATTCTATTTATATTTGTAGAAAATTGTAAACAAAACAATTTTCTTGTATTGAACAGCTGTTTGACAAATAACAAATAGCTGTCAAAGTCATTGCAGTATAAACAAAAGCTACATGCTATGGAAGTTGAAGTGACAACTCATAAAATGCCTAAAAGTGTGCTTGTATTTTAAATCCACCAGAGAGGGTATATATCAGTTTATCATTTCGTTTGTAACAAGTGCTGCCAACTTTTTAAGAGCAAAAAGCGCAAAAGTGTTAAAAAGCACCAAACAATTATTTTGTTTAATTTTTTTTTGTTATAATGTTAAAGAAATGAACTTAACGATGTTATTATTAGTGCGTTTTGAAAGCACTTACATTTTGTTTATTTTGGCCTTGGAAAGGCACTTGATTTTTATTTTTCCCAGTGCTTTTACAAGGCTTTGTAAAGCATGGGCACCAGCGTGGAACGGTTTTATCATTTAGGCGTTGGGACAGCACTGTTAGCAAATACTCATAGAACCCATTTCAGAGCCTTGCCAGTGTTGACCCATTTGTATTTTTCTACTTGGATAGGTTTAACCCATTTTATACCACCAATCGGTCCGTGAAAATGTTTTGGCGAAATTTGGTAGAATTATGTAACGGTGTACGGATAAGCTATTTCCGAAGTTTTTATACTCTTATTTAGCCCTCTACCGGTGATATTCACAGTTTAAATTGAAACTATGACGCTTTGTAACGGTTTAAGATTTGTTTTAATTATAATTTTTATTTTTTGCTAAAGCAAATATCTATCAAACTGTAATATATAGAAATTGATCTATCAAGTTTTTATGGGTTTTAAGAATATTTTAAAAACATTGGTATTTTAAGACAATTTTTCAAAAATGTTTTTTTAAACTATTTTTGTTTGTTGGAACAATATATCTAATTTTTTACTGTAAAAAAAATTGAGTAATTTTTTGCATATTAAAGTTTTTACCAGCTCGGAAACTTCTTGATCCGATTTTTTAATTACCCTAAAAAGTATATAAAACACAACAAATTTTTCTCATTCCAAAAAATTTTCCATACGTCTCTTACCAAAGCAGGAACTTATGTTAGGTTAGGTCGAAAAGAGGATTCGGAGAAGGGAAAATACTTCCCTAATCCGACTCAAGTGCCTGAGGACTTACACTTAAACCAGAATGTCGGCTTGTTGTGCGCTGTAAACAATCGGTCCTATGTCACATTTCTACTCCAGGAACTCCGTCGCACTGACGAAACTCCTCAACTTCTTCCATCCTATGCCCCTAAGATCCCCCAATGTGGATATTGGGTCACTGAATAGTATTTCGACCCGGATCCCGGCAAATGCCGGGCATTCACAGATATAGTGTTCCAAGGTCTCCTCGTCCTCCCCACAGGCAGGAACTTAATAGCACAGGTTTTCTACGTTTCCAATTTTTCAAAAAAGTTCTACAATGTCTAAATGTCAAAAATTGTTTTTTTTTACATTAATTTATATGGCAACCCTGGAAAAATAATTTAAATATGTTTTTTTATTATTTATATAATTATGACTACAAGTTATCACATGCTTTTTCTTGCGTTATTATAACTCCCTGGTATAAAAAATTATCGGGCCTAAAAGGAAGTTTTTGCTTTAAGGCAACGGCAGTGTGAAGGGGGTTAAAACCATATAAAGTATATGAAGAACTTCAAAAAATTACGACACTTTGAGGCAAAATATTAAAATTTTTTTTTTGCATGACATGAATAAGCTTTTGTTTGTGCGTTAGCCGATGTTTAAGCATGTCATGCGCTTTAACCATTTATCTTTAACGGCGTAAAAATTATGGCGGTTTAAGTTTTTGCTTGGATTTAATTAAAGTTATACATAGCACCAAAAAATATAAAAATACACTAAAAAATATTGTTTTGGAAAACACGTAATTGTTCATTTAAATACTAAAATTACTACTTCAAACAACTGTTACAAAAATACAGTATTTTTCTTTCGTTGTCCTTTTAAATAACTGTCATAATAGTTGTTTTGCTTTATTTCATAGAAAACCAATTGTAATTGCAGTTAAAATAAACAACTACTGATTACTACACAACCAACTGGCATATAGTAGCTGTCAAACATTTTTGAGTTCACTGCACTTCACCTTTATATCGTTTTTAATAGTGTTCGTTCTTTTTCTTATCTTTTAAATTTTTTGCATTTATTTTCTTGTATCGTTTGCTTTGTTTCCTTTTGTAAACATGTTTGTGTGCACACACTCAAAATATATAACTTTGCTGTTAGCCATCCCCATTAGCTCACGCGGTAGAGAGATTGTCTCGCAAGTTTCTTTAATATTCGTAGTTTCTTTAAAATTTATCGGATCATTACCATTTAAAATGCTTTGGAATGATACACACCTCTACTTTTATATTGTGGAACGGAGACGAATTACCAAGGTCTGTTATTTGTGACGTTACCCAGAACAATAAAATTTCAAAATAGAGAAACATGGACAAGTTTAACCTTAATATTCAGGTCACCATTTGATTCACTTATTCTTGCCAGATGTCCTTAGAATTAATCCGGGCCCCCCCTGTTAATTTAAATGTTAAAAAATCAAATTAGAAAAATGTTCACAGAACTTTTAATTGATATAAAAGTCGTAATTCTTTCATTTTAAAATTTTTTTAGTGAGGATTTTATTTAGTCTTGCAAAATTATTAATACTGAAAGACTTACAACTCTAAACCGGTTTTACCAATAAAACATTCTAATTTTGTGGGTTCTGTGGTGACCAGAGAAGACAAAAATGGTAAAATCCATAGCGTTTATGGGGACAAAATATTAGAAAAAAAGGCGAAAAATAGCAAAACTGCAAAAAGGTGAAAAAGAGAAAAAGGAAAAAATGTTAAGGAAAAAAAAACATTTAAAGCGAAGAAAATCTGGAAAATCTGAAAAATACAATTTTAAAGCTCAATAATCTTAAGAAAAAGTGGTTTTAAGCCCAAAGATGAAAAAATAAAAAATAAGCAAATATGGGTTAAAAAGCAAAAAAGGTAAAAGGCAAGTTTATCTTCTCTGGTCATGACAAAAATTATGGGAAGTTAAACATTCTTATTTGAAACGCGAGAAAACCTAAATTTTAAAATTTTGAGGAATCTCGCTGTATAATTTTTAATAGAAAAAGCGAAAACTTTTTTATATATGAAGTTAATCAAAGTATTTATGAAATATTTAGTAGAAAGTATATATTTTACCCAATTAAAAATTTTCTGTTATCAAACTCCATATCTGAAAAGCCATATGAAAACTCTTACATTCTCATGATTTTCTTCTAGATTAAAATCCTGAAATTTTAAAATATTTTTTATACAAAAAATGTTCTAGGTTCTGAATATTTTTTTTTAAATATAAATAATTCCTTATTCCGTGAACTTTTTTTAATTGAAATTTAGATTTAAAGGGCATTTTGTTTTTTAAAAAATATTAGTTTTTGATCATTTAATCACACAGAAATTTATAAAAATTTTAACAAAATTTTTCTACATACAAATTATTAGTTCTAGCTTTGATTTTTTTTTTTAATTTTTAGGAATAAGAATGGTGCAATTTTTTTCTTGAAATATTCTTACTTTCTTGGCGCATTAAAACCCTTATTTAGAGTGCTTTTAATGTAGAATATAATCTACGTGAAGTCTTATTTTGAAATTCACCTTTTAAATATAAAGTATTGAGTAGTATTGAGTATCCAGATAAAAATATAGAGTATTGAAGAGTAACCGAATTCACCAGCACTACTTCAATTTAAACAAAGGCACGCATGTGTACATAAAAATTATGAATATTAAAAAAAATATAAATAATTTAAATAAACTAATTTAAAAAATTTACTAACTAAATGAATGATATTTTGATAAATTTGAAAATTGAAGATGCAAGAAAAAATAAAATACCTTTGGTGCTACTGTACAAAACAATATTTTTATAAATAGAATATGCAGGCAATAATAAAATATAAAATACGCTTTGGTGCGACTGTACAAAACAATAAATGACAGAGTAACCGAATTCACCAGCACTACTTCACTTTAAACAAAGGCACGCATGTGTACATAAAAATTGTGAATATTAAAAAAATATAAATAAATTAAATAAGCTAATTTAAAAAATTTACTAACTAAATGAATAATATTTTGATAAATTTGAAAATTGAAGATGCAAGAAAATATAAAATACCTTTGGTGCTACTGTACAAAACAATATTTTTATAAATAGAATATACAGGCAATAATAAAATATAAAATACGCTTTGGTGCGACTGTACAGAACAATAAATGACAGTCTCAGGTTGTTTTTATGATATTTAGCGATATTTAGAATATTTCTTTTTTGTATTTAGAGTTATCTTCATTCGAAAAAAGTAAAATTGATTCATACACATACAATAGAATAAAAATAAAAATCAGGGATGGCAAGGAATACCGCTAAAATACCGTTTTCGCTTCAAGCCACTTTCAACTCTCTGTCGTTATCCCCCGGAAAAACAGAAAATTTATATAGTAAAATTGTTATGCTTTCAAATTTTATACACATGATTATTGAAGAAATATTTACTTTTTTTGATTTTCATAAATTAATGTTTTAATTGTTGTAGCACTAGGTCCAGGTGAGAAATAAAAAAAAAAATCGGATTGTAATTTTAAAAAAAAATCTAGAATAGAGAAACGACTCCATTTTTGTTGAAAGTAAAATGTGTAGCTAGACATATTAAGAAAATTTAAAAAAAAATTTAAAACTTTGTTAAAGATATCCAATTTTTCTAAAATTTGCACCAAATAGCTTTTAGACCTAATACTACAATAATCTAAACAATATGAATAATGAATTTTTTCAAAAAAAGTTGTTCGTCATATAAAAAAATGCACTTTTTTGCTAACGTTACGGACTTTTTTCTGTTTTTAATAAAATTGATTACGTTTGAATTAGATTATTTTTTCACTGCTTGATAATTTTTAAACATTTCGTTATATTCCATTTAATTTTTTTTTTGTTTTTATAATTTAATATAATTAGATACATGCAGATGACCCATTTTTCGGATTAATTTGTATGTGTTTATATATGGGATCTTATTAAATTCGATATTGTAATATTTGACTCCATATTAAACTTTTTTTAATATGGAGTCAATTAAAAAAAAATAACTACTAAATATTTATAAAAATAAATCCGTTAAATCTATGAATTTTTAGCTATATTCAAACTTAATTTTTGTTAATTGAAGGTAACAAATTAATCTGTAAATATGAGCAAAAACTTTTCTAAATATTAGTACACAAAAAAAAAAAAAAATGTTAAATTTTTCAAGTTTTTTTAAAATATTGTTTTTAAATTCGAATAAAAATTTTTTAGCAAACATTTCTGTTGATTTTAGCAAAATATACTATTATTTGCATTCTACTATATTTAATGTAAATATAGCAACAATTTTTGATATTACAGTTTTTGTTTGCTGTTTTTAGTCTACAAATATTTAGTAAAATTTGTTTTTAAATTTTAGCAGAGAAAACTGCTATCTTCAATTAACTAAGATTTCACTCGAATAAAACTAAAATTTTGTAAAGTTAACAGTTTTATTTTATTAATATTTAGCAAAAAAAAAAAAAAAACTGCTAATTATAGCAAATTTTTTCTGCAACGTCATTTTTAACTTATTTTTAGTAGCTTTTTCTGCTATTTTTTACAGTTTTATTTCTATGAGTGTATAAACATATTTAATTTTTATGATTTTTTTCTGTACGTGAATGAATCCTCTAAAATATTATATTTTAAAAACTAAAATGTTAACCCTTTCAGATTCATTTCAGAATTTTAAATTTTTTTTAAAATATTTCGCTTTTTTTCCCCAACAAAAAATTCACCACTTGTGTTGGAGACTGGAATTTGTGTTTAAAAACCGTTATTCTTTTCTTGTTAAGTTTTCTCTAGTTTTTTTAAGAGCGTATTTTTAGAATGTCTACACAAAATGCTTCATTGGATGGTGGAAGTGGAAAGACACACACAATTTGACTCTTAACTGTTAACATGCTTTGCATCCTCTTGTCTTTTTACTCAGTCGTATACATTCATTCAACTTTGCTGGACCAACAAACAAACGGAAACGCGAAGTGTATGTGTTATAAAAAATCATTAATTGCAATTATATGATGATGCTCCAGTGCTAAATGCAAACATGTCATACAAAGTTTTAACTTGTCTTATGGATTAAACAAAATATTTGGATTTGATGCAAACGTTATTCTTGAAATTGTGTGATTTCTTTCTTTTAAAATCGATTGTTTAACTATTTGGTTTGTTGGTCGTTTTTAACGGATATTGTATCGGTATTTTTGTTTTTAAGTATGAGTGTATAAGAATTCGATATGTGAGTAAATGTGTGTGTTTAAAGGAGCAGTGGTGAATGGCTTTTGTGTGACACCACCCCAAAGGAAAAACCAGATACAAACAAAATTTGATTTCAATTATGAGACAATAAAGAAATTTAAACAAACATCTACTAAACTAAAAAAAACTAAAAAAACCTATGAAATCAGTCTGATAAATGGAAAATTTTCAAAATATTATAACATTCTAAACCAAATAAAATTAAGATAGATAGAGAGAGAGTGAGAGAGATAAGTTTAATATATAACAAAGAAAAAAAAGTGTTAAAGAATTTACAAGTTAATAATTAAACACTGTAAAAATCTCAGTGTTAAGAAAACCAAGAAAAATAATAAAAACTTTTTTTCGTTCGTGGCATGAATTGACAAAAAATATTGTTAAAGTTTTTTTTTTGTCGTTGTTGTGTAGTTAAGTCAATGGAAAAATATGTACATGTATAAGTGAGAATTAAGAAGAGAAAGAAAGAAAAAAAAAAACGTAAATTTCCACAAAAAACCAACAACAAAATCATAAATCAACAAAAAAGTGTAAAAATAAAAAAATCCTAGAAGTTTAAATAAATTTTAACACACAAAAAAATAAAACAAAACGAAAAAATAGAAAGAAAAAAAAAACCCATCACAAAAAGTTAATTATGTTCCTTGTGTCATGGTAATAAGGACTGTTTGTTATCACTGCTTAACATACCATTTACCGTTAACATCATTGTCATTGCCTACTTCTTCTTAACCACTAACATCAGTAGCATTCACCTTTACTCATTTAGTCTAGGTAAAATATAACAACAACACCAGCGATAGACTACTGTCAACAGCAACAACAACGAAACGAACAGCAACAACTGAATATTAAACAAAAATAAGATTTAAGAAAAAAAAAGTGCAAAAAAATGAAAATGAATTATGTGTATGTGTAAAAATCCCGACCGTTGTTAATTTCATCTCTACCAATTCATTCGTATCACAACAACAACAACACGACAATTGTTGTTGCTGCTGCTGTTTTTGTTTTCGTAGATTGTGATTTGTGTCACCGCCATTCATACAATACCAACAGACGTAGAATAAATTGTAGTACTTAGGTAGGTTAGTTAAAATACACCTCGTACAATTAAGTTTTGTTTTGGTTTTTTATATTTATTTAAAATTTTTTGTTGCTTTTGTGAGATTTATTGTATCCGTAACACACCCAGCTCATTTATTTGTGGTTTCATTTCTTTTTCTTTCTAATTATCCTTTTTTTTGTAATTCTCACTTAGTTAAAAAAATAGGAATTTTTTTGTTGTAATGTACAAAAGTTTAGTCAGCTAATTTTGGCCATTCATTACGGCGTGGAGTGCATTTAATGACTTTGGTTGTACTAAATATATTTTTCATCATTTTTCTTTGTACCGTCATAAATATAAAGTTTTAATTGCCAGAAAATGTCAGTTCCTATTAGTTTATTTCAAGTTATTCTTTGCGTATGTTAATTAAATAATATTTGTGAAAACATATTTGGTTTAACTGACTTAAGTCGGGTGTTGGTATGAAACGAAAATTTGGAAGTACAATTATGTATTTAAATAAAAAAAAGTTTTTTACTTAAAAATTACTATTCACCCATATTAACTGTTTGAATAATTTACTTTGTAGTAGCTTTAACATTGTGGGTTCCTCTATGCGTATGATCAACATTAATTTTAATAGAAAAATAATATTAATTATACGTAGAAAAAAATCTGTGTTGAAATCAAATTACAGTGGAGCAAATTAAATTGGTTATACTTATAGTAGAAAATTATTAGTCAATCCATATTATCGAAGGTTGGCCATCGATACCATTTTAAAACCGTTATCCAATTCAAACCCCTTTCATATTGATATACAGTAACCGTTTCCTTTAATAAATTTCAAATTAAATTTACCGGTATTTGATGTTTCAGTATCAGTTATAACAATACCAAAACAAACAAAAAAACGTTACCAATACAGTAAAGCGTTTCGGTTGCCAACTTTGATATTATCCCAAATGCAAGTAATATAAATGTAGAAAAATCTTATTTGGGTGCTAATTTTTAGCTGAAAATTTTGCACGATTTCCAAATTTGGGGGAATATGGGTGTGATCGGAGTGCGATGTACCACAAAGCAGATTTGGTTTATTTTTTTACAGAATTTTCACTAATACATTTCACTTTGAATGAGAAGATCATTAGACAGAGGATTTTATATGTTCTAGAAATTTGCTTATTGAGATCTTAGGTAAATTTTTGTAGTTGATTGTTTCATTGAATTTTGAACGGTTTGCTACCTATGGACCTGAATACGGGAAAAAAAGGTAAAAAAAAATCGAATTTTTTAAGTTTTTTGCGATTTTGATCTGGAAGGTGAAGTTTTTTTGATTTTATATGTTCGCAATTTTTGTTCTTTATGACAAGAGCTACAACTTTGCCATAGAGAGTAAATCGAAATTCTGAACGGTTTGCAAGATATGAGCCTGAGAAAATGATCACTTTTTTGCGAAAATGATACCGAGGCCCCAAATCTTTGGCGGCCCATAAACAAAAAAGGAGATGACTTTGGGAAAAATTGGGAGACACGGGTCTTTTTTTTTTAGTCTTTTATCACGTAGTGGTGTCCGTATATGGTTATTTTGCCATGACTTAAAAAATTACACACAGTGTTATACTACATTTATACTACAATTAAAAACTAGAAGTTTTTAAAAACTACTTATATTTGCTTGTCAAATTCAGTATAAATTTGACAAGCAAAAACTAAAATTTTTCAAAAACTACTAGTTGTTGGTTGTAGTATAAATGTGGTATTAGAGCAAACACGGTCATTTTTAAGTTTTGCTGTTTTTTGCAATTTAATCCAAATAATAGTTTGGTATAGATTGGTTTTTGAACAATAAAAAACAAATGAAAATGTTTGTTGAATTTACTGAAATGTAAGTCGTTCCTTTTTTCAAGTGAAATTTCATTTGTTTTTAACTACATTTGCATTGGAATTTATCTGCATAGTATTCCAAGTGTAAGATTTTTCAGTCATTGGATACAAAATTAAAATTTAAAAAATTAAAAAAAATTAGTGTAACATTTTACTAGAATTAACAAAGAAAATTAGTGAAAAATTCGATAAATTGATAGCAGGAGCAGTTTCTACTAAAAATCGATTTTGTACTAAAAATTAGTAAAAAAAAAATGCCAAGTGGGACATAAAATGTGTTACTTTATTTTCCATTAACTTTTTTATTTTAGTGTACAAATTATTGCGTTGTTCTTAAAATTTAGTCATTTTTCTACACTCGAAAAAAAGTCTGCTAAATTTATAGCAAAATCAAAAATGTTTGTGATCTGTAGTAGGAAACATAAGTCGTTACTAAAATTGAACAATATTTCAGTAAACCCTTTTATAAAATATTACTTTTTTTTACTATATAGTTTTTATTATTTTTTGCAATTTAAAATTTATTTTTTGATATTTTTTTTTTTTATATTTTAGATTATAAAAATTTGAATTAAAAAAAATCGTTGTTCTAAATTATAAAAACAAATAAGTACAATTTGTTTCAATTTCACCAACTCGGCAAATAAAATTAGTACAAAAATTTGGTAATTTGCAAATAGTGAATAGAATGACTTTTAACTAAAAAATTATTTTGTACTAAAAATTAGTACTACAAAATCTGTACATTAGGATAGAAAACGTTTTAAAAATGTTTCTCCAAACTTTTTATTTGAGTGTACGTAATCATTTGATTTTTACTACAAGAGTTGGCAACCTTGCTGGTAAGTTATGCGAGACTGCAGACAGAGCTGTTCACCATACACCACAAGTTATGTACACTGAAAGAATTATCCTTCATGATATTAATGAAACAATTTCATAGAACATTTTCGAAAATTCAATTAAGAATTTCATTACATCCAAGAAATTTTATTAATATTACGAAATTTTTCATAAACTTTTTTTCATAAAATGTCATACACAGTTTCATAAAAAAAAAATTCATTCGATTTCATACATTATTTCTTCATAAATTTAATGAAATTTTTCTTTAGAGCTATGAAATTATTTCAAAGACTTATTTTTTTATTTTTTTCATAAAATTTCATAATTTCATTAATTTTCATACATTTCAAACCTTAGTTTTAAGATTTAGTTCTCAAATGTTCAACATATTTTATAAAAGTGCTTTATTATTTCAATGTAGCGTTGTATTAATTTTGGACTTCTATGAAATTGTTTAAAAAAATCATATGAAGTGGTTCATTCGCTTAGTTCTAATGATTTTTTCTAGACATTCATGAAGAGTTTTATTAATTCAATGAACTTCTTAATATTAAAAAATGTTATGAAACTGTTTCGTAAATTCTTCAAAAAGTTTTAATGGACGAGTTCCAATGAAAATTTTCATTAAATCTATGAAGAAATTCATTACTGAAGTGAATATAATTATTTCTTTGCATACTAAATGCTAATGCCTTTATATAATAAATGCTAAAGTCGCGCATGCTCCGAGTGAGTTATAGCTATAAAAAAACTTTAAATCTCTTTTAAATAGAGTTAGTCAATATATGCAAGGATGATTGTTAGATGTATTTAAAAACCCCATTTTTTTCTACAAAAATACTCTATGAAGCATATTTGATATTACAAACAGTATTTTGTAAGTTTTTTACGGGGAACACTATTTATTAGTAATTTTAGTTTTAGCATTCATTTAGTGTCAGTCATCACATCTCTGCCATTCTCTTGAAATTACTATACTTTGATCTATTGCAAATCATTTTTCTTTTAAACATATTATAGTTAAAAGTACTTAAATTAAATATCAAACTTTTACATTAATGAACAAATGACTACTTTGATGTATGAACAATGTTAGATGTTCTTTTGTCTATGGTATGCCTTTTTTCAAATTTATGATGTACTATTTTCTGATGTTTGATAACGAAGAAAAAAATCAACTTTTTGTATTACTTGCAAAAAAATTGCCACCGGTTATGTGGGTAATCAATTTTCACAGGAAAATAAAAAAAAGAAGGATTCTGCCCATTAACAACCTCAAAATCCGTTGTACTTAATTTTAACTTTTCAAATAGTCCCAGCCATTTATTATCATTTTCAGCTCACACACAGACACACGCACACAAGGTGGCTATCAAAAATAGTAAAGCAATTTTCAAATTACTTATTCTCCATAAATTCAAAAAGCTTAACCAACCAGTAAAGATATGAATACTGGAGAAGGTAACTTAATTGGATTGAATATCTATCTACTTATTACAAAAGTTCTAAGTTTCTTTAGCAAATATATTGTAGACTTTATGACTAAAACACAAGTCTATGCTCATTAGGGTGGCCCATTTTGACCACTTGGTGGAATTTCCTGGGTGCTCTCAAAAATTATGATAAATGGCGTTATTTTACATACATTGTCCAAATTTCAACACAATACGATGATGGAACCCAGCTAAAAATAACCTGAATTTGGTATGCTTCCAAAATAGCGCCTTGCATACAATAAAGCAATTAGGAAAGGCATTCCGTTGTGATTCCCAAAATGCCTTCTTTGAAGCTGAATAATGCTTACAATGAAGCCTTAAAAAATGCATACCACGAAGCATTAATGTTGTCAACATACAAAAAAAGGGCTTCTTATTGCTTAGGGAGGCATGAACTTTTTGCTTCTAAGAGCACCTGCTTAAAAGAAACATACCAAGTGGGACATAGCGAACAAAAATCATGCCTTCTGGATTTGCTTTGGAAGCGCTTCGTAATTAAATAATGCCTTCCGGAGTGCTTCTGGCTAAGCACTATTTTTGCTTGGAAAGAACTTGTGACGCGATCGAATAAGTTGCCGAAATGGCTCAAAATTCCTTATATTTGTAATTTTTAGTTTGGAAAAAAACTATACATAATGCAAGAGTTGCAATATTAATGGTTTATACATCATATGAAATGTATTCTAAATATTTTTCAAATGATATCCAACATGTTTTTTAAATCCATGAAGGTATAGTGTTTTTAATAAATTTATGTAAATCTCGTTTTTAATGTTGGACATTTATTTTTAAATTTATTCATAAAAAATAATTTTTATAATATAAATCGTTTATATATAAATCTAGCAGTACTGCACTTATTTCATTTCATTATTGAGTAAGTATAAAAATATTTTTCTCTTTTGCGATGTCATTGGAAAGATACTTAAAATACATTTCATTTGATGTATAAACTATTAATATTTGTTAGATCAATCAAAAGTTATTCATAGTTTTGTTACTAGCTTTTTTTTAGCTTTAAATGTCCTTGTAGTCCTTTTTATGCAATCTTAGGACATTTTGGCATTTTGAGGCGTATTATCTTTTGCAACTCTTGCATTATATATAGTTTTTTTCAAAAATAAAAATTATAAAAATAGGGAATAGTGACCCATTCCGGCTACTTATCATAATTTTAGGAAATTCCACCAAATGGTCAAAATGGGTGACCCTAATGCTCATATATAAACACAATATTTGGCAAATTCAATTCTTAACACATACTTCCTGCTTTCAATTGCATATTTGCCACAAAACGTTGTAAATTAAACTTTTGACATTTGATGTTCCACTTTATTCTTATGTGTGTGTGTGTGTGTGTGTGTGTGTGTGTAAAGTGTAAGGCATAAAACCGCATACGAAAGTAATGTATAAAGAGCCCCCCCTTTCATTCATATATGAATTAGACCTTATCCATTACATACACTCACATACTATTATCACACGTGTTTAGCCTACTTTAAACTTCCCTGCCTGCCTGCCTACATACCGTCCTGCCCTCTCAACCATGTTTGAAATCAGTTTTGGTGTTCAATGTAAAAATGATGGTGCTCAAAGGAATTGAAATATTGTCTGTATCTCTTTTTATGCTTTTAGTATGTGATTTTATGCCTCTGTATATGTGTTAGTGTGTTTGTGGAACATATATGTATGCATGACTGTGGCTGTGTGTTTTTGTGTTCAAAAAAAAAACTTTTTCCTATAAAATATGTATGAAATAAAATTAAATGCAAATTACAAAAAAAGTCAATATATAGACATATAACCAAAATTTATGGCATAAAACCTGTTTAGTCATATAACTAGGATTATCTGTCAACAGACGCGTAGCATAAAAATACATAGTACACCAATACACCTACATATAGTAACTCTTTGTCGTGTCTATATAAATAATATAATGGTACACTGAAATAAAAAAGGCTGTAAAAGTTACCGAAAATCTGTTATTTTATATAAGCATTTTCTATTTTTAGGCCAGCAGACCGTTTAGCTAATTTAAAAAAAAAAAACGTACACATAAATAAAAAAGTTAGTATAAAAATTAGTAAAACGTTTTATCAAGGAATATATAGACAATCATGAGCAACAGATTGTTTTTCTGTTGGCGAACGCAAACGATGCGCAAAAATGTGAACGCATTGAATGCAGGAAATCATACTAAATCTGTTGAAATGCGCAAAGTTAAAAATTTTATATAAAAATTATTTTTGCCCCATAAAATTTGAAGTCCTTAAAATGATTTGAGGCCTTTTCGATTTTAGTATTAATAAGCTTATTAAAATCATTTAGTTTTTGTACGTTTTGACGGAATTAATACAGCCCTTTAGTTGTCGCAAAGCGAATTGTGTTTGGAAATAATTGTTTCTGTATACTTTATCAATTTAGTCCGTCGTGAAGTTTAACTCTAGATACTTAGCTACGTTCTAAAGTCATGTTTTTTTATAAAAAAAATGCAAACAAAAATAATAAAATTTAAAAAGTTCATAAAATTTTAGCGTTTTAAAATGCATTTTTTTGTCGGTGGTGCTGTTTACTAAGAAACTTAGTACACACAATACGCTAACCTGTCAATAAACATACACAGTTTAAAAAAATGTATACCAATTCCTTATAAGTGTGTGATGTTCGCATCCCGTTGTGCGCTGACATCAACTTGGTATACCTCAAACTGTTTAAAATTACACCGTTTTTTAAATACTGTTTTTAAAACTCAATTCCAAAAGGCGCAAAAACCCTATGAAATAGAACTATCCCATGTTAAGTTACTCCATTTTGTTTTGGTTTGGATCTGAAAGTTAAAAACTATGAGTAAAAAATAAAATGAATGAAAAATTTTTTTTTTAATTTTTGACTTTATGTAAAGTCTTTTCAACATGAAACTTTGCATGTTATAGCTTTTAACCCTGTCATCCCTTTCTCTTAATTCAAAAAGCCTCGAGAAATAAGAGGCATCTAGTGTCAGTTTCAACAATTGTAGAACATTTTTGAAGTAGCTCATATGTGTGTGTAGTAGTAAAGTCACCATGAGTTGTGATTGCTTAGCGTTTATTTGTGTTTATTTATTTGTTTGCTAGTCATGGTTTTCTGTCCATAGATACGATTGAAAACAGCAGCAATAATACAATAAAAAACCAGCTGAACTATGTGTAGGCTGGATAACAAACATGTAACAATAACTTTGGCAATAAAAACAACCTTTTTCGAATATTTGAAAATGTTCAAATTTGAATTTTAAACTGTTTTCACAATGTCAGCATTGTAACGAACAAACAACACACACATTCCCAACAGAGATTACCTTTTTTTTTGTTTTTTTTTTTGGAAAAAACCAAAATCACAGGAAACTCATCTAAAAAACGTCATCATTTCCTAAAGGACAAATAGAAGTAGTCATGAGACAAGCCAGAGAAAGTTGTACCTTACAGATTGCTATACATTTTCCAGTAGGTATACCTATATGGATTCTTTTAGGTAAAATCCCACAAAGAAGTAGTGTGTTATGTATGGATATGCTTTATCGTTTGGTTTTACATTTATTGCTATTTAGCATTTTAACCCATCACAAATGATTATACTAACACACACCTAAATATATGCGCTATATACACACTCTTATATAGTGAGAGAAATTCAAATAAATTCAAATTATTACAAAAATTAAAGAAAAAATTACATATATCATATTTACAACCCATATAATAAAGTCAGTAGAAAAAATAGTAAAACGTTTTATATCTCACAGATTATATACTAATTTTTAGTACAAAATCGTTCTGTTTTTTATTTAGAATTTACTAAACTTTTTAATAATTTTCTTTGCAGTTTATAGAAACATATTTTAGTAATTTTTAAGAACTTATTTTTTATTATTTTTTTATAATTGATACACTCAAGACAATCCATATAAAAAAGTTAGCACAAACTTTTGTAGTTTTACTAGTTTTATATGGCAATTTGCAGTTTTTGTACTAATTTTAAGTACAAAAGCATTTTTTAGTAAAATGTTTTCTTATTCTCTATTTACAAATCACAATTATTTTTTAAATAATTTCCGATGCTTATTTTAGCAAAATATTTGACTAATTTTCTTTTATCAATGTTTTCTTTTTAAGTTGAACATATTATCTAAAATATTAAAAAGTGCTAAAAGGATAATAAAAATAATTTAATAATAAGACTACTATTTTTAATTTATAACAAGCTTTCAACCTCCGTAAATTCACAAAAAGAAAGCTAATCAAACATATTAGCTAGGTTGATACTAGTACTTCGTTCTGGATAAAGACGTCATCAGAACCCGAAGTTTGAGAAGAGCTAGAGCCTCCAGAATAGGCAGAGCTTTAACAAAAAAAATTATTAATAATCAATTTTGGTCCATTCTTGTCTTCTTAGTAATCAAACACGTGGCTAGTTAGGGTCTTTTCCTAACAAGCATAATGACGTTACGAAACTTTGTGGACCAAAAATTTTTTATTCATATAAAAAAGCATATTTGTCTTATCTGATTATGATACTCAAATCAAGGGTTAGTTTACCAAAAGGTCAGATTTCCAGAAGTTAAGCTAAATTTAAATATATCTAAATATTCAACAACAAAAAATCGCAACAATCACAAAAATATTAGATTGTAATGACGTTTAAACTGAATTCATCATCTTTTGGTATTAAAGGTCGGACTTTGCCGTTACTTTTTTCTTTCTTTCGAATTTTTATTCAATTTAAACACATGCATTAAAAATTATTTATTTTACAAACAAAATAAAATCGAACACAACTCTTTCGTTTATTAATGACGGCGAAAAAGTAATATAATTTTTATTATTTTCATAATATTTTTGATATTTGCAAAAAAATGCTTAACGCTAATCTTTTTGAAAACGAAAGAAATAAAAGAAAACATCTCAATTGTATACTATTTAGAACTTATTTTTAGTTTTAAAATAATTAATTTTGAAAAACACTTTTCGGAACTTCTACACTCATAATAATCCATGCTAAAAATACGAAAAAAATGTCAAAACAACTAAATCTTTTGTAAAATGAACAAATTTTCGTTTATTTTACAAAACTTTTGTTTATTTTGACATTTATTTGTATTTATACGCATGGATTATTATCAGTGTAATTTTGTATTTTTGTGTGTTTTTATGTATTTTTAAGAAAAATTAATGCAATAAATATATTAAAATTATTCGATATAGTCGAGTAATTTGAAAATCTTAATCGAGTTAGTTAAATACATCAAAATCGAGTTAATCGTTTACTCGAACAAAACCAAACACGAGTAATTTGAATACCCTACCGCTGGCCTAAAAACAGATTTTTCTGTAATTGTTACAGATTTTTCATTTGTGTGTGCATAAAAATACGAAATTATTGTCAAAACAACGAAAACTTTCGTAAAATTTACAAATTTTCGTTTTTTTTTTTACTAAAAAATATGATTAAAATTAGTGAGAATAAAATAACAATTTTTAAACATTTAGTATATTTCAATTAAATTTTATAGAAATTTAGGATGTTTAGAAACTTTATTAATTAATAATCATATAATTACAAATTATATCTTATTACCCTAACCGAGCACTAGCTACTATGACTTTCGGCGCGTTGTAGCGAAATCTGACCAATGCTTCTGGTGGGAATCGAACCCACGACCCCCGCATTGATAAGCCAGCACGCTACCACTAGCCTACCAGGGCTCACATTTGGAATGTATTTAATTAAATTTCTCTTACTGTATATGTATTAGTAAATTTATACATGCTTATGTGTGTTTGCGAGTGTGTTCCCAGCATACCATATGCGCTCTAAATGAGCTCATAAAGACTCTTTTGTCGGAACGCTGACGCTCATAATGAGTTCATAAAATAATCATAAACAGTCATAAAACGCTCATATTTGAGTGGCTTTTTCCACTAAACTGGTCACTCATGAAAGAGCTCTAAATTTTATGCATAAAAGAGTATTTTCCCAGCTTACCATATGCGCTCTAAATGGGCTCATAAAGACTCTTTTGTCGGAGCCCTGACGCTCATAATGAGTTCATAAAATAATCATAAACAGTCATAAAACGCTCATTTTTGAGTGGCTTTTTCCACTAAACTGGTCACTCATGAAAGAGCTCTAAATTTTATGCATAAAAGAGTATTTTATGACTCTTTTTTTAAAACGCATTTTGAGCTCTTATTCCAGTGCATAAAATAACATTTTTGAGCCTCATTTTGCGTGCATCAAAAACTCTAAATAGTATCCTGAAAATGACGAAAAATTTATTATTTTTAATATTACATGCTGGATTTTCTTTTCTTAATTTATTAATTTGCTTTCTTTTAAGCTTGCTCTTTTCATTATTTTAATTATGTATTATTTTTGTATTTATTATAAAATAACTCACAATTTTGTCTTTACGCTTCCAAAAATATTCACTAATGAATCAATTTGTGTAACTTCTTTCTTCTGCTTAGCTGGAATTTACCGTTATCTGTCAGCGTGCAGAAATTACTCATAAAAAGCACATAAAATCTATCGTTTATGAGCTCAGAAATAAGCGCGCAGAAACCACGCATAAAAAACTCATAAAATTTACCGTTTATGAGCTCAGAAATTTACACGCAAGAAACACTCATAGAAAGTCATAAAATCGATCGTTTATGAGCCCAGAAATATGCACGCAGGAAACACTCACAGAAGCTCATAAAATCGCTCATATATGAGCTCATATATAAGAGCGCTCCGATAATGGTATGCTGGGTTACTTTCTATTCCTAATTTTAACCTCAGATATATACATACATACGTGCAAGCATCAAAATGTTTATGGTACTTTAAGTAAATCTTATGGGACATCATTTACTAGTTGGTTTTAATGGTATAAAAAGTTCAGAATTTTTTATTTTTTGTAAATGTGTTTTTTTTTGTTCACTTTACTTTTAGGCTCAAGCCTTACGGTCCTGCCAGTAGTGGGAAATGTAATAAATTTTTATTTTTCTTTCAATATTAAGCTGTATAAATGGTAACTTTTATTTTTTCAAATCTTGTTGGTCATACTAAGGTATTGTAAGTGTGTGTGTGTGTGTGTGTGTGTGTGCGAGAGAGTGTTTACGATAGTAGTTGTAGCATACCTATGACTGAAACTACCTTTTCAATGTTTTTCCTGTCAATGAGGCTAATTTAATAGCAGCTCATTATGGAGATATCAACACAAAACCACAGCTGGATTGGAAAAGTTGGGTTGTTAAACTGAAAGGTAATACGTATTGTATTCAATGAGCTCGTTAAGATGCAAATTTATGCGTGTACCTGACGTTGAAAGTTTTGTCAATAAAATTAAAATTTATTAATTTTTCAACAATATCGTAAATCTTAATGTTAAAACTTTGTCTATCAGTCAAATGGAATCAAGCCTTTATTTTTTTATAGCATAAGTTTATTGTTTTTTTTTTATGACTTCAAAATATTTGTTCTATAAATATATATATATATTGAAGTTGGTATTTTTCCAAGCATAGAATAATTTAGATATTGTATAATTTTGTAAAGAATAAGTATATGAGAAATTTAAAAATTTTTCGACAACTATTGAAACTGACTTTAGATGCCTCTTACTTCTCGAGGTTTATTTTTGAATTGAGAGAAACTAAGTAACCACTTCAATATCATAAAATCGGGAAAAATGTGTGTTTTTCAAAATAATCGCAGTTGTCTTTTCAAGTTCTAACATATGACGAAACATTTTTTGGGTGTATTTTTATATTTTTTGTAATGTAATATATATTTTTAAATGTGATACATACAATGAGATCTATAATTTTATGTAACTTTAATTTAATCCAAGCAAAAACTGCAATTTTAATTTGCTTTAAACTTAAAACCGCCTTAATTTAAGATAAAGATAAGATAATTACCGCGGGTGGATTTCGCTTGCTTAAACATCGACTAACACATACACAAAAGGTTATTCATGTCATGCAAAAAAATGTTGAAAAAGATTTTGCCTCAAAGTGTCCAAAATTTTTAAAATTCCTCATATGTATAATGTGGAAATAATATAGAATTGTTGCAGGTGTTATTAGTATTTTTTATATGAGTCAATTTATTTTCCTGCTTCTTATATATTCAATTATGTTTTTTATTGATTGGTATTAATCAAATTATTGATGGGTATTAAAGTTAATTTATTTTGGCTCAGTCTCTTAATTTGTATAGGACGTGGGATTTAGAAAAGACATCTTATAATCTTAATAAGAAAATTTATATAATTGATATAATTTTTATTAAAAACAAAATTTTTCGACGTTTAATTGGGCAATGAAAATGAAAATGTAGTGAGTAAACTAGTTTATATGAATGTTTGATGTTTGGCATATGATTGTTACCGCTTTCAAAACGTGTTCTGATGATGGGAACCTAGACAATTCCCGAAATAGATCTATCAACACATTCCTGAAAGGGTCAAAGAATAAATTTGAAAACAAAAAACTCTAAAGAAATATGGAGTATGACCTCGAACTTGAAGAATTTTAATTTTCATTAAAACGTATAATAGAGTAAACAATTATTAGTTTTTTTAAAAAAAAATTATTTAGTTGATCAAAAGATTGTTGCATGGATCCCAGTCAAAACATGACAAGGATATGTCATTACCGTATACATTACAAAGTAATGATAGGTCATTATATATTGCATTACTTTAAAATACAAAATAATGACTTACTGATAATGGGTTATAAAAGTACTTATATGTATATACAAAATAGTGCGTTCCTTGTAATTGGTCACAGACGTCTCGATTTCATAGTTTTTAATTCTAATACGAGCTTAAAAGCCCGATACTTTGTTTCCGTTAGTTTTATATATCGGAATATATTAGGAAAATTTATTATTTTTTTAAGGAATTTGTTTCAATAAATTAGGATATCCTGTTTAAACGGACGTTTTTGTGGTTTCAAGTTTCAGATTTCTATTCCGTAGGTCAAAGGTGGAATTTCTTTCTTTTAAACACCGTTTATACCAATAAAAACCCAAATGATATATTTAATAAATTAGCTCATACCTAAAAAAAATATTTTAAATTTAAGACTTTTTTTGCAGGACTTTAAGGGGATGACTTGCTCTTTTTGTACCTCCCAGTATACATTTATTAATACCCAGTTTTAGCGGATGTCTGCACCAAATTATAAGTTCCTAGATTTAACGGTTTATGATGTGATGTTTGCATTGACAAACCAAATTTTAAGAGCAGACATTTCCAAAAATAAACCCCCATTTTACGCCGTTCTTTTCAAAAGTTTCAAAATATAAATTATGAACAAATGAATTAGCCCATACAACAGTGAACAAATATTTCAAATTTAGGTTTCTTATTAAAAGGGTATAGACAGGCATGCCGTCAGTGGGGATACTTTTCACCCCTCCTAGCAGGAATTTTCAAAAACCCTGTCTAAAGGGATGGAAGAACAAGCTTGTCAAATTTTATTTTTTCGCCTTTGTACCAAAATTTTTATTTCGTTCCTCGTAAAAATTCTAAAAGAGCCAAGGAACCAAGAAACATATTATTTAAATTTATAACTTTTAGCCGTTAAAGACCCACACACAAAATTTTAAGAGCGTCGCTTAAGCGGGTTTGCTAACCCGACAAGGGACCTCCCCGTAGGAACTTCCAAAATATCTTCTAACGGGATATATACGAGGGATTAGGAACCATCATACTATATTTTAAAATCCTCCCATAAGCGGTTAAAGAAGGGATAGAATTACATACTTTAGCATGATCCTGGTCATACATTTTAAATTCCAAATTTCTGGCCAAATTAGTTTGGGCAGACCGCCAAGGGGGCCATACATTTGCATGGATGCATAGCAGAAACCCTTTGAGAAATATCTTAATTATATGTCAAATGACAAAACTCAAATCACACAATACGCCTGATGATTACTTTGTAATACATGAAAATGCATTAACGTTTCAAATTGGTTCTGGGAAATTTTTTTCTCCCTATTTAATGTCTAAAATACATTTTTTCTTTAATATAAAAATTCTATGTTTTCCTTTTGTTTAAAAATTTGCAATTGAGCCAAGGTTTTTGTTAAAAATATTTCTTGAAAATATTTTTTGTGTAATATCAAGTGTATTACTATACTGTTAACTGGTTAAATCCACTAGCATTGTGATTGTAGTTGATGTTATTTTCTCCACTCAATTGTGTGGTTACTAGGAATACCAAACGGGATTAATATTTAAAAATCCTGGGATTCGGGATTTGGCAAATTTCGATCCCGAAATCCCGGTATTTTTCTGGACTACGGGATAGTTTAAAATCTCGGGGTTTTCGTTATTCTGGTATTTATTTATTGGTAACAAAAAAATTCGATTACCTCAACTAAAACAACAAATTCGATTGTCATTACGAATATGTTTTCTCAATGCACCTTTCGCAGAGGAATTTTTGAGGTAAAAATGTTCTGAAAACAATACTAGTTACGTTCGGTAATCTATCATATACAATTTGTGTTCATCTATTTTTTAAAAAAGATTTTTTTGTGTTTAAAATGTACATTTCTGAACTTCTGATACAATTTTTTGCTATTCACCTTAAGATTTATTTTACATTCAACAAAATGGAGAGCGCCACTGAAAATCCGTTGGTGTGACATAGTTTTGTCTGCCTCGGTCTAAGGAATCATCAGCTAATTTGAAACGGAAATTACTTGTGATACGAAAACGAAGGTTTTTTTTGTTCTTAAATATACCTTTTTATCGACGATATAATTTTTTTATAATATTATGATACCGTTTTCTCCATCGCAATTCTCTGGAATAACAATAGTTAATTCGACCTAGACCATTCTGGTATAGATATCGAAAATTATATCGCTAATGATATTATAATTTTTGATAATAGTAATATCGTATTTAAAATTTAAAAAAACATTTAAAAATAAAGAACCAATAAATATTTCACTATATCGTGTATTTATTTAAAATTTTTATAAAAAAACGAATTTTTAACAATTTTTTAATGGAAATATTGGGATTATTACGAGTGTACCCTCAAAACATTAAGGCGTTGTTTAGAATCGTAAACATAAAAAAAAATGAGCAAATCCAAGAAAAAACGTAATTTATTTTAAATTTGAGCAAAATCCCGAAAAGTCCCAAAACAAATTCCTAAAAAACTCTGGATTTAAAAAAGAAAATTCCAGGATTCCAGATTTACTAAATCCCGAAAATCCTAGGATTTCTCGTTTGGCATCCCTAGTGGTTACTTTGTTATTGCGTTAAATTTAATCAATGATTTAAGACCACCACTTCACGACCACACTTTGGCAAGCAACTAAATGTTAAATATTACATTTTAATTAAATGTAAAGAATATGTCTTTACTATAATTAAAAAGAAAAAAAAAATGGTTTTCATTCAGAATAATAAGATTTTAAAATATTTTTGTATAATTAGTTTCTAATTAATTTTGTAATAAGCCATTTTTTTTAAATATTAAATTAAACTGCAACAAGGTAGGATGGTTATTAATATAAAAGTTTTATTTAGACATTTTCCAGCGTACAAAATTGTTGTTGCACAAGTTGTTACAAAAAATTTCTAAATTTCTCTTAAATTAACATAAAAACATCAAGAAATTGTGATTATAAGAAAATTTAAATACAGCTATTGTAATGTTTGATTTTTTTTTTAAACTTTTTCAAGGATTTTTAGTACAAAATTTAAATAAATTAAACTTGAAAAATGTACAAATTATAAACGGATTCGTGCAATGCTGTATACACAGAAACATAAAGTGGCAACAAATTGAAAACGTATTTTGGTTGCTACAACCATATTCAAATGAGATTATTGGCAGTTTTCAGGATTTAATTTTTATGTTCTCTTGGAGTTGCTTCAATTTTTATGTATTTTAACGAGCTTGTATAGGAACATTTACGATCATATATGAGCTTGTATTTGATTATATATTGGTTGAAACATATTTGTGTGTGCATTAAATAATTTTTTAATATTTTAATTTTCGCTAAGGACACAATTAATTTCTTGTTGCAGAAATTAGGGTATTTCGATAGAAAACAAATTTTTTTTTTTCTTTCAAAAGAGAAACAATACTCAGGAAATTCTTCCTATTAATTAATGTGTTGCTTTCTTTGGAAAGGGGATAGTGGAGAGATGAAAGGTGGTGAAAGATGAAGGGCTTCAAACATGGCAACACTATAATTGCGCGAGATGATAAGTCTTAGAACAGTTGTTGCTCGCCACCTAATGTAGAGTTGGCTAATTTATTGAAGCTTTTTTGTTTCATAGCCCTGATTCATTATTTTACTTCGGTGGGGTTAAGTGTAATGGGAACACCGAAGGTGGGCGCAGCAATACATATAAGTGATAGAAAACTCATACATATTATTTTTTCTAAATTGATGTTGTCGTCATCGGGAATCGAACCCGCGACCATCTGTGCAATAGTCCAAGGAGCGAATCATTACACCACAACGCACCACAAAATTAAATTAAAATTTCTTTAAATTTAAAAAAAAAACAAATATTTTAAACAAACACAGTTTTTAAAAATCTTAAAATCATATTTAAGTAGACTAAAAACCAATGATAATGCACACAAAGTAAAATTAAAGCTAAATCTTTAAAAAAGGCTTTATATTGGTCCAGGGATATATAAGGACATCGTCTTAACTTGAAAACAAATTGATGGATATTCATAAAATTTGGCAAAATATATTTAGTTTTAATAACAACGAGTTTATATTTGAAAATATATATGTATATAAGTTAGGGTGCATTTTCGCTCATTTTCGCATTTTTCGAATAACGAAAATCGTTATGTCTTTTTAAACATTGTAATTTTCGGACCGCACACTAGGGTGTCCCGACTAAGGATGTTTTTACGAATTCGCGTGAGTAATAGCACTCAAACGATGCGTATTGAAGAGCTGAATACGAAAAATATAACGAAATTTTTTTTGGAGGGTACTTTTAGGTTTCGACACGAGTTTTAAGATATTAAAAATGGTATGTTTTGTTCAAAAAATGTTGTCGTACTTCTGATCGAAATAGGGCTCAAAACATTCGTTATGTAGAGCATATTACGAGAAAAATATTTACAAAATTTTTTGAAACAGTTTTGGTGCACCGCAGCATTTTTAAGCTTTCATTTAGTACATAATAACTAAATAGTTTCTTAAATTTTGTATAAAAACACTCAAATAACACTTAACTAATTTTTTTAAATATTGACCTTAAGTGCCATTTGAGACTTTTTGTGAAAAAAGTCAAAATGTTACAATTATTATATTCAGCTCAAAACTTAAAAATGCCGCGGTGGACCTGAAAAAAATTTATAAATATTTTTCTCATAATGCGCCCTAATTCGATGAAAAGTAAGACAAGTTTTTTGAACAATACCATTTTTGGACATACCATTTTTGATATCTTAAATAACGTGGCGGAACCTAAAAAATACCCTCCTAAAAAAAATTGTTATATGTTCCGTATTCAGCTTTTCAATATGCATCATTTAAGTGCGATTACTCGATTTTTTTAAACGCATTTTCTTAGACGATTTTTAATGAAATTTTTCACTGAACTAATATGGAAATGAAAAACTTCTAAAACTTTTTGAAAAAGCTTAATCATTTTTATTAACTTTTTTAAAATAAAACTTTATCATTACACACAAAAAAATCGTTGACAATTAACTAGGAACATTTCAACTAATAAAGTTTGTTCATATAAATTATTCAATAATTAAGTATGAACAAGTAAAAACATGGTAAAATGTTACTAGTTTTAGAATATTTGTGAATAAACTTTATTAGTTACTAGGCAACGATTTTTTTTTGTGTATGAAAAGCTTCATTAGTTTAATGAAAAGTTTGAATTGAAAAATTTATTGCTATCATATGCAGATAATTCTCTCAGTGTGGTTATACCTTGGTAAGAGAAATAATTTATGTCTAACCCTACTCATGTTTATGCATGTGTTTTTGAGGCTTATTAAAAATCTACTTTATTCCATATCGCCCAAAGTAGACAACGACAAAATGAATGCCCAGTAAAAAATTTTCGTGTCTTTAGAAGCAGGATAAAACAAATGCGCTAATGTAAGTGCTTACTATTACATATTATTGAGAAGCAACAAAAGAAACGAATAATTTTCGTATGAAAATAAACAAACAAAAATTTTGAGCTTCCTATATTACCTAACAAGGATGCAGGTTGTAAGCAGCTTACCCTATTCCCTTATAAGGATGCAGTTTGTAATGCAGAAATTTTCATGTCGTGGATTATAAACGATCTGTTAAAATTCTCCCGAGTGATTTCCGATTTTGTTTGGTGTTTTCGAGTATGAAATAAAAAATTCATTTATCTGTTTCTGAAGAGCTAGCACGTGGAGCGGTACAAAATAAATAAAATAATTATATGTCAAAAATTTTAACAACAAAAAACTAATACATATATGTAAAATAAATTATGTATATTCATATTATTACTTTTAATAGTGATAATGTAGACATGAAAAATGATTTTACTGAAACCCATGAAATCCCAGGTTTTTATAAGCGCTGATATCCGCGCTTATTTTGTATAAAAGTAATGCTTCCAAGTGGGAATTCGCCATATAAAAATCATAGCATATGTAAGCAGGTTTTTAAGGGATTCTTCTCGGCTTACTCTCTTACAAACCTGCTTGCATGTAAGCAGCGTTTTTTACTGGGTGGTAGAAGAACTTATTGTTAGTTTTTCGTGGCGAACACTTGCACTGAGAGAATTACCTGCATGATATCAATGAATTTTTGCATTAGATCTATGAAATGTCACTAAAACTCGTCCATTGAAACGTTTCATTAAATTAATGTAGTTTTTTTTTTTAAATTTAACGAAAAATTTCATTTTATTTTTTAAAAATTTCATATGATCAATGAAAAAGTTTCTTTAAAAGTAGTTTCATTAAAGCAATGTAGATTTTTCATAAACTTTAAGAAATTTTTCATTCACATTGTGAAGAAAACTTCATTATTTTACTGACAACATTTCATTAAAACTCGCCCAAGAAATTTTCTATGAGTTGTATAAAATTCATTGCAAAAATGTGTAGGCCGGTTAGTGGGTTAAAAAAACATGGGGATTATATTATAATAAGCTTTCGCATACACTTGACATATACTTCTACAATGGCATTATGTTTTATTTATATAAAAAATTCTCATTAACCAATATTAAAATTTCTCTTTTTCCATTGAAATCATTTATAAAATGCTATTTCTCATTGAAAATGTTATTTTATATGTTGTATACACATATAATTTATTTATTTCTTGGAATTCTAACTAAATAAATGTATATTTAGCGGCAATACCACCTATGCCAGGGATGAAAAATTGGATTTTTAGAATTGCACTTAACAAGTAAAGTACTATGATTGGCATGATTTTATGTATCAAGAATAAAATTCAATGGTCATTTGGCTCTCTACGAAAAGTGAGTTAATAATTTAAAGTATATACTGCGTTATAAATAAAAATACTATTTCCAAAAAAAAATATTTTTTAACAACAAGCGTTTTAAAATTGTCCAACTACTAAATTGGCATAGGTGAATTTTTCTATAAAAATAATTTTTTTAAGTTTGATATAATTGTGTATTAAAAACGAAAATTACTCCAGTTCGAGACCATATTTCTAAAGATGGGAACCTGGAAAATTCCCAAAATATATATATCAACACATTTCTGAATGTGGTCAATTAATAAATTGAAAACAAAAACTCTATAGATTATTTGTTAGGACAATATCCTAATAAATAAAGAATTTGAATAATTTTCGAACTTGAATAATTTTCATTTTAATTGGTTTGTTCTTCAAAATTTTTCTTAGATTTGCTTATGTCTAGTTGTTTCAACGTTAAACATTTAAAAGCCTTGATTTTTAAAAATTATATATAAATTATTTTGCATATACGATTATTTTGCATATAAGATTATTTTGATTGATTCAATGACAATTTGAAGAATTTTGCTGTTATTTTGAAATATACAAAATCAACAGCTTACCCATCAATAACGACGAAACTTGAATGATGATAAACTGAGAGAATTATCTCTATGATATTAATGAATTTTTGAATTAATGCAATGTATTTGCACTTGAACTTGTTCAGGGAAACTTTTAATAATGCTAATGCAAGTTTTCAATAAATTTTATACAAATATAATTTTATTTATTAAAAGTTTCCTACGCTCAACGAAGAAATTGCCTTAACAAGCTATTTTCATATAAAGCACAAAGGTTTTAATTAATTTAAAGAATATCGTTGACGTTTGTGGTGGAATGTTTCATTAGTTTAATGAAAATAATCATCATTCTTTGTATAACAAAATTATCTCTGTGTAGTGGATATACTATGAATATGATAATGTTTTATTTTAAATTGTATTCTGACTGTGACAATAGAGTTTCGGTTGCCGTCAGTGTCGCCAAGTGTTTTTTTTTTCTAAATTCCTTTAATCTATCAAGAAGAGTAAATCTAGGTTTATGTTTAAACAATTCTTTTAAATTATTTTAAATCCAACACCCGTTTTTCAACACCGATAGACTTTAAGTAGACGAAAAACAATGAAAATTTTAAATAAACTAATGAAACTTTCTTCACAAATTTTACGAAAATTTTCTTAAAATTAACGAAAAGTTTCATACCTTTAATAAAAACGTAACTTGTTCCGACCCGTTTTTCAACACCGATAGACTTTAAGTAGACGAAAAACAATGAAAATTTTTTCTTCAAAAATTTTACGAAAATTTTCTTAAAATTAATGAAAAGTTTCATACGTTTTATAAACAAATTTTTTAATGAAATTTCTTCATTGTGGGAATAAATAAAATGATGTTTTCACAACAAACAAAAAATTATAATATACCCAGTATAATGTATTACCATATAAGTGGCTTTATAAGTACATATTTGGTAATGGCAAGTACTTACAATTGTCATTACTTTTATATGGGGACGTCGCGCAAAATAATGACATATCATTACTAAACACCATACGAAAAATCAAAAAATATTTAGTTGTGTGCTTACTAGTATGGACAAAAGTAATGAGTCTAAAAAGAATTTTGAAAACAAAGATTTATTGAAACAATATTTTTTATTTTTATAAAAATTAAAAAAAATTATGGCCAAAATTTAAAAAATCCCCAAAATTTAAAATATCGCCAAAATTTAAATAAAAAAAATCACTAAAATAACAAAAATCGGCAGTGTTTAAAAAAATTGTTAAAATTTAAAAATCGCCAACATTTAAACAATTCCGAAAATGAAAAAAATATTTGCCAAAATTTAAAAAATCTCCAAAATTTAAATATGAAATAAATCGCTAAAATTTAAAATTTTTTTTAAATTGTAAAAATTTTTTTTAAATGTTTTGAAATTTTTTCAAATGTTAGCTATTTTTTAAAAATATTTTCGAATTTAGGCGATTTTTTCTATTTTTGTGTTTTATTTTTTAATTTTAGCGATGTTTTTAATTATTTTTTTTTTTGAATCTTGGGGTTTTTTTCATTTTGACGATGTTTTCAGTTTGAACATTTTTTTTTTTAATTTTGAAGAATTAAATTTTTTTTTCATTTTGACGATTTTTTCCAAATTTAAACAATTCCGAAAATTAAAAAAATATTGCCAAAATTTAAATCATCCCCAAAATTTAAAATATCGCCAAAATTTAAATAAAAAAATCACTAAAATAAAAAAAAATCGCCAGTGTTTAAAAAAAATTGTTAAAATTTAAAATTCGAAAATTAAAAAAATATTGCCAAAATTTAAAAAATCTCCAAAATTTAAATATGAAATAAATTTAAAATCTTTTTTTAAATTTAAAATTTTTTTTTTTTAAATGTTTTGAAATTTTTTCAAATGTTAGCTATTTTTTAAAAATATTTTCGAATTTAGGCGATTTTTTCTATTTTTCGGTTTTATTTTTAATTTTTAACGATGTTTTTAATATTTTAATATTTCAATATTCAATTAAATTTTGTTTAAAATTTTAATTTAAATATTTACAAACTATTTTAAGTGAACTACAATTTCAATAGGGCCAAATTAATAGGTCTAACAAAATTTATAATATTTAAAATACTGTTAAGAGACTTATAGTCTTATTTGTGTCAAATATGAAAATAAAATAAAATTCAACTAAACATTTAATTGCATTTACAAATATTTTAGTTGAAACTCGATTTTAGTTTTTTCTGTGCAAGACAATATCAAAGGACAACACCACGTATGAGTAACGAAAAAACACTCATACGTATTGATATTAAATGGGTTTAGTATAATTTCATTTTAGTTTAATAGAAAAGTTTTTATTTGATATTTATCAAAATCGCTTGGTAAACCTTTTTTTTTTTAATCTGCAAAAGAGTGCATACTGTGTATGCGTACTCTTTGATTCAATCAAGTGTTTATATTCATTAGAACATTGATAAATATATAATGCGTTTTAATAATTATATTAAATTGAAAAATTCAATTAAGTAATGCTTTGGCTGCTTGTCTTACTCTCTCTCTCTCCCTGTCAAAATGTCATCTATCTGTAATCAACATCATCATCGTCAACAACAAAACCAACAACATTATTGTCATCAATATGGGATGCGTATGAATCTCAAGTTGAATTGTACTTTTATATTTACCACTGATGATGGCGTTTGGGTTGCTGGTTGGTTGTTCGGATGGTTGGTTGATGCGTTCATGGGTCATTAATATTGTGATAATGCATTATAATAGAGACAAACGCGTAAAAGGAGCAATAATAACAATAATAACTAGTGAATTTGTTTGGTTATTTTATGTTTTATGGTTGTTTTTCTTTCTTCTTCTTTTATGTCTTTTTATCATTAAAATTTCCAATTGAACAATATTCTTGTTACACAATAGCTTTGTTCGAGGTACGTTACCGCTGGTATTTAATTTCACCATAAAGCGTTTCTATTATCAAATTTGTGTGTAAAATGTTGTTGTTTCTGGTAAATTGAGTTGCCGCGGGAACACGACGTCGAACAGACCTAACATTCAGGGTAAGAATTTAAAAAATTCAATAATGTTAAGTGTTTTTTTATTTCTCAAAAGTATTTAGAAACTTATTTATGTAAATTTAAATAATTAAAATTGACTGTTTTGTAAATCGTATTTGTACTACTTCACTGAATTTTTATATTCAAACGATAGATTTTAAATTAAAAAAAAAAAAAAATACATTATTCTTATTTCAAGTGGATATAATTAAAACATAAATTTAGGTTTTCCTATTACATACAGAAGGACTTCTTTCCTTGTTAAAAGTACTAATTTTGGTTTTTTTGATAATAGAAACTAAATTTTCTATAAGGTCAAGTATTGCCAAAATCAACTTCAATCAATGATAAAGAAAATTACTTTTTTTTATTGATATTGAAAATTACTTCTTTCTATATACCTCTTATAAGTATTCACTTAAGTCGTATTAAAAAAAAAATATTTACGTACAGTCAGAAAAATATGTGAAAATGTCTTACACTAGATTTATTTCTTGTAAAACGTCGCATTGCTTAAATTGTGAAGAAACAAAAAATTCGTTTTTTATTAAATCTGTTTTTCTAAGTGTATAATATTATTTGCTCCTTGTGGGTTGGCAATTACTGTCAATGTTGTAGTAGTCTTTTGTGTTTTTTTTTTCATTTAGCCTTTTCAGTTTTCTCTCCCGTATAATTTTATTTTTTGCTGTTTTTGTTGTTAAAAGCAGTTTACTTAATCTTAAAGTTTGTTTCTCAAATATAACACAAAATTGATTTTGAATTTAATATTTAGATGTTGTTGATAACGCTTTTAAAATAAATATTAGTAAATTTTAAACAAATTAAAAAAAAAAACTTTTGTTTATTTTAATAGGAAATGAGAAAGTTTCATTAAAAAATAATTTTTTTTTAAAACTATATTATGCTTTTCATTAATTTTAGAAAGAAACGTTTCATTAATTTACGGAGAAATTTCATAATGTCTTCACACAGAGAAAAATTTACCAACAAATGGAATCTGAACAAAATGTGAATAATTCAGTTTTTTTTTTTGCATCTTTAGTACCTAGGAGAATCCCATTTTCAAAAAAGTGATAGTATTATAAAATTGTTTTGTAGCCTTCATCAATAATTTAAAACTAATCTTGATATCATTTGATTGTTTCGAGTTTTGGACAATTAAGCAATTTTTTTTTGTAAGAAACTGAAGAATTTTTGGACGTCACTAATTTCGATTTTTCTAATGGTTAAAACCAAATATTAAACTTTGTCGAACGGTATTGTAAGTAATTCTTAGGCAAGGTTGCGTCAATTATTGATTTGCCTCTAGAACTCTTACATTTTTTCCAAGGTGAGTTTTTGTTATACGAATTTCATATTCTAACAAACAAACACGCTGGTTAATAATAATATTTTATATAAAATTACATACACGAATTGCTAAAGGTATACTAAATGTCTCTTGATGTCTGCAATGTAAAGGATATTAACAATGGAGGGAATTTCTTACAAGTAGTCTTAAAAATAAGCTCTTTACAAACTCTTTGTATAAATTTTGCAAAAACTTAGGCAAATTTTTAGTTGAAAAAATAGTACGTTCTTCCCAAATAAAGCATATGAATAAATAAAAATTAGTTCTTTTAAAATTATTAATATCTTAAGTATTTTTTTTCCAAATCAGCATGTATTTCCTTATTATATATAAGACTATAAGACTTATTTGTTATAAACTTGTACTCTATAGTGTTTATTTTAATTTTACTGCATACTCGTTATGGTGTGATGTACTATATGGCGAGTATATAAAAATGTTTAATAATTTTCGAAAGTTTGAGGCAAAATATTTAAAATAATTTTTTGAATGACATGAATAACCCTTTTGTGTATGTGTTAGTCGATGTTTAGAAATGCTCGTTGGTTATTTAAACCATCTGCGTTAATTATTTATCTTGAACTATTTAACTGTAAAATTTAAATGTAAAATTTTTAATTCTTCGACATTTAAATGGCCATAAATACTTTAGGCGAAGACTTTTCCATGTGAAAATTTGCATGTGAATGTTTTTAAGTATAGCCTAGCTAACACTGTCCACCGTTTTTCTCAATTTAAAAAGCCTCGAGAAATAACAGTCATCTAAAGTCAGTTTCAACAGGTGTCGAAAATTTTTAAAATCACTAATATATATATAAACTATATACTTCATGTTCATATTTATTTCCCTTTTCATTATATATTCGTACATATACTTCATATAAATGACATCGTATAGTTAAAAGATATGAAGGACTACAAAAGTTACTTTGTTATGACAACAATATGTTGCTGCTACTAGTTCTGCAGTAGTAGTTAGAATGTTTTTATTTGTCAATGTTTATACTCTTATAGTTGTTGTATTAGTATTTGTTTCTCCTAGGTGTCATCATTCTTATTATTTTTTATGTTTTGACGACTTGTAAGTGTTTGCAAGTGCATGGGTAAGTTAGTGTTATAAACCAGTTACAAAAGATTATATTCTGACTACTACTTTTTACTCAAAAAGAAAAACAGTTAAAACAAGTAATCCATTTTGTATACTATTATTGTTGTAATAGAATGTTCTATTACAATTTTTATTTCTATTTTTTTGTTTAAACCACAATTGTTACTTTCTGTTTTGCGACCATAATATTTTTTTTTATATTTTATTTCACGTAGTGCTACTGCTCTCTTACTATTTATGTTCTACTTTTTTCTTCGAGTTATAAAAACTTTTGTTGTAACTAATGAAAACTTATCGTGCGAAATAATAATAATAACAGTATGATGTAAATAATAGAAAGAAGCTTGAAGTACAAAGGAAAAAAACCCCGTCATACTATAGTGGTAATAATGTTTATGACTTGGGTCAAAGAAAACTGAAACAAAAACCAGAAGAATTGCATATTTATTAAGTTTTATTACAAAATTGAAAGAAACAAAAACCTAATTTAAATTGTGGTGTTCTCTTTGTATAAAACAAAGTAGGGTAGAAGGGGAAGGTTTCGCCACTGGGGCACATATGTCATCCCCTATTTTCGCTGTTTTTAAAAGAGTTATTAAAATGTTCTTTTTCACAATTTCTAAAGTTATTGATCATTTTGCATGTCACCAAAACTAACACTTGTACTTCACACGGTTTTTGGGTTTCAAAAAAATAATATAGCGTTAGTATATTAAGCATAACTTTTTTATTTCGTGTATTAAAACAATAAACCCTTTAAGAAGTGGAGGCGTTAATATTGATTTATAATATTAACACGAATTTTTTAAAACTTATTTACAAAAAGTGTAAAAAAAATTACATTATGCGAACGGCTGATCGTGGGGTACATAGTACGCCAGACCACCAGGTCGGATAGTTTTCTCAGAAAAATTGGTAGCACTTTAAAAGACGTATATGAATACGTTAGATTAGATTAGATTAGATTAGATTATAGTGGCACTATGCACCGCGACCAGAAATTGGTATTTTGTGCTGCCAGCGAATACACCCTATAGGTTCAGGCTCCCTACGAAGCCAATTATCCTACCAGGTGAACAGTTCCAAACGTCCGATGGCGTCACTATTCGATCACCAAAATAACGCACCCTCCTGTCGGAGAGCCTCGGACATTTGCAGAGAACATGCTCAGAGGTCTCGGGTTCCAATTCACAAAACCTGCACGTATCCGTAGAGGATCGTCCCATCTTGTACAATTGATACCTAAGGCCACAGTGTCCTGTGAGGTAACCCGTTACGGTCCTTAGTTCGCCCCTCGTCATAGACAAGAGTTTCCGCGACCTCTCCCCAGAGGGAGATATAAACAGCCTCGCCTGTCGCTGCCCAGGCGATCTGGCCCAATAGGCCCCAAACTCCGACTCCCTCCATCTTCTGAGCTTCTCTCTGACATACCCATTGGGTACGCCACAGAAGGGTTCCGGGCCAATGAATTGTCGACGAGCTCCGCAGTTGGCTAGACAGTCAGCCCGTTCGTTGCCCTCATGCCCCTCATGGCCTGGAACCCAGCCCAGTGTCAAGGAGTTGTTAAGTCCTAGACGATTTAGAGAGTCGATACATTCCTTAACCAGACCAGACGACACATCTTGAGCCCTCAAGGCATCAAGTGCCGCTTGGCTGTCAGATAGAATGTAGATCGTGGCCCCCCGTGTCCTCCTCCGCAGACACTCTTCCACACAGATACAGATAGCGAAGACCTCAGCCTGAAAAACGGAGGGATATTTGCCCATGGGCAGAGCACGCTGAAATCCGGGTCCGACGACACCCGCCCCCGTATCCATGTTCGACTGTTTCGAGCCATCCGTGAACCAGACCTGTGCACCAACCTCCGGTACCCAAGATCCATTCAACCACATGCTCCTGTCGAAAATCACAACAACAAAGTGCCTAACAAATACTTGCACAGGCAGTATCTTGTCACTGACCCTAATAACCGGGTCATCAGCGAACATTTTCGCAATCTCAAGATGCCCCTTCAGATCCCCACTCCTCATGCTGCCAATCTCCCGCAGCCTTAGGGATCCCATGCACGCGTTCTCCTTTACAGAAATATGCAAAGGAGGAATACCCAGCATGACTCCAATGGCATCAGTCGGACATGATTTTGAGGCACCAGTGATACCAATACATGCCAGTCGATAAATCCCCTTAAGAGTCATCTGAGCCCCGAGTTGTTCAACCTTTGTCCACCACGCCAAAGAGGCGTATGTGACCATCGGTTTCACAATGGTGTTAAAAGACCAGTAGACCATTTGAGGTCTAAGGCCCCAGGTCTTGCCAAAGAGCCTCTGGCAGGCAAACATTGCCCTAGTGGCCCTTTTAGAGATCATATCAAGGTGCTCACTCCAATTCAGAGACCTATCCAATATAACCCCCAAGTACTTAACTCTATCAGAGAAGCAAATCCTCGTCCCCTGAAGCGATGGCTCAGTGAGACATAACTTACGTCTCCTAGTAAAGGGCACCAGGATGGTTTTCGAGGGATTTATAGTCAATCCCTTCTCCTGGCACCACTTTAAGGTAAAGTTCAGAGCCTGTTGCATGCGCTCAGAAATTGTCCTGTCATCCCAGCCTGTGACAGAAATAACAAGATCGTCAGCACGAATACGTTACAAGGTTATATGTGTTGCACGAGTCAGGCGTATTTTTCTTTCAGCAAGTTCGAAGAAAATAAACTTTTTGAATTTTTTTTTTGCTGCAATATTAAATGTTCAGTTTTTATGAACATTTAATATTGAAAATAAGTCTTTCATCAGTACCGTTATATATTTAATTGACAAATGTGCAACATCAAGTTTGCGAATTCAAATCTTAAAACGGAAATATAAGGAACAAAGGTAATTTTTGTTTTGCACATACAAATTAAAGTTAAGGTGTGTAAAGTTTTATATAAAAAATAAATTATCCCAATAAAATGGTTGTTTAAGTAACGACAGCCCTTTAAAAAAAGTGGCGAATACTCCCGATTCTACCCTACTACACTTCAAGTAGATTTTTATGTTGTTGTAGCTTTTACAGCTATAATTGGATATCATCAACGTTATCTTATTGAAATGGCTAGTTGTTGTTGAAAATGGTACAAAGAAAATAGTACTAATGGCGTCCCACTGTTAATTTTGTAAAACCCACCCTGTTAGAAATGAACAAAGTTACAACTAATATTGTACTAGAAAAACACAATTTTGTTTGCAAAGCAAGTGTTTTGCCAGTTTCACCCGCAACATTGCTTTCCCTAATGTTTTCACCATTACTACAACTATTCAGTTTAATTAATAATAATTTTTTTCTTATTATATTTTACATGTTCAATCATTAATTATTTATTTAAAAGACTAATTTAATTTCTAAAAATTATTATCATTGAATGTAATTTCACAAAATTAATTGAATTTAAGGTATTTTGAAAGTACCAACTTTTTTGCCTTTCCAACGTTATGCCAATAATGGCAACCAACGTTGACCGCTGTTATCAATCGGGTAACAGGACAATAATCTCAAGATTGTTAATTCCACGTTCTGGTAACGTCGCCGACGCTTTTCTATTACTTTGCCGATGGTATTTTTCTGCCTGGGTATCTGCATATTGTTTGTTGTTATTGTCAGTTTGTTCTTTTATTTCGCTTAAGTATAATGTATAAACAAGTACAAGTATAATACAATTAAGATCAAAAGTTGTACACCTTTTCAATTTGTAGTTAACCCTAAATAAGGAAATAGAGCATAGGTCAATTACACTACCCAACGGCCAAAAAAACATGGCTTTGAAGCAGGTCTTTTTTAATAGACCTATGTACGCTAAATCCAACCAAATTGTTTCTCATTTACAGTTTTTGAAATATCGCGGGTTTTTATATTTACATCATTCATCCCATTTCATCGTATATAACCGCAAAATCATGAAATTTTTTAAAGAATTTAAATCTACACAAAATTATCTTTAATTTGATCTGAAAAATCTTGCGGCTAAAGCCTGTTAAGCCGTGATTTTGCCAAGTCTTGCATCTCTAGTTTATACACTTTTAAAACTCTCGGATGATTTTTGTTAATTTAAACACCTTTTTACGCAGGACAATGACAAATATTTTCAGCACAAATGAAAAACCTCGCATTTTTATTGGGAACTTGACAATCATTTCAAAAGCCGAACGGATAGGGTTTCATAACTAATGACAAACTATTGGTTCTACAAAGTTAACTTTAAAGTTTTGTTTCTATTTGTTGTAAAATTAATTACTATTTTCTCTTTGGAATTTATGATAATATGATGATATAATGAAGTAAAATTCAGAAAATATCTTTAGTTATACAAATAAAATAATGCATGTTTTCATACCGAATTTCGTTGTATTTATTAAAAATATATTATGGTTGTTTTTTATTCGACCTTTCCAATTTAATTATAAAAATAAAATGTCTGAGCTCGAGGCCTGGATTTTTCTTTAATTAAAATTCTGCTTTATTAATTTCCAATATTTCGAAACTCTTCGAGTTTCATCCTCAGGGAGTATAATGGGTTTTAAATAAAAACACAAAATTCTAAAAATTAACGTTGTTTATAACTCGTCATCAGTGCAATATATGATGACGAGTTATAAACAACGTTAGTTTTTAGAATTTTGTGTTTTTATTTAAAATCCATTATACTCCCTGAGGATGAAACTCGAAGAGTTTCGAAATATTGGAAATTAATAAAGAAGAATTTTAATCCAGGCCTCGAGCTCAAACATTTTATTTTTAAAAATATAAGCATAAAAACTATAAAGCTTTCACTTTGTCAAGACAATATTTGTTAGTGGACTGAAAAAGTTCATTAATTTTTGTCCCATTACATTTTCTCTGTGAACTCACAATCAATTACATATCTGCATAATATTAAATATAAATATTCTTGTGATTAAGAATTGTTTCGCTTAAGGTCATGACAAAAAGATAAAATTATTGAATAAAACCCCAAATTCATATATCCGATATTTCGGTTAACGTCGTTAAGCATCCTCTGGCAATTTTAACAAAAATTAAAAAAGCTATTTAAGCTGAGATGTAACCACCTCTTGCCAAATGTGAAAGTTTCTGTCAACTGAATGTTTGCATAAAAGCAAAAAAAATGCACTGGAACTCGTCAATTTGCACTTTTTATGAATAATAAATTAGGTTTTTTAAAAAACAAAAATTAACAAATTATGAAACTTTTCATTAATTATAAGAACTTTTTCGTTCAATTTGTGAAGAAAAATTAAATTAGTTTGTTGAACATTTTTATTAGTTTTCGTCACATAAAATTCTCGCTGTGTATAAGAAGAAAAAAATGTTAGTTTGCTACGTCAAACTTTGAATTGAATTAATTTTTAATTGAATTATTAATACTTAAAGAACTCTTAAGATATTAATTTGGTAGGATTTATTTGTTGATTAAATTAAAATTAATTCTTTCGTTCATTATTACATGAATTTATTACATTATATAACTTTATACAATGTGTAAATATTTTGCGTTTCTTTGAAACTGAAAACTTTCTGCTACATTTAATTTAAGACTTTTATTGTTTTGGAAAATATTCAATATAATAAGTTTTATTGAAAATCTTAAGAGAAAATAAAATTAGCTCCTTGAGCAAAAAGTTATCATCCAATGCTTTTGTATAGATTTTGTTTAAATTTTTTTATATTTGTTTTTAGTACTTAAATACAATATAACTTAAGGCATTTTCTAGTATGAAACAGTGGAAAATGTATATTGAACATTTTAAAACAGTTTAAGCTGATAAAAAGGGATAAAGATCATAATTAATTTCAACATTTTTCTTTTGTCAATTCATAGGATATTCCATTGTAAGCTGAATTATTTACAATATTTTGTTGTTTAAATTTACAAAGAAGATTGTAGAAGAATCAATAGTTTGTAAAAATTTTACTTATTTTTTTCATCATACCGATTGTGTTTTGTATTGAGATGTTAATTCCTTGCAAAAGTTTTCTTGCGTTTATTATAGCGTTTATAATTGCTAAAGTTTAAAGGTTTCAAAAATGTCTTGTTCTTTACAAAACTTGCTGTGCTGTGCTGTGCTATTTTTAAAACAAAAAAGCGTTATAAATAAATATAAGTATTTAATTAGATAAAGTAAAGTATGTTTGAAGATCCCAAATTTTTTCTGAGAAGTCATTTTTGTTTGAATGAAATGTGATTAAATTAATTTATATTATAAATATATATTAAGCTTTTAAGGAATTACAAAATGTCAAAGTTTGAATTTGAATTCATATATCTAACAAAGACTACATAAATGTTAATTTTAGGCATGGATAAATAAATTTCATAATTTTCATGAATATTATAAAACTTGAGTTATTACACAATATTTACATAGCTTTCCTTAGAATACGAGGGCGGATCAATAAGTCCATGACTTCCCGAACTTCCCTCGTAGTTATATGAAATACAACACTGCTCCCATCAAGTACCACGTGTTAATAGACTACTGTCTAATTTTGAGCAAGTTCCGTCATTTACTTTGCGTTTAACAGCTGTTCGAAACATACAACCTCGTGGATTTTTTTAAAAATGGAAAAAACTGAATATCGATTGCTCATTAAACATTATTTTTTGCGAAAAAACCGTCAATCAAACCATGAAAAAGCTTGATAAATACTATGGAGACTCTGCACAATCGATTTCAATGGTAAAAAAGTGGTTTAGAGACTTCCGTTGTGGTCGCAAAAGTACAAATGACACTAAACGTTCTGGACGGCCAATTGAGGTCAATACGCCCGAAAATGTCGAAAAAATCCATGATATGGTGTTGGCCGATCGAAGAGTAAAAGTGCGTGAGATTGTTGATGCCATAGGCATTTCATATGGCAGTGTGGTTCCGATTTTAAATGATCAGCTGGGTTTAAGAAAGCTGTCTGCAAGATGGATGCCGTGTTTGCCCTCAATGTAATCGTGGCCAATAAGGTGATGGCAACAGTTTTTTGGGATGCACGCTGGATAATCCACAACGCTTACCTTCAAAAGGGAGAAGCAATAAACGGCAAATATTATGCCAACTTATTATGCCGATTTAACGAGGATTTAACAAAAAAAACGACCCCATATGGCCAAGAAATGCCTATTTTATGGACCTTGAAAAATCCTATTTTTTGGAAGGGATACAAAAATTGGAGAAACGTTGGACTAAGTGTATTGAGAAAAAAAGAGATTATGTTGAAAAATATTTTTTTTTTTTGCAAAAAAAACTGTGTTTCATTCAAAAAGTCCTCGCCCTCGTATATAACAGAATATTTAACAAAAAATTTTCAATGCTCGAGCTGTTGGGAACAAACATTTTGTAAATTTACAGACCTAGTTCCGAAACCTACTAAGATTGGGACAATTTTTTTTTTATTTTTGTAACAATATTGAATATATTTCACAAAGCAAATGACAATTTATTCAACCTAGCTAATATGTTTGATTTGCTTTATTTTTGTAAATATACAGAGGTGGAAAGCTCGTTATACATTGAAAATGACAATTTTTTTCTTTACAAAAAAAACTTTACTTTTAATTATTAAATTGAATACTTGCAATTAAAATTAAGCAAATAAATTTAAAAAATATGCAAACTTTTACAACCATTTTTGTATATTTCGATAACACTGTACAACACAAAAGCAAAATAACAAGTGGAAAAAATTTGATTTTGTTGTACAGTGTAATTGAGTTTTGATTATTTATTTTTTATTTTATTTTATTTCTTTTATTTATTTAGGAATGTTTATTTCTTTTTTTGTTTATAAAAATAGCAAGATACAATTACTTGTAACTTTTGCCTTTATATATTTTCATTTCCTGTTTGCAGTTTGTTTTTTGTGTGTTGGTTTTAACTAATTACCACTTTTCTGTTTTATTCTTTTTGAATGAAGCATGGAATGAGGCGTGAATTTCTCAGTAATTATATTTTAATTATTTATCTTGGTAATGTTTTTAAAAATGCTTACTCTTTAGAACAAAACAAAAAAAAAAGCAATAATAAAAGAGAGGAAATTAAATACAGAAAACATATTGCAAATATATATTTATATTTAGCATACTATGGATGCTGCTTTGTTAAAAGCTATACATACACCTTGTAAAAGCAAATATAAATTCCTTTGGCGTATGATTAATATTTAATTAGCACTTGGATATAGAGTATACGCACCAGTGAACGACTGATTTAATCGGTATGGTAACATATTTAATTCAAAAATTTAATTTGACTTAATTACTAATATATGAAAGTATGCTAAGCTTACGAAAAAAATATGCTAAGCTACACAGAAAAAAATACCCCAAAAAATTTTTAATTAGAGATTTGTTTAAAAAAATTGTGTTATAATATTAAATATTTAAAAAAGTTAAAATAATATTTAATCGCATTAATAAAAAAAGAATTTATTAAAATACCATAACTAGTATTTACCCCATTTTTTAACATTAAAATTTCAATTAAATATTTTAAATAGAAGTTATAATTAAAATATATGACGATTTCTCATTAATTTTTTAATTAATGCGATTAAAAGTTTAGATAAAGTTTTTCACGAAATAACAATTTTCTTGATTGATCCAAATTCAACTACATTTTTAAATAAAGAATTTTTTATTGAAACTAAATTTTAGTTTTCACTGTCTATTCGAATTAAAGCTAATTTGAAAAGGAATATGATTTTTGTTTAAATTAACCCTCTAACGGGCAGTGCACGGTTTGGAAGCGAGAAAGTGTTATAGTTCAAATCTCAAAAAATAAATATTTTGAAAAGAACACAATTTTTAAAAACCATAAAAACCTATTTTATTTTGGTAATAAACACGAAGTGATATTGATGCTTTAGCATTTAAAAAAAGGTCCAAGGAAGGATAGCTATAAAGGACATCGCCTAAGCTTGAAAGTGTATGGACGGATTTTCATGAAATTTGGCAGAAATATTATTTTTTTTTTTATTAATTAATAATCATATAATTACAAATTATATACTACTACCCTAACCGAGCACTAGCTACTATGGCTTTCGGCGCGTTGTAGCGAAAACATACCAGTGCTGGTGGGAATCGAACCCACGACTCCCGCACTGATAAGCCAGCACGCTACCAACTAGCCTACCGGGGCGCACTAGAAATATTATATTTGGTTGTAATTAGTTTTAATTTTGAACAATATATTTATATTCAAGTTAAAGTGCTTTTTTGCAAAATTTGGTTTTTTCAAAAAAAAAAAAAAAAATTAATTCGCCATATCTTCTCAAGTAAACGTACAAAAAGTGTAATTTTTGGACTGTAGTGTTATCTTGGCAAGAGGAATAATTTATGCCTTAACATATTTATTTGAGATGTACTCTAAACCTATTTTGAGATTTACTCTAAACCTATCCATTTTTACGCAACGAAACAAAATTTCTAGAAGAACATGTTGCTTATTTTTCGTTCCGAACATGTGATACAAATTTCATTGCAAAAAAGCTTAGGCCGGTTTTTGGATTAAAAATGTAGTGGATATTAACGGATCCATATTTATGAAACTAATTTAAGTTTGTCTTTAAGTCAATAACTTTTCGTTTTAGGGTTTTCTACTGAAAATTTTGTTTTAAATTTTTCATATAAGTCATATTTTTTATTTTTAGCCTAATTATCTGATCTCAATATTAAAAAAGGAAATAATTTGTTTTACTAATAATTGTCATGTATACACTACTAATGTTGAACCAAATTTCGTTTATAACAAAATCATCAAAAATGTCAAAACAAACCCTCTAACTATAAACATAGTTAGCGTCGTTTGCTATAATAGTAACCAGAGCTGCAACTCTTATACAAATGCTTGGTTGTATTCAATCGGTAAAGAATATATTGATGAAATATCTTTTTAAACCAAAAAATTGCAAACAAAAATGATCTATTTTGTAAAATATGCATATTTACATAAAAAAATTAAAATCGAGCTTAACCCATTAACGGAGGAGAGAATTCAATGAAAATATGTTTAAATGATAGGCAAATTCGTCAAATAAGATACAGTAAAATTAAAATTGAGAAAATTTGTAAGATATTCCTATTCAAACCGTTACGAAATTCGGTATTGTGAAACTTGAAAATGAAATGAAATTAAATAATTTATTGTTATATTAAGGTAATTGTAGTATTCATTAAAATAAGTTGTAACTATTTAATTGATTTAGTTTCAATAAAGGTTTTAATCATATCTATTAAAAATTTAATTGAACATTGTCTTAAATTAAACAAAGATATTAATAACACTTTAATTGGAATTGCAAAAAAAATCGCCAACAATTGCCAAAAACTCACTAAAATTAAAACAAATCGCAAAAATTTAAAAATCACCAACATTTTTTAAAAAAATCGCTAAAAATGAAGAAAAAATTGGAAAAAAGTCCGTAAAAGTTGGGGAAAAATTTAAAAAAAATCGACAATAAATAAAAAAACTTCAAAACTGCCGAAATTGAAAAAATCACCGAAATTCAATAAGTCTCCAAAATTAAAAAAATCGCTAAAATTGAAAGAAAAATTTCCAAAATTGAAAAATCGCTAATATTTGAAAACTCATCTAAATTTAAAAAAAGCTTAATATTAAAAAAAGCAACGTTAAAATTTAAAAAAATCTTAAAATTTTAAAAATTTTTGGTGATTTTTAAAATGTTGTAGGAAGAAAAGGATGCAACAAAATTGGTAATTAATAGGTTTTTTGTTAACGCTCTGCCTATTCTGGAGGCTCTAGCTTTCCTAAAACTTCGGGTTCTGATGAGATCTTTATACAGATCGAAATACTAGTATCAACCTAGCTAATATGTTTGATTTGCTTTCTTTTTGTAAATATAAGGAGTTTGGAAGCTCGTAATAAATTAAAAATAACATAAAAATAATCTCGATGTATATAAAAACAAAAAAAAAAAACTAATAAAACGGTAACTAACTTTTTTAAATATTGGAGTTTTTTAAAATTTTGTGGATTTTTTAAAAAATTAGCGTTTTAATTTTTTTTTCTGTATTTTTAGTACTAATTTGTAGGTTTTTTATAGCATAAAAGACACAGCTCTGCTAATAACATTAATGTTTATATTATTTTTTTATGTACGATATAACCAAATAATTTATGATTTTTATCATAGAAAATTTTGCATCATCAACATTTAAAATTATATTCAATATGCTCGTTGATGATGTTGATTGGTTTTTTTTTTTTGTTGTTAATCCTATAAGCCTGGAAAACATATTATGTTAAATAATGATGCTTCATGATTATAATGAAATTAAATGATAATCTTTTGCCATAAAGGTTGTTGTTTATTGGCATATTGTGAAATGTATACATAAATAATAGTAGTACATATAAATATAAGTAGTAAAATTTATATTTATTAAACATGCATGCATGCAAACATAATTGTTTTAAAATTTATTTGTATTTAAATTGATATAACCTTTAAATCAAATAAATAAGAAATGTTAGAAAATAAAACGTTTTTCTATTTTTGATATTTTTACTGACGCATTTTTTCATTTTTTCTAAAAAAAAATGTATTATAAATTTATACTCGTATGTTAAGGTTAAGATAATTTTTATATTTATTTTGTTATAAATTTATGTTCATTTTTATTTTTTATTTTATAATCAAGCTGTCAATCCATCATTTACGTTTGATTTAACATTTGTTTGGGAAAAGAGTAAAAAGAAATCAACTTTAATAACTAAATATAAATAAAACTTTTCGACAATACTTGGAAACAAACCCGTTACCAAACTAATACACATTTATATTGAAACGTTTATTTATACATTCACAAATATCCATACACACAAGTGTTTAAACTTATTACTAAGATGAAATTGAAAAAAGAATGCTTTTATTATTATCGTTTTTTGTTAACAAATAGTTTGAAAATAAAATTCAAACCACATTTTCAATATTTTTTTATATTTGGGTTTTCATTTTTAAAGCAAATTGTAAAAAATAGTTATGTACATTTGTCTATACAATCGTTACTTAAACTCATGTATATGGTTTTTTTTCAAATATATATTTTTTAGATACTCGAAAATGTTGATACTCTCTTCTACATATATATCTCTTAAAGTAAAATAGAAATAAAACTAAAAAAAAAAAACTTAAGTTCAAGTACAGTTAAGAAAAAGTGATTGAATTTTGTATGCACGACGTGTTTTGGCCTTTATAATTCTACGTAATATTAAAATCCACATCATACTATTATCCTAGTTGCCACACGATCCTTACCTTCTTTTTAATATCATACATCATTTGGTATTTTTCTACATTTTTTTTTGGGCATAGTTACGAGGGCGGTACCAAAATTAGCCAACCTAACAAAGAAAACAGAACAAATTTGGGAAAAATTTTCTTTACTTCCTAACATAATCTCCTTTTAGGTAGATAGAAATGCCTATTATTTCAGCCAGCTCATACACCTTCAGCCAACGATCATCCAAAACCAAGACTACCACTACGGTGTTCGTCTTGGCAGCTCGTACGGCAGCTAGTACAGCTTCGTTTAAACTCTACCATCCAATTTTTTATATTCGCAAACGAAGAAGCAAACTTCTTCAGAGTAGAAACTTGCTAGGCTTTTATATTGGTTGGACTAAGAATTTTCAAGTGAAAGTATTGAATTACATAACGGTGACACATTTTTTCAATGTTTGCAAATTCACTGAGCTCACTTATTTTTGAAGGCTCAAAAAAAAAAAAAAATATTAAACAACGTGGCACCTCGAAACTTAAAACATATGTTTTAGAAGGTGGCCACTTTTCGCGAAAGTCATTTTTTTGAAACTATACGTCTATATCTATACGTCAGGTCGGCTAGTTTTGTGACTGCCCTCGTATATTCACGTGGTTTAAATTAATACCCAGTAAACATAGAAAATTAAAATTAAAGTATTCAAAAATTTCCTAGAAAACATTGCTAAAGATGATATAGACACTTTGTTATCAAGAAATAAATACTAGTTTACACGTGTATTTTAAGAAAAAAATTTAATCTCTTAAGAAGCCAACGAATAAATATTTTAATAGGGCGTATGATTAATATTTAATAGGAATGTGTGCCGTAAAACTAATAGTAGGGTAGAAAACACTACAAGGTTTAAGTTAACGCCGATTAAACATAGGAACCCGTGGGTTAAACATATTGAAAGAACTAGTCCCGTTACTGATTAAAAGAGGCTGTTAAACTTAAAAAGCTCTGACAGCTGTATTTTAACTTCACAATATGTTATGACAGTGCAATGCTATTTATTAACAAAAAATGTCTTTATTTTGCTATGCAATGTAGATTTTATTTACTGACAGCTCTGTACATGTTTCATTTCGCGTCACCGAAACTCTTCAGAAAACCAATGTAGAAGGGACAGAAGAAGTGCCCACTTTCTACATTGGTGCTCTGGTGATAAATTTTAATTACTCAGTAGATAAATTTTGCATTGCATTAGCGAGTGAAGACATTTTTTTATAAATAAATAATATTGCATTGTTTTTATATAATATATTTATTAACAAAAAACTGCTAATCTTGAACTCAAATAATCTTACTCAAGACATAATTCATGATAAATGATGGGAAAATTAACTTTTTGTTTTAAACATTTAAATTTTAATACATTAAGAATTGTTTTTCAATTATCTTGTGAAACAAGGGATATGCCAAACTGCCGCAGTTTCGTCCCCTCCAAGGAAGTCAGTGATTATTTTGTGCGTTAATTGAACAAAGTATTTGATATCGCGAAAAAAAATTAAGGTTGCGAGTATATAGTCTGGTAATGAATTGAAGCCCCCTCTTTTGCTAGGTTTTAAAATGTAAAAGTTGAGTCCTTTTGAAACTCACTACAACACAAAGTAAAAAGTTTTCATATTGAGCAATTTAAAAATATAAATTAAAAAATTCCCCTTAAAAACTGACAAACATTTATTTTTTCGACTAAATATTTGGCAACTCTGAATAACAATTTTATACAATTTATTTGCGATTGTATACATTTAAGGTTAATAGTTTAGTTCCGATTTGTCAGATTTGTATAGAATACATAGAATAGAAAAAGGATAGAAACAGATTAATTAAAAATTTTGCAACTCTTGGGAACTAAATTTTACTACCTTTAGATAATGAAGTCTAGAATATAAATAATTGTAAAATAGTGGACTTACCATGAAAGATTTCAAAATCTGAAAAAGAAATAATTTAAATTTAATAAACAGTTTACAATTGTTTGTGAGAGGCGTTGTAGAGACGCATAATTCTAAAACTTATAAATTTACGAATTTTTTCATTTGAATCAGAATCCAATTTCTGGTATTTTAGGTTTTGTACTATTAGTGTAGTTCTAGGTTTTCTTTTATTTTCTTGCAGTGTTTGTTTTGTGTTATTTAAACACACACGCAAAAAATATAACTTTGCTGTTAGCCAGCCAATATGTACAAGAAACATTTGCTCATTCGGTAGAGCGTTCTATGATAGAGCTCTATTAAATAAATTCCATTCATTTTTTTTTTAATTTTCTTAGTTTTTTAATTTATTTAAAGTTCTTATTTAAACACACCACCTAACACGTCACAAGGTGTCTTACATTTAACAATTGACCAAATACAATGACAACGCCATGTTAAAGTGAACGGTCCCTGCCGCCTTAGTACAGGTCCTGCAAGTCACAGACAGAGAAATAAAGTGCCAACCGAATTGAAAACTGTATATTAATGGTAACAACTAACAAATTCAGTTAGAATATTATGGATGTTGCAACTAAAATCCTGTTGAATTAACCGAACTTTGTAGTGAAAACTAATATAAAGTTCAGCCAACTGTCTGAAATTCGTATTAACATAATTTGATTCGTAGTCTCCGAATTTCAGTTGGCAAATGGCTTCATTTTTTTCTGTGTGCACATTTGGCAGTAGGGGTTAGATCTCCGTAAATATATAATTTATTTTGTTAAAAGGTATTACGAGATTAAGTAGATATTTTTTATTAATTTTGTTTTTAGCAAAATTAACATATCTTCAATGTTTTGTTGGAATTTTGTTTTATATATTTTGCGAGCGATTTTCTTTGTATATTGGGTAAAAACGTATGAACGCTGCAGCAAAAATGTTAGTAAAAAGTATACTCAACCATAATACTCAAAAGTAATTGAATTTAATTTACTTTAAGCAAATTCGCGAAAGAGTAATGTTTCGCAAAATGGGTTGTATCTCTAAAGTAATAATCAACTTTTGATAAATAATGTTTTATAAAACTGTCCAGATACTTGGATGGTTATAAATTGTACTTTTTTTACTGCACTGAGCAGTGATGCAGATAGTTTTCTGCATAATAATAATGAACTTTTGCATAAAAGTAATGAAACTGCACGAGTTCCAGTCCATTGAAACTTTTCATTAAACTAATGCAAGTGTACATCAAATGTTATGCAAAATATCATTTTATTTTATTTATTAAAAGTTTCATTCACCAAATTAATAAATTTCATTTAAAAAACTACTAAAAAGTATGAGGATTTTAATTAGTTTTTTTTTTACTTTGTGAAGAAAAATTTCATTAGTTTACTAAAAATTTTCCGTAATTTATTCATTCTCTCTGGAAATAAATTCTGCTTGGTTACTGCACTAAGAAAATTATCTGCATGATATTAATATATTTTTGCATAAAAGCAATGAAATTGCACAAGTTAAAGTCCATTGAAACTTTTCATTGAATCAATGCAAGTTTTCACAAAATTCTATGAAAATATCATTTTATTTTTTTAAAGTTTCATACACTAAATGAAGATCCATACAAAGTATGAATATTTTCAATAATTTTGAGAAAATTCTTGTTCTCTCTGTTTAGGAAAGTTTTATTAGTTTACTGAAAACCTCATTATTAGTTGTCCAATAAAATTGTCTTTGTGTAATTTTGCTTATTTGCAGTTTATTTGTACAGACATTTAATTTTTGAGTGCACATACCTCCTCTTTATATGTTAACCTAACTTAAGATATTAAATATTGACCAGCTCATACATGGGACTAAAGCATTGAGGCATTGTTTTATTTTCAAATAAATGTCAATGCTTTGGTAACATTAACATTCATATGTAAAACGTAATGAATCAATGACTTATTCCCACATATGGACCAGATATTTTAACTTTTTGGTTTTCTTAACTTAAATTCCAGTTTGCTTGGTTTTTATAATGGTTTTAATATTAAATATGAAAACTCATAGATTTTTGCATAGAATCTTAAAAAATATATTTAAAAAAAATCAGAAATGAATGAACAAAGTAAGAAAACATACAGTTTTATCTGATTAGATAAATATCTTGAGGTCAAGTTTGAAACACACGTGCATTGAGTTTAAAAAAGAAGAACTGTAGATAACAAGATGAGATTTTTATATAAAACGTAAATGAATGGAAAGCAAAAAAATAATCTTTACATATTACAAACATATATTAGTTATATACTCAAATGCAGCTTAACATTATTAAATCCTCACACTTTATGGTAGAAAAAGTTTATGATAGAAAATAAACAGGGTTTCTTTTCATCTGATTTTTTATAGTTATCAAAATGAAAAAAAAAACTGACATTTTTTCCTTTAAACTTTAGTCAATATTTAGCATGTAGATTTTTCTTTAAAATAATTTGTGATTAAATTTTCAAAAGAGAATGTTAAGATTTTAGTGCTGATGTTTATAAGAGCTTGATGAAGGTCTGATAAACCTCATGAATGAATAATTTTTTTAATACGTATCGAGCAGTTTGTATAAGGTTATAGTGTTTTTTTTAGTACACATACTTGCTACTTAAATTGAAATGTTTATTGTTTGAATTTAAAATTTATTTGTATATAAACTGTGGTTTCATTCTTTTACCATATGAAAATTTAACATAAATACACTGCAAAAAAAAAAAATAATAATAGGCTTCCTCAAAGGAATTGTTGATCAAGCCTAATAATGATTTATTAACAAAATCAAGATTATACGACATAAAAATTGATATTACAGGGTCCAAACAAATTTAATTTATTTTTTTTTATTTTCCGTGGCTTTCTTCCCCTTAATTTTACATTAGCCATCAGATCAGTTATAAGAAAAGCAGGGCATACATTCGAATGATCTGTTTACCCTGCATTGCGGACTTTAGCAAAATGTTCTTACTAAGGTATGGAGTTTTTAGTTCAACCTTTGAAATAGGGTATGTGGAATTTAATCCCCATCAAAGGATGAAAAGCCCCAATTCTCTACTACTTCCAGCGAAGTAGTAAAATTCAAATAACAAGTTGCAGAACAATTTATCCTATATTATAACAGGTTCTAATTTCTGTTCTACAGCCTATTCTTACAGTTTGTCGTATTTGCAAAAGGTTATTTACCTCTAAACTAGAACAGGTTGCTTTAGAACAGGTTCTCGAACCAGTTATAGAACAGGTTCTGGGACAGTGAAACCTTACATTATGACTCCCAGGAACCTGTTCTGGAACCGGTTGCATGTAACCGGTGGTAAAAGAAGCTGTTATAGAACAGGTTCAAAGGTAATCTGCTCTTAAAAATTGTGCTCGGTTATGTCAAGTAAAATTTGCAGGACTTTAGATCTCTCTTTACAAAGAATATCTTTTATAAAATTTAGTTTTAAAAATTTTCAAAAATTATAAAATTTTAACTACTACTTTATTTTAAAGTGTGTTTGTGTGTATATATAGTTTTATTTTGTTTTCTCTTGTCATTTACGTTAACAATTTTATATAAAAAATACATACTACATACACACACAGATATACAGCCATTCAATTGCTACATATCACGTACAGAAAATAACGTGTGATATGTGGCTACAAAAGTGTTATTTTTTCCCTGGAAAATCTTATATGTATGTATGTATATATATATATATATTTGGTTTCTGCTGTTAACACAGACATGTTGTACGAAATGTGTTTTTTAGCATTAATCTTTAAATACACTGTCAAAAATGTAAGCAACCACAAACTATGGGTTTCCTTTAAACAATAGAAATCTTTATTGCAAAACTGTAGCAACTGCTACACATACAAATCGTTGTCCATGTGTAGGTGTAGCACATGTTTGTAAATGTAAACTTTAACTGTTTCTTTATTTGTTGTTTTCATTTTATTTATTTTCTATTATTTGCTTTCCATTTAATTATGTAACAGGATTCAATTTGTTTCTGTATTTTTCGGTGTATTTTGTATCAAGGACCAAGTATAATTTTTAATATATTTTTCATGAGAAATTCAAAAAAAATATTTTGATTTCTTCACGCTGGTTTGAGTTAAATGGTTTCGTAGTAAAAAAATATTATCTGTCTGTATTTTTTATGACAATTAACATTTATGTGAAATGTAAAATGCAACAGATATTTCAATACATACTTAAATATCTCGTTCGAATAAGGGCATACACTGCGTTGCAAAACTATAATACACATTAATTTCACTAAATTTCGTAAGTTAAAAAATGTAGAAGAGTTTAACCGACATAAACGTACAACCAATGGAAAATTATTAATATTCAACATATAAACACTTTGGGGTTATGATGCGGAGGACATGCGGTCCCATTCCAATACTCTTATATTTTTTGATGATAGCCATTCCATTTTCTGACGACTTACATATACTGAGGCATTGTATTGCTGGAAAATGAATTCTCCTGCGTTGCTATTTTCAATAAATGGCACTAATTTCTCTTCTTAAACTGTAATGTACTCAGAAGAATTCATTTTAGTGCTTGGAAGTGTAAAATCAACCATACGTTGAAATAAACAGTGTCCCAAAACATTAAGGATCCGCCTCCGAAATTTCTTTTTGAGAAATATCGTGTTTCCTAACGTAGGTCTCTCCAATAGCTGTTAAAACCATGTGGACTATCCAGATTGAACTTCTTCTCATCAGAAAAATCACCTTTAAAAGAAATTTGTGTTTAAAGAATCCTACCAACAACAACGATTATTGAGTTAATCTGTCTCCAGTTGGTTTGTAAATTTCTTTTAGCACATTCAAGTCGAGCAGTTTTGTGGCGAGGTAATAACCTTGACACAGACATTTGGCGAGTAATTCTCTAGGAATTCTTTAAGAGCCTACTTATGGTTGATTGGACACATTTACCTTACATTCATCGATTGTGTGATTGAGATTTTTCATTGAGTTGCTGGATCAGTTAATTATTTTACGCCGTTCCCGATCAGAAAGCTTTTTATTTTGGGCCGCCTGTTTTATTTTTACACTCGGACTATTTGCAAAATTTGTGACTAGAAAACAAACTTTACGCATTACTTTATAAAAACAAAAACTTCAATCACAAAATATTTAGTGAGTTAACCTAAGAATTTATTCTCCACAATATTAAAATTTCATAAACATCAAAATGTATCGGCTGTGATACACAAAATGCCTGTAGCCTAGTGTCATTTAATACGTATGTATATGTTCATTATGTTTAATCAAACCTATTGCCAAAGTACCTATATAGAACATAATACACGTTGTACATAGTTTTTCATTATTAAATACATTTAGCAATTTTATACAAGATTATTGTTCAAGTACCAAGATTCCCTGGTAATCTACAGGCTATGAAAATTTGTTTGGCAATTGGTCTATATGGCAATAATGGGGACATTAACATTATTGGTACAATTTTACAATATGTATAAATGTTAAGTTTAAGCAATCATTTGGCATATGACGTTTTATTGACATATTGTAAACATTGGAAACGACAGTTAACGTTCATATTAACTAACAACAAAAGCAAACTGTTCGATAATGTGTGTGTGTGTGTGTGAGTCTATTTATACAATCAACACAAAACTAACGTGTGAAAATATGTTCATATGCGTGTTGAGAGAGTTTACAAAGCATAGCACACAATGGTCACATTTTAGAACACACACACGCTAATATTCAACAAATACATATAAACGCAAGCAAATACTAAGTCTGTTTGTTCGATTGGTTTCAATGACATTTGCTAAAAGCACTGCTATCAAACCATAACCAATAACTACACGCAGATGAGGTTTTTCAAGTCAACTGGCCAGCCACTTTATATAACATTTTCAATGTTGCCAAAAATGGTCTAAACTTTTCATTAAATTAGCGCAGTTTTTCATAAAATTTTATGCAATATTTAATTTTACTTATTAAAAATTTCATACGACTAATGAAAAAGTTTCATTGAAAATAGTTTTATAAAAATTATGAAGCTTTTTAACAAGGTTTAAGAAATTCTTCATTCACAACAAAACAGTTTACGAAAAAATGTCTATGACATCCATGGACAATATCCTAAAAACAAAAAGTTACATCGTTGCCTTATGGAACAAGTGCAGCGTAGCCGTGTTCAAATGGTTTGAAAATGGAGTGGCATCAACCGAGACAATAGAACGCAGCTGAGCTAGTTAAATTAAAAAAGTCGGCGGTTAATCAAATTTTGGCATCAAGTCGTAATTTTGACCAGAAAATTTCGGAAAAATACTACCAGAGGAAGACAGTACACAAATATAGTACAAAAAGAATTGGCAGAAATACCAACGAAATACCGACAACACAGAAGCAACACCACGAAAAAAAAATCTCAAATAATTTTGGATGATGAAAAATACTTTTCTTTTGCTTGGAACAACGAAAGTATTAATTCTCGACCTGATTCTGCTGACTTGAAAAAAAAAACTGTTGAAAAGTGACTGTATTCGCACAAAACTAAGTTTGAACCAAAAGTACTAGTGTGAGCATCCATTTCGGCAAAAGGTATGGCACAGCTTTACATCCAGGATTCAAAAGCTATGGCTGTAAACGTGGATGTTTACATTAATAAATGTTTAGTAAAACTGGAAACATTTATCAGAGATAGACACTCTAAAGACGACATATTATTTTGGCCAGATTTAGGAAGCTGTTATTGTGCCAAAAATGACGTTAGACGTTAGGCTTAATGCAAAAAAGATATATTTTGTACTGAAATACGTAAATCCTCTAAACGTCCCAAAAGCACGTCCAATTGAGGACTTTTGGGGTCTTTGCACTGAAGAATTGTAAAATAAAATTGAATGAATGGAGGTATCAATCATAAAATACGCCAAATAGAAGATCGCGGTCCGTTGGTTCTCTACAAAAAGTGAATTCATAATTTTAGTTATTTTAATTATTTTTTTAACTACAAGCGTTTTAAAATTGTCCAACTACTTGACATAGGTTAAGGTAAAAAATCATGATATTTAAAAAAAAAACAATTAATAACAGTTGAAAAATTAAAGTTTCATATTTTTTTTAATTACATTTATGGATAAATCTACAAAATTGAAAATATTAACACCCTTTTAATCGTCTACGATTCATATTCTGTCAACGTTTTAACTTTGATATACAACATGTCCAGTAGATAATGCTTTAAGACAAAGAAGTACAAAAACTTCGTAATGAAGCATTCATTGTTTTATACATTTATGTGCAAAGTTTGGTTGAAATATCTCTATACACAGGAAATTTCTTGGACGAGTTTTAATAAAATTTGTTCACTAAACTAATCAAGTTTTCTTCATAATATAAATGAAAAATTTCTTAAACTGTATGAAAAAGCTTCATAGTTTTAATGAAACTATTTTAATAAAACTTTTTCATTAGTTGTATGAAATTTATAATGAAAAAAGGAAAATTTTCCTTAAATTGTATGAAAAACTGCATTGATTTAATGAAAAGTTTCAATGCACGAACATTATAGAACTATTGCAAAAATTCATTGATATATTGAGTTGGACAGTTGGTATGAAAAGCCTCATATAAATAGTCATGTGTGTGTGTGTATATGTAATTGTGGCTATTGTGCGTTAAGCCACTGTGGAAAATTTGATGTGATAAAGGGGCAGGTTTACCAGAAAACCCCACTACCGCTACAATTGAGATGTAGCGTTTTGTGATTAACTTAAATTGGTGAACGATGCTATTTTTGTTTTTAAATAAAAATATGTGTACATGCCTGCGATTTTCTTTGATTTTTTTGATATATTTTTTATTTCTTTTGACAACATGTTGAGTAAAGAAATTGTTTACGACAACGTTAAGAATTTTTCATTTTATAAATACACCACATTCAGCAGAGAAAAATCAATCATTAGGCGCTCAACTCAACTGTTGTGTAACAGATTTTTCTGCTGAACGTGACTAATTTCTATGTGTTAGTATTATGATTATTGTATATATTTTTCATTGTGTTTCACATTTTTCTATTTTAATATCTATATCTCTCCATTCTTTTATCTTTTTGATGCAATTTTAATATGAGTAACAAATATTTTTTAATATTTTTATTTTTTGTATATTTTTAGCTTCCGGAAAGGAAATTTGCTATAAAAGGAATTTTTCATATTATACGGATAAATGGTTTTAATTTCATAAATTCTTATCATAAATACGCCTCTTCATCATCAGCATTATTGCAAACAAAAAATATTATGCCACATCACGATGAGTTATTTGTATGAGTAAAAAATTTTGTACAGTTTTAAGGCAATCATTGTCTTTTTATTTTTTGGGTTTTATTTTTTGTTTGCACATCCTTAACCATTAACCTTAGCTAAGTTTGGTAACCCTTTCATCCGGCGATTATGAATAAAAAGCCACCTTTGCCAATAACGGCATTTATTGGCGGTCAACAAACAAATGCTGCTTCAATATCAGCAAATAATCCCAACAGTACAACAAACTCATCCATGTGTTTTTCAACGCCAACGTCAAAAAGTGAAAAACAGCGGGATCACCATCAGGCAAATACTGGCAACACAGGTCTTTGCGGTTGCCATAAGGCACCCAAATCACATTGCATATCGGCCACAGGTAATTATTTCGGACAGTATTATTCATGATATAATTTTTGCATTATACACTGTTGATACTACTCAACGGCAAAACAAAACTTGTCTTTAAAACGCATCTGGAAGATCTGGCAAAAAAAGTTTGTTTTTATCATTTGCTGTTTTTAAAATATCGCGCTTTTTATATTCACATCATTCATCCCACTTTTTTGTATATTTTGTTTAATTTTTCGAAACTTAACAGCAATTTTTTTTAAAGAATGTAATTCTACAAAAAAATATCTTTAATTTGAGTATAATCATGTCGGTGTTTATATCGGGATACAGTTGAACCTCGATTATCCGGGTTGCACTGGACCGAGCTCGAAAACACGGTTAATACAGGTTATTTATTTTTCCCGAATTTCAATTATTTGTATGTTCGTTAATAGTAAAAAACCAAACAAATATATGTATGTGCTGCACGGATAGTAGGGGTAAAGCACGGTTAATAGAGGAAAAAAATAAAAGCACGGATAATAGATATAAAACACTCTTAATAGCGGTATAAATCAAATATCCAGCATGCCGGTTAACAGATGTACACGGTTAATGGAGGCCCGGATAATCGAGGTTCAACTGTATCTTACTGGCATTGCAAGGAAGTTGAAAAGTATAATGTTTTAGTTGTATCCTTATAAATTGTATGTATGCTACACAATATTAAGACTTTACTACTATTCATAAACTAGACATTCCAACGAACAAATATTTGTAAAAGAACGTCAAATTTTAACTAGTTTTCCACATACTTGAAATACGAAATTAAAAAAAAGTTCCCTTTATATAAAAATATATTATAAACATTACTAATGAAGAATTTCCAAATTTTTGCTGAGCTTGCACTTGTAATACACATTAGCACTTGTAACACACATGCTGAGTATAAAGTTGGCAAAAATTTTTATTTTTTTTTTTGAAATATTGCGATTTTTATTTTTTTTTTATTAAAATATTCTTCTTTTCGAAATATTTCATTATATTTTCAATTGACTTGCAATTTTTATACAAAAATTAGTTCAGTGAATTGTTTAGTTTACGCATACACTTATAATAACCCATGCTAAAAATACGAAAAAAATGTCAAAACAACGAAATCTTTTGTAAAATGTTCGTGTATTTTACGAAAACTTTTGTTATTTTGACATTTTTTCATATTTTTATGCATGGATTATTATCAGTGTAGTGATACAATTTTAAACATTTTTAGTATAGATACAATTTGTAAGGATAAAACTGAATATGCAACATTTTCAACTTCCTTGCAAAACAGGTAAGATATAATGCAACAAACACTGACTTCATTGTACTCAAATAAAATTTAATTTCGATATATTTAGCAAAATATACAAAAATGGGGCGAATGATGTAAATATAAAAACAGCGATATTTCAAAAACCGCAGATAAGAAACAAATTTTTTGTCAGTTCTGGATTCAACATACCAAAGTTTTTGAAGAAGTATTTATTTCAAAGACGGGTGGGTTCTGCAAAAAGTTTAAAATGTTTGAGTAGTGTATAATCTATGCGATACAAATACTGTCGTTTATTTTGTGAAAGTTTTTTATTTTGGCATTAATTTCGCATTTTTATGCATTGATTATTATGAGTGTATCAAGTTTCGTTAAAACTCGTTTTTTATAAGGTTGCATTAAATTAACTTGATTTTTTATAACACATATTTTATCCAAAATTTCTGTTATTTTATACTGATGTAAATATAATCCTCTCAGTGAAGTTTTAGGTGAATTTTTTACTAATTTCTTTCTTTTAGTGTAAGAAAATTTAAAACAAAATTTCTTACTGAAGAAAAATTTTACAACATCGTAATAAAACAATTACTACTCTATGGCCACTAATGTCGGACAGAAGAGTCGGGCACGAAAATGCTTCTTGTCGGTATTCGATATTTGGTATTTTAATGCATTATGGACAAGATACCCTTATTATTGTGAGAGGGCTATATTAAATTTTATAATATATCAAAGTTGCAACTTATCTTATATCGATTTGCGAATTAAAAAATTCAATCGAAAACAAATTAGGGTATGGCAATCATTTTGAATTTAGTTTTGAAGAAAATTGTTTGTATATCAAAATTAGATTTGTTTTCAATCATTGCATGACGTTTTAATAATTTTGACTGCTTTTTTCCATGATGTTCTAAGACAAGAAATGTGAATATTTATTTGGTTTTCATACATTTTCTGATAATGTTTTAATACTATCGTATTAATAGTCCTTTCTAAGGTGAAAATCATGCGATTAGCTCAAAAAGGCAACGTCAATCTGATAACATTGTGAAATAGAGACGGAGGAGATTAGAAAAATATACAAAAATCTAAAAATAGAATATTTGTGTTGTTAGTGTTGTCACTTCTGAGTATAAAATACAATAATAGAAAAAGCTAATAGGAAAGAAAACTGCAATTTAGCTGCATTAGATTCGAGGCCATACTTGGTTGTGATCGCTAAACGGTCCTGACTTGGTATTGTTACGTTTGTAATGTAAGATGAAAGCAGGTTTGATTCTTATAGCCGCAGGTTGTTGAAAAATTTATCATATAGAGACAATCTGACAATTATAAGACACAACTAATAATACAATGTAAATGGAAAATCACTGATGAGCCTGTCCATAAAAAGGCAGAAACTAGTCTAGTCTGATTTTAAATTAATACTGCTTATAATTTTTAATTTTAACCTCAACATTTCTAACTTACTTTTGTTCAAAGTTGCCGCAAAAAATCTGGCAACCCTACACAAACAATATAAGTCTTTTTCAGACTCAGTGCGTGAATTTCACCCTAAAACAAGTTATTATTTTTATCACCAACATTGTATACCAAACTAGGTCCAAATAATAAAATTTTTGCTGAAAATTAAAGAAAATCTAGATAAAATATTCATATTTTTACACATAACTTCTGAATGCATGGATCGAATTTGATAATTTTTGATATCAGGTATTGAGCAATATTTATTAATAGATTGCCCAAATATCAGACCTATTGTAAAACATTTAAGTGTATTTTTAATACATTTCATATGTCCATACTAACTTGGCCCAACCCCTGCATGTTTTGCATCGACATTTTAGTGACAGATTTTAAAGCATATCCTTTATTTATGTGCCAAATTTCGACTATTTAAATTCATAAACAAAGAAGTTATATAGTTATGACTGTATTTTACCACTGTGCATTATTGTCTCCAAATACCAAAAAGCTGACCAAATATCGTTTTTGGCCGAAGTCTTCGGTCAGACACTAATTGCCACACTTAAAATAATTGGTGCATAATTTAATAAAAATAAGCTTTGTAAATGTACAAAGTTTTAATTACATTTTACTGAATTTATTTAACCCTTTGACGACCGAACTTAAGCCGCTGTAGATTTGTTGACGAAACTTATTGGAGACGTACACTCAGGGAACTTCTGCTTTAAAAATATGTAGTTGTTTGGGTTGTAATACAGTTTCATTATTTTTAATGTAATTGTAAGTCATTTGTAGAACAAATAAAATTTTTAACTAACCTTGTAGTTCATTTAAAAAAAAAAAAAACAACTCACATCAAATGACTGTTTTATGATTTTACATTAATTTTTTACAGTTGTTTTTTGTTATTTAAAAAAATAAAAATAAATAAATGTTTGCTTATTTTTTACTACCATGCGGTTCATGTTTACTACAATTGTTAGTCATTTTTTGAACATTAAAAAACAAATGACAATGTTAGTAGAATTTAATGAAATGTAAGTTGTCCTTTTTTTAAATGCAATTTTATTTGTTTTTGACTACAATTGCTGTCGTCTTTACCAACATAATTTCCTAAGTGTAGGCCGATGACTAAAAATACATTTTGTGCTGCGTTTTGTCTCTCTACCGCTTAACCCCTATCGGTAAAATATAGTACTAAAACTATAATAGTAATAGACTGTCGCTCCTGAATGGGGTTAGATTTTGTCTTAATTTTAATATTGTTTTAAATTATGACTAATCCAAAATAAAAAACATTTTAATCGGAATTTTTTATCAAAAAAAAAAAACCTAAAAACAATCATAAAAAGCTAAAAAAAAATATGCGACTCTGGTTTGACCTTGCAAGTCTTTGATACTATCAGGCTACGTCGAGTAGTGTCGATCACAACCAGTTTTGTTAAAATCGACCTGCAGGCTTTGGGACATATATCAACTATTTGCCGTCAAAGGGTTAACTATTTGTAGTAGTTTTTTTTTTAAGTGTAGTCCATTGATATCATGGGGATATTTGTTTAGTATTTTTATGTGCGTTATTGACTTTTAATTATGTATTATTTACTTTCGAAAAATACAAAAAACTTTCTTGACTAAAAATGTTTATTTGCTGTTGTTTTTCCTTTCTTCTTTACCTTTTTTATTGTTTCTTTTGCGTGTTAAGGAGTTTTAATACTAGTTCTTCTATATACCGCCATGGGTTCTATAATATTTGTAACGCTTGAGGGAGAACTCGATGACACAAGCTCACTAGAGACGGCTGTAGCTGCTTCAAAACCATACCCCCGTAACGAGTTAGCAAATGCAGAAATAAGATCGAGGTAAGTGTTCCAGTCCAGTCCAGCCAGCAGTGGCTTGTTATTGTTAGAAAAATAAGAATTAAAAACCAAATAGTAAAACATTTTCTACTCAAGTGGCTTTAGTTTTCTATGTTTTTCCTTACTTTTCCTTTTTGTGTTGTTGAAAAAGGGCAGTTATTGTCCTAGTTGTTAGATTTTTGTTTTTAATCTAAAAAATATTTTCTTTTGCTACAATATGAATTTGCTTTTGTATTCATTAAAATTTTATATTTATACCATAGCTTGATTAAATTATTTCACATTAAATTTAACTCAAATAAATATTTTTATTTTATTAAGTTATAAATATTTAATTTAACACATATTTGTTTTTATTACAAAATTTTGTATAAAAAAACCATTATTGGGTTCATTAAACAATCATAATTAAAAATATTAAATAAACATGTTGATTAACTATTATTTAATTTATTTTTCTGTCAAATAAAAACTAAACATTTTTTTATTGACTTTTTCAATTATAATAGTTTTAATTGTTTATCTCAATTTAGTGAAATTTAATACAATAACCAGTAAAAAAGGAAAATCCAAAGATGAGGTCATTCAATAAAAATAACTGACAGATAACAGAAATATTTTTGAATTAGTTTTCTGTCATACTGTATTATAAATACAATTTAAATAGAATTGATCAGCATGTAACCATAGGAGGTACCATAAAAGACGCCGGATGATTGATTGGGAAACCATGAACTTGCAGTAGCATTAACTATTGGTTCTAAAAAGTTTTTTTTAAAGTTTTCAGTTTCAGTTTAAATATTAATTATCAATTTCTACTTGCAATTCCTGATAATATAATATTAAACCGATGCATAAAAGACGACTGATGATTGCTTGGGAAACCATGAAATTGCAGTAGCATTAACTATTGGTCCTAAAAAGATTTTTTAAGTTTTCAGTTTCAGTTTAAATATTAATTATCAAATTCTACTTGCAATTCCTGATAATATAATATTAAACGGATGCATAAAATACGCCTGATGATTGATTGGAAAACCATGAAATTGCATTAACATTAACTATTGGTTCTAGAAAGTTTTTTTAAGTTTTCAGTTTAAATATTAATTATCAATTTCTACTTGCAATTCCTGATAATATAATATTAAACCGATGCATAAAATACGCCTCATGATTGATTGGGAAACCATGAAATTGCATTAACATTAACTATTGGTTCTAGAAAGTTTTTTTAAGTTTTCAGTTTCAGTTTAAATATTAATTATCAATTTCTACTTGCAATTCCTGATAATATAATATTAAACCAATGCATAAAATACGCCTGATGATTGATTGGGAAACCATGAAATTGCATTAACATTAACTATTGGTTCTAGAAAGTTTTTTTAAGTTTTCAGTTTCAGTTTAAATATTAATTATCAATTTCTACTTGCAATTCCTGATAATATAATATTAAACCAATGCATAAAATACGCCTGATGATTGATTGGGAAACCGTGAAAATGCAGTAGCATTAACTATTGGTTTAGAAAGTTGTTTTTCTTTTAAAGTGTTCACTATTTTAAAAATATATTATCAATTTCCATTTAGAATTCCTGCACACCGAGAAATAAAGGTGTCAACCGAATTGAAAAGTGTATATTAATGGTAGCAACTTATAAATTCAGTTAGTACAACGATATTTACAATCGATTTCTGAAATTTTTTGTGTTGCAACTAAAATTCTGTTGAATTAACCAAACATTGTTGTGAAAACTAATATAAAATTGTGCCAACTGTCTAAAATTCGTAACAACCGAATTTGAGTCGTCCTAACTGAATTTAAGTTGACAAATAGCTACATTTTTTTTTCTGTGTGTGATAATATGATTTTAAAGCGAACGTAAAAACACTGATGTTACAATCTTAAGATCAACTTAATTTACCAAACGGTTACTATAAATTTAATACTTTAAAATTGAAAATTAAACTGTGAAAAAAATAATAAAATTTTAATAACATTTTTATTGTAATTTTGTTGTCAACCATTTGCTTTATAATCAAAATAAAGGGTCCGGCAAATAACTTTTTTTTTTTTTGAAAATGCTATAAAAAAAACTACTGAATATTTTCTCAAATTTCTTTTTTTATTTGAAAGTACAATCCTTCCGGTTAATAATGGAAAATAATTTCATTCAAATGGCTGCCTCGGCTGGCCATGCAGTAGCCTACACGATCGGTACAATTTTTAAGCACATTATCGAATTATCGATTGTGTGCAGCTGTATTTCATCAATGGCTTCACGAATATTGTCCTTTAAAGCGTCAATTGTCTCTGGATTGTTGGCGTAACACTTATCTTTGACGGCACCCCACAAATAATAGTCCAACGGTGTCAAATCGCAGCTCCGAGGTGGCCAAACGACATCAGCTCTGCGGCTGATTTGAATTTTTGCACACATTCTGCAACATTACCATGATTTTCAAAGTAATGTCGCAATATTTCCCAGCGTTGTTCAAGCGTATACACAACCATATTCGTTCACCGGAAGGATAAAACTAATTTTCTGTCAAATCAGACATGAGCTAAGTGTTACCATTCACGAAATAAGCACTAGTTGAAAAAAAAAACGTTAGATGGCGGACCCTTTATATATTTACATATACAAGTTATTGAAGACACGTGCGGATGCATTTAATTTTCAATTAGTACTAATTTAAAAATTATTATTTTTAATTAAAAAAAAAAATATAAATTATTACAAATTGACAATACGGACACAGTTTTATAAATGCATTAAAAATTTAATGCAACATTTGTGTAATAAATATTCTAATATTAACTTGAATGAGCACAATTAAAGTGCTACAGCCAAGTTAACAAGAAACAAAAAAAAAAAAAATTAAGGTGTCAAGAAACCGACTACAATACAAATGTTTATTCTGACAAAATGCTTTGCATTTTCCAGGAAATATAATTGTAAATTAGATTGTAAATTAAAACATGAAAAAGAGAAAAAGTTTTGTTAAAGTAATAAAACTTTCGAAAATAAATGCATGAGTGCATTTAAACAATAAAACTAAGCAACAAACGACTGACAAGACAATTGTAAAATTTAGTAGTTTCTAAAAATAGAAGTACCTACTACTTCAGCTGTTGTATAAAGTTTAATATATAAAAGCTTAATAATATTAGAAATATGTGAATTTGATGATATTATTCTGACGAAAATTTAACAAATTAAGAGTTGAATGCAGGGACGTTACAGTTACAACTTTTATTCAAAAAATTGTTTGTCTGTCAAATATTTAATTTGCAAATAAAGGGTCCGCCAAATAACTTTTTTTTTTTGAACTCCTGAACCAATTGGACTTTGTATGGCGTCAAAATTATGCAAAATTCGTTTCAATGATGTCTCCGAAATGTTCAATTGTTGAGAACGACGGTGAATTGATGTTGATGGCGCTTCACCCACACTTTCTTCCACAGCAGCGATATTCTCGGGTGTACGCACTGTTTTTGGCTTTTCACGCTTTGGTTTATCGATGAGGATGCCAGTTTCTTTCACTTTTTTCACAAGATAACGAACATACGGACCATATTCGTTCCGCGGAAGGATAAAACTAATTATCTGTCAAATCAGACATAAGTGTTACCATTCACGAAATAAGCACTAGTTGAAATAAAAACGTTAGATGGCGGACCCTTTAGTTTAAAAAAAAAAGAAAAAAAAAGTTTGGGAACAACTGAATGCGTTGTTAGGGATAAACTTGCTAGTTAGGGATAAACTTGCTAGTTAGGGATAAACTTGCGTTTGCTCTTGATTAAATGCAAATTAACCCACATATTTTCCAATGCATGGACCTGCTCTGTTTTAATTTCTTTTTATTGCAATTTAAATTATAACTTGATTTCAAAATCCATAAACAAATTTTATAAATTATTTTAAAATAAAAAAAAAAAAAATTAATTTTATGAGTAAATAAAAAAAAATTTTTATATATATCAAAGAATGCATACTTTTTGTATAAAATATCTTTGTTTATATTAGTGCATTATTTAAAAGTATGATTTGTTGTAAATTTTTCTGTGATTCTTTTTTAAATAATATATTTTTTGGTCTCTGGTTGAATGCAAATTTTAACTGGTCTTTTGTAATTTAAAACGCAAACAATACTGATGTTGGTTGTAGAGCAAGTAGTTCTTCTGCTACAACTACTGGTTGTCATAATGTTGGTATTTCTTTTTTTAACAGGGTATCTTAATATAACAATTACCTTTTTTCTCAGAATCAAAATATATCAGAATGAGGTTTGTTATAGTTTATAAAATGAATAAAATGCTTCCCAGAATTAATAAATACCCAAAAATTTTCCATTAAAGATCTGTTTGAAATAATTTTTAGTTTCAAGTAATTATTTATTGGATTCAACGACAATTGTTTATTGGAACAATTGTTTATTGTAATACAAGTCATAGTCTGATGTATGGCGCTGGGTTTAAAACTCAAGTTCGACACAAAGTAAAAGGTTTTTCATATAGAGCAATTTAACAATATATAATAGTTTGTTCAATTGGCACATAAAATAAACACTGAACCAGTTCATCGATATGACGAAACTGCGACAGACTGGTATATCCGTTGTGTCCGTTAAATTATTTAATAAAAATGTTTCTTCTTTTTATTTCTGTAAAATTAACATTTAAATAAATGTTTCAAAAACGTTCAATATACTAAAAATTTTCAAGTATTTTAATTGATATAGAGTTATCATAGTCAGTGACACAATTCCAAATTTTTTTATTAGTTTCGAATAGAAGCCTAAAAAGTGCCAAAATTGATTTAATAATGCAAAGAAAATATTAATTTTATTTCAGATTTTTTTATAAAAGAAGGATCTGTAGGGTAACTCTTAATACTCGAGATTCAAAATGTACTTACTAGTGGAGTATATTGAGAGTTTTTTATGATAACAATATTAAAAAATTAAATTTTTTTACGAAAAAATATTAAAAAACAACGACGGGAATTTTAGTTTTTTAAATAATTTTATACGCAACTTTTTTTTGGTCAATTTTGAATAAGCCTTTAAAACGGTTGGAAAACTTTTCAGAGAAGTTTGAAAAATTGCTGACAACTATTTTATTATTATAATACCGAAATACTCAAATTTAATTTAGATTTTTTTTTTTTTTTTTTTTTTTTTTTAAAGAGAGGCAACACTCAGGAAATTCTTCCTATTAATTAATGTGTTGCTTTCTTTGGAAAGGGGATAGTGGAGAGATGAAAGGTGGAGAAATATGAAGGGCTTCAGACATGGCAACACTGTAATTGCGCGAGATGACAAGTCTTTAGAACAGTTGTTGCTCGCCACCTGATGGAGAGTTGGCGAACTTATTGAAGCTTTTTGGTTCATAGCCCTGATTCATTACTTTACTTCGGTGGGGTTAATTGCTATGGGAACAATGAAATTATATTATTTATAAAAAAAGAACTTTAAAATCCTAAAATAATAAAAAAAATGCATTTTTATATGAAAACATGTATTAAGTTCTTTTTGGAAAATTTTTAAATATACAGTAGTCGATCGGTTATATGAATATCCAGTTATGTAAACTTCCAGAATAGTGAACAAAAAAATTTAAACACAGGAGGTTCTAAAAAGTGAACACAGCCTATCTCTATTATGTGAACAGCTTTCAACCGTTGATTTTTTTAAATATTTGTCTTATTAGAAGTATGTTTTCCCCCGAAATAAGTGAAGAACCTGCAACCGTTGATTTTTTTTAATGTTTTGAGTGTTGAGTTTTGAGTGATTGTCTTTTGAGGACAAGGCACTACAGAAATCCCTTGAAGCAAAAAAAAAGTACAAAAAAACATAACCGACTACTTTCATGTACATCAATTATTAAAAAACTTATTAAAAATAAAAACTTAATGTAATAAAAATCATTTGAATTTCTTATTTTATATTCTCTCGATTATGAGAACATCTCCATTTAGTGAACAGGCTCTGTTCATATAACCAAGCGACTACTGTAGTTAGCATTCTGGTCCCAAAAATGTCGAAATTGTTATTTTTTTCCATAAACTATACATTTTTCGAAAATGACAACGTTTCAAAAATCGAAGGGGGGAAAAGTGTAAAATGCATTCAAAAATTGCATTTGCATTATGAATGCATTTTCACAAAAAAGTGGTTGTTTTTAATTAAAACTTGTAAACTAGACAGCTTTCACATGCTTTTTAAATCTTTTAAATATGTCACTAAAATACATACTAGAGAATACGTGTACAAAACATAAAGGATATTAAATGATCCCCGATCTGCTTTTGACCGATCTATCATGGAACTATTTTTTCCTCTGTAAAATTAAATATTCTGATTTTTATATTTTCATATCACTACACTCACATAACGAATTCGGTTGTCTCAACAGAATTTCATCAAACTGAATTGATTCGGTTGCAGCAACCTCGTAAATTCGGTTGCCACAACTAAATTCGGTTGTTGTAACCGAACTTGTGATAACCGAACTTACGAGCTTGCAGCAACCGAATCGGTTCGGTTGGATAAAATATTAGAATTTTTATGAGAGTTTAGTTTATATTTTGCATAATTTTGGTATAAGTGTAACTTTTGCAATCATTTAATATTGCATCTCATATCGTAATACCCTATTTTGGGTATTTTACATTTCTTTACAATCTACTTGTAAAAATAAGTGATGTGTATGATTAAAATGTCTCCAACATGGCATGAGAACAACATAAATACAAACAACATGACAATGCATGGATAAATATTATAGTATCTGGTAGTGCATATATATTTAACTAAACATAACTAGGCAGGCATGCATGTATTTTTATCCTCAAATACAATTATATTGCAGTTTTTGTCATAATAATAAGAAATATATTCATTTATATTGTTGTAGTAGTAGTGGTAGGTAGTACAATGACATATCTCTTATCACTTTTAGTATATACACAGCAACATAGCATGGAGGCAATATATTTATGCTATTATATCTTGTGTAACATTAAGTACTGGTCAAGAGATATGTCTCAACTTAGCTGGTATTCTTATTTGGTTCTATCTCGCATAGTATTTAAAATAAAGACTATTAGTATATTTCTTTATTTACGAAATTTTACTATTTCTACTAATTCAAATTGTAGTAAAAATAATTTTAATTTTAGGTCACCAAATGTAAAATGAGTCCTGTTTCATTATAAAACCTTTTTAACCTTTTAAGATATAATAATAATATCCAGTAATTTTATATGTATTTTTTTACCATGGTTGGCAAGCACTAACCCTGTCAAAGATTTATCGTTAACCTTCAAATACTACACAGAGAAAATTACCTTGGACGATTTGTAAGGAAATTTTTCACTGAAATAATAATGTTTTCATAACAAAATGATTACAAAATTGATTAAACTTTCTTAAAAAGCTTCATCATTTTTATGAAACTATTTTGAATAAATCTTTTTTATTAGGCGTATGAAATTTTTAATAAATAAAATGAAAATTTTAATAAAATTTTATGAAAAACTGCAGCAATTAAATAAGAATTTTCAAAGGACGAATTTCAGTTACACTTCGCAGATCTAATACAAAAATTTATTGATATCATGTAGATTATTCTCTCAGTGTACTAATGAAATAACCTGAAATACCTAAAATACCCTCAGGAAATAAATTAATATAAAGTTGAATTGAAAACAAACTAACAAAACAGTTTAAATTATCGATAACCTTAAAATGAGTTAAAAAAAATAATTTTGAAATATCATTATCCAATATCACTAACCGTATGAATCGGTTGCCAACCATGATTATTATTTTGTTGGACTATTTTTTAATCCAGCATATCCCAATACAGACATTAAACATGAATGCTACCAAACATTTATACATATATGAGTATAAAATGTATATGAGCTACTTCAAAAATTTTCGACACCTGTTGAAACTGATTTTAGTTGTCTATTATTTCTCAATGTTTTATCAATTAGGATAAATTATGGACAGGGTTAGGTAGACTATTTAATTTTAACTTTCAGATCTAAACCAACACAAAATGGGGTAAAGGGGCTTGAGAGAAGCATTCACCAAAAAAGTATTTTCCATATTGCTGCTTGGTGAAAATATTTCCGATTATTATACTTTCGCAGTTTTTTCATATGGGTTTTCGCCGTTTAATGGAATTAAGTTTTAAGGGCAGTATTTAAAAAATGGTGTAATTTTATATATTTTGATGTACATCACAAACTTATAAAGAATTGGTGTAAATTTGTTGAAAACGTATGTTGTTTTGCGTCTGACATTTAAAATTATATTTGAAATTGGTTAGCGTATTGCGTGGACTTAGTTTCTTAGTACACAAAAGGCATTTTAAAATTTTTAATCGCAAAAATTTTATGAACTTTTAAAAAATTTCTTATAATTATTTTTTTCGCATTTATTTTTAAACATTGTTATGTATCTAACGAGAATCTTCACGACTGACTTTATGGATAAAGTGCAGCTTTTTGGCGCTTCATAAATTTCCCCAAAACGTACATCAAAGAAAATATTCTAATAAGCGTTGTACTAAAATCGTAAAGGCGTCAAAAAATTTTAAGAACTTTAAGTTTTTATGGAGCAAACAAAGTTTTCATAACGTCAAAAAGCATCCTTATTAAGATTTTCAATTTTTCAAACTTCTGCTGTAAATATTTGTAGTTATTTGAGTTGTAATAAAGTAATCTTTATTTTTAAGTGAAAAAACATTGATTTGTAGAAGAAATACAATTTTTTCATTTAAAAAACAAACCATATAAAATTACTGTATTATGAGTTTTCATTCATTTATGCAGTAGTTATTTTTTAAACAAATGAATGTTAGTTTATTTATTTTTACAAATAAATGTTAGTTTATTTTCTACTGCATATGTGGGTTATTTTTACTACAATTGTGGTTTATTTTTTGAACAGTAAAACACAAATGACAATGTTAGTTGAATTTACTGAATTCTTTAAGTGAAATTTAATTTGTTTTTACCTACATTTGCAGTGGTCTTAACCTACATAGCATTCCAAAATAATAGCGGTTTTCTTTTTAAGTTTCAATATTTGACAAAAAAAACTTTGGTGGTGTAGCCTATATTTTGAAATGTAATAAATACAATGAGATCTACACTCATACAAATAAGTCTGTAAAAATAGCAGAAAAAGTTAGTCAAATTATTTAAAAATTAGCAGAATCGGTTTGGTAAGTAATAGTAAAATAAAAACATAAAAAAATTTAAAATCTACCAAATTTTATTAAAATTTTAGTTGGTTGCATGAAAACGAAGTGAAATCTATTCGTGAAAAAATTGATTATAAATAATAAGACAACTGAAGTACAGCTCTGCATTTTAAAGATAAATAAAGTACAGAATTGCATCTGTCTTTTATCTGTCTTTTATCTGTCATTATTATTTGCTTTGTTTCTTTTGTATGTACATCGGAATGCTATATGTCAAAGACTGAAGCGTAATCTAAAACAATGAAAATAATAGAAAAATAAGTACAAATTTAATTAAATAAGCACTGATTTTTTCAAAGTTTTCAATATATATTCATGGTTAAAAGAAAAATATTTTTGAAATTATTTTATAAATTTTTTAAACATTATAAATTATGAAAATGAAAACTATTCAAGTTCGAGGTCATACTCTATATTTCTTCATTAGGATATTGTCCTAACAAATATTCTATAGAGTTTTTTGTTTCAAATTTGACCCTTTCAGGAATGTGTTGATAGATCTATTTCGGGAATTTTCTAGGTTCCCATCATCAGAACACGTTTTGTAAGCGGTAACAATCCCATGCCAAACATCAAACATTAATATGAACTAGTTTACTCACTACATGAGAACTAATACACATATGAGTTTGAAGTTAAAGATTATCACCATTGATCAAACAATAAATTGAAAACTTGTTTGTTATGTGCAAGGTCTACCTCTGGTGGATATTCAATACACGTTTTTTGTTTTTCTCTCCTTTTTATATTTTGTTTAGTTTATTTCATTTCATTGCACAACTAAACGTCGAAAAAACATAATTTTTATTTTTAATAAAAATTATATCAAACTCATTTTAAGTTATTTTATTTTATAAACGCAGAAACCACTTATTATAGTCTTTTAATTCAGAAATAAATCTTTCCCTTTTTTAATTTTTTTTTAAAAACTTGCGAGTATTTTTATAGTTTTATTTTTATAGGTTTTTAATAAAACCATTTGCATAAATGTTTCTAAATATTTTTCTAATACGTTGTGTCCACATCACTTCACTTGTCTATTTTATACTGACATAATATAAAAAACTACACAAATACTGAAACGTTAAAACGACCTCTGCTGGTTTTGATAATCAAAATAATATTTTTAGACTTTAGTAAATTCAGCAATAAAAATTAGTTAACAATTTAGTAATTCATCAAGTCAAAATATCAAAATTTTTAACTAAAATCTCAATTTGAACCAAAAATTAATTTAAAACTTACAACGTTGGATTACTAACGGCTTTACTAATTTTTCTACTAACTTTTTTCTATGAGTGTATAAATGGATTTAAATTTAATTAAAGCCAAGAAAAACTATAACTTTAATAGTTTTAATTTTTGAGCCGTTAAACATAAATGATTAAAGTCATACAAACTTTTTTTTTGAAAATATTTTGCTGCAAGGTGTCGGACATTTCTGAAATTCCTCATATGTGTACTTGCAGGGTGTTTGTAAATCTACAATCTACAACTTTAATAAAGGAAAGTATAAAGAAAGTACAGAAAATCTCAAATAAAAAGACACGTTGAGTTGTATGTGTGTTGTGTATGTACTTGTACTAACTATATGTATGCATTCTGTAATTTACGACTACTTAATAATGTGTGTTGTTATAAAAGAGAATTTCTTTTGTTGGCCTTGTTGCTGTATACAGTTGGAAGGAACTTTTTAACACAACTTAAGGAAACCAACAACAGAACTGCATTAAAAAGTATTATTTTCATTGTAGTATTATTTTAATAGCCCAAAAAGCAAACTGAAATTTAATTTAAGTAAAACTCAAATAAACTTTTGAGAAGATTTTGTCTAAATGTAACAAAATCTTCTCTAAACTTAAAGTGGAGAAAAAAATCAAGAGACTTTGTAAAGATTTAACTAGACAAGCTAAAAAAAATGAGTGAAGATGTACTAAACTTGAGTTAATTTGTATTATGTATACTACAGACCCCTTATTTCAAAGGTGCCAAAAACTGGTTTAATACTCACACACATTTTTATAATAGTTAAACAATACCTTGGAAATAACACATTTAGGGTACTCATAGCACTTATTTTCAAATTGTAAGTACAGTAGACTCGCGATAACAAAAACACCGCCTTTCGTGAACACCAGCTAGCATGAACATAATTTTTTTTACACTGACTACTCTGTAGCGTGAACACAGTAAGAAAGCCCTATAACGTGACCAAATGTAAAATTAATGGAACATAGAAAACGTTGTTTTCTTTTGAACATTTTTAAGCAATCACTACTTTTTTAAAATTGGGAATCCCCGTAAATGATTGCTTTTGAATATATTCTGGCATTTTGTATAACGCGCTCTGTTGATTTGCTTATTTTGTTTTTAGTTTAATATAAAGTGTGTCGTGAAAAATGTCTCAAAAACTACCAAACTACCAAAAAGAGGAACAAGCGTGACTAGCTTAGCAAAGCAAATATGAATATGAATTAATGAATATGAATTAATAAAAAAATATATGAATTTGAGTTAAATATAAGGTGGCGCAAAAGTAACCCTCCTATCAGAAAATGCTATACATAATAAATACATAATAAAAAAAAAAAACATCGGAAGGTTATTTTTGCGCCACCTTATTATATTCTATTTTTAAGACGTAAAAAATTACACCTTCGTAAACATGAACAACTTCGCAAACGTGAACACGGTCGGGTTTTAATAGTTCACGTTACCGCGAGTCTACTGTAATTGAAAATTTTAATCAATGTTATTAGTTTTTTAACATCTTAACCCTGCAGTACTATCGTCAGGGTGGAACTTTTGTTTTCTTTTAAGAGAGATGTACATTAACAAAATATTATTTATAATAAATGTCAAACTTATAAAATTACATTTTTTTTTCTGTATTTTGGAGTTCATTATTGAAAAAAAAAATATTATTTGCATAATTGAATTTAACTGATATGAATGACAGATACTAATAAATAAGGGTGGATTACACTCAACGATAGTTGAATAAGTTGAATAACGATAGTACTGCAGAGTTAGGCTAATTTTACAGATAACATACATTTGCATAATGCATACCCGCTTTAAATTATACTTTATATAAAATCGACGTTTTTACAATGAAAATAAGGCATATTTTAAGAAAATGTATGCATACATTTCAAAGTTATGACGAATTATGCAAACAACATAAATTAAAAATTTGAGAAAACGACTAACGCGTATGATGATTATTTACATATTTATAACAAGTATATGTAATAGGGCGGGTCGATTTAAAAAAGGAAAATCGTATTCTAGGGATCAAAATAAGAAACTTTGCCGAAGGAACCATACCTCTAAAACGAATTCTGATGTCCCGACTTTTGACCCAAAGGGTCAAATTTTGAAAAACCTACTTTGATATTTCAGAAAGTAGGAGGAATCTCTCCAAGATTATTGGAGCTACTTCTTCTCCGGGAGACGCGCTAGCAGATTAAGGCATAAATCATCATTCTAGGTGACCGTTAAGGGGTTGAAATTTAAGTTGAAAGAGGGCCTTTTTAGCCGTGTTTTTATAGCAAAATGTACAAATCTCGGGATAGAGATATTTAAGAAAGCAGGAGGAGTCTTTCCAAGAGTAGGGTCTCTATTTCTTCTCCGGAAGACGCTCTAGCAGATGAATGTATAAATTATATTCGATTGGGTTGGATTCGATTGGGGCACTCTAAATGGGTCAAAGTGGAATTTTTCAAAATTTGACCCTACGGGTCAAAAGTCGGGATATCAGAATTCGTTTTAGAGGTATGCTTCCTTCGGCAAAGTTTCCTATTTTGATCCCTAGAATACGATTTTCCTTGAACGTTGAGCGATTTTTTTTGCCTCCATACAAATCGACCCGACCTAATATGTAATGATGGTTTATATTCACAGCATCTATGTGAAAATGTATATTTGAAGAGTTTTTATATAATAAAAAAAGAATTTGCAAGAACACGAGTTTTTGTTCTGCAATATGACATTTAATGTGCAGAATGAATTTCTAAAATAACGGGCAAAATAGGTTTTTTAAATATTAATGTAATTGTATTTTAACAAAATTGTGCGAAAATTCTGTGAATATCCTTACTCCTTTATCTTTAAATGTGGCAAATTTTGTGGAGCATATGTTTTTAATGGAATTTTTCACATAATAAATCTTAGGCCAACTTTATCTATACACTTTGTGCATCTCAATTTCAGTATCAGTGTGTATATGTAGATTTATGTTTGTATGTGTAATAAAATTGTGCATAGACTTAAAATATCATATATGTAATATGTATACTCAAAAAATAAGTTAGTAGAAAAGTTAGTAAAACGTCTTGTAAATCAAGTATACTACTTTTCGGCTAATTTTTTCCTAAAAATTTTAGTTATACTTATTCAGCACTTAACTGTTTTTAACTAATGTTTAACCTATATTTTACTAACGTTTTACTAACTTATTTTGCTAAAAAAAAAAATTGTGCTGATAAGCACATTAAAAGTGTGGATGACAACTATATTGAAAGATATCCGTAAAATGAAGTAGATGTTGCGGCATGTCAAGATGTAGTTGAGACGAGGAAAATGATACTAAAAAGTACAACTCTTGTAAGACATATAACATTTTTGAAAATATCAAAAATTACATGGCATGGTTCTTTATTCGAATTGATTAAAAAAACGACGTTTATTATCAGGACAATATTGTCCATAAGGTTATACCCTGTATCTTTTTTGCAATAAAAAAGTTATATCCCTAATGTACTTCTGCATACAGAGAGAAAAAATCATAGTTTGATTTCAAATCTGTTTTCTACACAAACAAAATTATGAAACTTAAATATTGAATCAAATATTTGATTAAAAAAAAAAACAATGTAATTCATACACAGAAACAATTATCAACCTAAAATATCTAAAAAAGATTTGATTTGAATTAAATGTGTTTCTAAACAAATATTTAATTGAATCAATTAATATTTTAATTGACTTTTAAATACATATATAAATTCATGTTTTAATTTAGATATAATTCTCAGATTATTTTTTCATATACTGTATGCTTAAATAGAAAATTTTCAGTATAAAATACCAAATATATTTGTAGTTTACAAACAAAACAACCACACACACAAATACACAAACAGACACAGCATTTCCAAAAACACATATAGTACATACAAACATGTAGTTCACACCTCTTTTTTTTTAATATCATAATTTTTTTTTGTAAAAGTTATTTATAGCTTTTTTTCTTTTTCATTTTCAATAAAAGTTTTAATTATATTATCATTACCGTGATAGGTGCAAATTCAATTAAAATATTAATTGATTCAATAAATTATTTTATTGAAACCCGTTTTTAGTTTGTTCTGTGTATTCCTTTAAATAGTCTTATACAACTACGTATTTTATTTATTTAGGTGCTAAATCAATTAAATTATTAATTGATATAAGCAATCTCGTAATTAAAACTCGTTTTTAGTATTATCTGTGTATTAAATTTAATATTGTTTTTACTTTATTTCAAATATTTGTTTTTTTGTGAACATCATATATCAGCAAAACTTTACATTACGTATATTATAAAACGTTCGTAAGTTACACAGAAGAAATTATTGTAAAAAAATTTATATTAAAGTTTTGCTTGATTTCGAACTCTCTCAAGTTTAATAATATGTATTAAATGTTTAATTGAAAATTAATTTGGTACACTCAAAATTTACAGTTTTTCTAACCCATAACGACAACAAAGAAAAGAAAAATGCCAAAAATAAAAAAAATCACAAACATTGATAAACCAAAAAATTTCCTAGATATAAAAAAAATCGATTACCCTTTTTCCTTTATTCCTTATTCCTTTTAATAGTCTGATACAACTATGTATTTTATTTATTTGCAAAATCAATTAAATTATTAATTGATATGAGCAATCACGTTATTAAAACTCGTTTTTAGTATTATCTGTGTATTAAATATAATATTGTTTTTACTTGATTTCAAAAATTTGTTTCTCTGTGAACATCATATATCAGCAAAACTTTACATTGAAAAACAAAAAATTTCCTATATATAAAAAAATCGATTACCCAGCTAAAAACAGGTGTTTAACTAATTACCAGACTATTCACTCGCAACATTACTCTTGTTCGCGATGTCCCCAAAGTAATAGGTACCCATTAGAATATCGTTTACAAAAAGGGACAACATTATTAACCTATCGCTTACAAAAATACACAACAAAATAATGAGTACCCATTACATTTGGGACATTGCGAACAAAAGTAATGCTGCTAGTAAATAGCCTGGTAATGAGTTGAAGCCCTGTTTCTGCTGGGTAAATTAAAAATTTCGGCAAAATGTAAAAAAAAAAAAATAATTATAAATATTTTCGAGATATAAACCTTGAAAATTTTAGTTAGGTGAATTTTTTTATATTTTGGAAATTTTTTCAAATATTAGCAATTTTTTCAATTCTGGAGATTTTTTTTCCAATTTGATCGTTTTTTCAATTTTAGCTATTTTTAATCGATATGATTAAAACCTAAATTGAAAATAAATTAAATTAAAGTGTGTGCCCAAATAAACGTTACTGCACATATTTCTATTTACCTTTTTTTGCGTTTGATTGGGACAACCGAATTTACGAGGTTGCAGTAACAGAATCAATTCGGTTGGATAAAATTTTAGAATTTTTATGAGAGTGTGCCAAGAAAGGTTTAACTTGAATTTTTTTTTTTAAATTTGTCAAGGTTTAAAAAAAAATTGCAAAAACAACGAACAACTACACAGGACAACTTGACATAATCTGATTTTTTTTTTTAAATTCCAATTTTTTAATATTACTAAATCACAGTTTCAAAATTTTCGAATTAACATCAATGTTTAAGACGGTTGACTCTACAATGATTAAAATCAAAAACCACTAGTGCGTATGATTGTTTTTAATATAATGCTATAATAATCATACGCCTCGGTGGATTGTACTTATTTAAAATTTATTTTATTCAGGGGTGCAACGAATTTTTTTGATAAAAATTTTTTTCTCAAATCATTAGTGTCCGACCGAACAGTTCGGCCAGAAAATGCATTTGGTCTGTATTCGGTATTTTAAAGCATTATGGACAAATTTGGCGGATGGAAAAATGTTTGTTGGGCTGATTAGATGCTATTTTGAGTGTCAAATTTGAAGAAAAGTTTGTAGTTAAGCAATGAATTCACTGTTCGGCCTCAGAAAGTTCGGCCAAATTGAAAATAGCTCGGCGGCCTTTATAGCTTTATAGCTTTATAGCTAAACTTCGGCTTTTCTCTTAAATTTTATACACAAAATCGAATTAAATCGGCTCAACAAATATGTTTCCAATACCAAAAATTTGTCATCATTGCCTCTAGATATCAAAAAACCGACAAAATATAGTTTTTGGCCGAACTGTTCGGTCGGACACTACAAATTATGTCGCCTGCCATCTTCATATTCAGTTTTTTTTAGATCTAATTCTATACCAGACTGTTTCCCACTCTTATCCAATTTTCTGTCTTTTTTCACTTCTTCACTTTTTCGATTATGAGATTTTGTTTTCATTGCAACAATTTGAACTTCTTTCAATTCAAAATACCCAGAAATTTGTATAAAATCGTAGTGAAATTTAAAAAGCTCACTAAAAACTGTACTACTCCATTTCCCGTTAATTTCACAAATTATCAAATGTTTTTTCAGTTTTATAAATTGTACTTCAGAAAATATTAATTGAATTTTATAGCTTTCAATTGCATTTCAGAAAGTATGAAATGATATTCATCCTTATCAATTGAATTTTAGAAATAATCAATTGGATTTCATATTTATCAATTGTAATTCAGAAATTATTAGTTTTATTTGAGAGGTTATAAATAATCCATCCTATAATATATTTATAACTTTGAAATTCATAATTTCTGAAATACTACACACAGAGAAAAATGTAGCTATTTGTTAACTGAAATTCGGTTACTACGACCCAAATTTGTTTATAACGAAGTTTAGTCGGTTGGTACAATTCAACATCAGCTTTCACAACAAAGTTCGCTTAATTGAACTGAATTTTAGTGGCAACACCCAAAATATTCAGAAATCTATTGTAAATATCGCTGTACTAACTAAAGTTATAAGTTGTTTCCATTAAAATACAGTTTTCAATTCGGTTGTAACTTTATTTCTCTGTGTGTATTGATCATTTTTGAAAAATATTTGATAATTGCTGATAAACAATTGATAACTTAATAAATGCAATTAATAATTTCTGAAATACAATTTAATGCCTCTCTCGAATAAGGGTATAAGCGACATTTTTTTGAAAACGCTTTTTTTGTCTTTGGTTTACAATATTTTTTATCAAGTATTAATACACAATTTTCAATTGTTTTTCAGAAGTTGTTATTTTATTTCACAAATCATCAATTAATTATGTTGCAGATTTAATAATTGCAATTCAGAAATTAGCAATTGAATTATCAATTGAACTCCAGTTTCATCAATTGTGTTTCAGAAAACATTGAGTTTATTATTTTTCAGAAATCATCAATTGAATTTTACATTTAACAATTGTAGTCAATTCATTGTAGTTAATTAAAAATAAAGAAATTTAATTATAGAAAAAACAAATTCATTTAAATTGTAGCGAAACTTTGGTTTCTCGCGGTTTTTTAGTCTAGTTATTACATCCTAAGTAGTAAGTGACTAAACTTGTTACATTTACTTCTTTAGTTTGCCATGGTCAAAATTAAAAATATCTTCAAAATAATAGTTTTTCTGCGTTCACACTTTAAATGTCAATATTTCACTATTAAGCGAACTTTTTTGCAAATTAAAATATCAATAACATTACTTTGAAATATTCTTAAAACATAAAGATTGAAGAAATGTTTAAATTGTGGTAAATAAACATTAGTACCTTAATTTATTTCTATTAAAAGAAGAGTAGTGAAAATGAAAATTATTGAAGTTCGAGACCCTAGAGAAGAGTAGATTATGACACTTTTTAATCATTTCAAAAGTTGGATGAAAATTTTCACAATAATTAGTTTCATTTTTGTATTGAATTAAATATTTAAAACATTAATTATTACTTTAACAGAATTGGTGCTGGTTTTCTAATACAATATGACTCCACGTGCCACTAGTGCTATAGTTATGGCATCCCTGGTATAATTGGTCATAACTAACTAGCGCAACCAAAAGCAGCTCTAATGTTTTAAGCACTTGAAAAAAGCTCGAAAACAGTAAAATAAGCCACTTAAATATAAAAATAAGCTGCTTATTTAAAAAGATAAACCGTTAAATTTTATATCATTTTATAAAAATCGTTACTACAACTAAAATTTGTATTAAAATTTGTTTTTAGGAACTTCTTCAGTCAAATTGTCAGAAAATTGGTCTCCCAAGCTTCAATGTCCAAATTTGACTAAATGTCCAATTTGATTAAAATTTGTTTTTAGGAACTTCTTCAGTCAAATTGTCAGAAAATTGGTCTCCCAAGCTTCAATGTCCAAATTTGACTAAATGTCCAATTTGATTAAAATTTGTTTTTAGGAACTTCTTCAGTCAAATTGTCAGAAAATTGTTCTCCCAAGCTTCAATGTCCAAATTTGATTAAATGTCCAATTTGATTAAATTTGTTTTTAGGAACTTCTTTAGTCAAATTGTCAGAAAATTGTTCTCCCAAGCTTCAATGTACAAATTGGTTTATTCAAATATTTGTTGATAAACCACCAACATGTAATATTAAATTTTCAAGACTGAATTAAAAAAAAAAATTCTTCAAAATACCGATTGCTAAAAAATAGCAAGAAAGCTCTATTTTACCAGAAAAAAGCTTATTTTTTAAAGAAAAGAGTAAAAAAGTAGATTATATGTACAAAATAAGCAAATATCAAAAAATAAGCTAAAATAAAATACATTTTTGGCATAGAGAATAATTTTTCGGAATTTGAGAATTAAGTTAAGCAAAGCGTCTTCAGAATCTGAAAAAAATGTGTACACTACCCAGCAAAATTTTTTAGAACAAATTAAGTCTGAACCTGTTCTAGAACAACTTTTTTTACAACCGGTTACATGGAACCAGTTCTAGAACATGTTCCTCGGAGTCGAAATGTAAGGTGTCACAGAACCAGTTCTATAACTGGTTCTAGAGCCGATTCTAAAGCAACCTGTTCTTGTTTGGAGGCAGAGAACCTATTGCAAATAGGACAAACTCCATATAAAAAAAACAGTTGCAGAATATAAATTAGAACCTGTTATAATACAGTATAAGCTGTTCTGCAACCAGTTATTTGGATTTTACAATTTTACTGGGTACAGTGTATACATTTTTAAAAAAATATAAAAATTTGAATAACGCAATAAAACTACGATGTGTGCAAGGTAAATAAAAATTAACATATATTTTTAAATATGTTTATATATTATATTGGTATTAAATATATATATTGGTCGGTCGGATATTGGTCATTAAAAAAATCATTATATGGATAAACTGTTCAACAAGGTAATGTAGTCGCTATATTTGTAAAGAAAGTTCGATTTTTTTTAACGAAACTTTATCTCCGAAAAAGGGACGTTTCGTGTATCTCGTAAACTAACAATCATATAATCCCGAAATTTGCCACGTAGTTCCATCTAATGACAAGAACAAAATCATATAAAACATTTTTAGTTATTCGAATGTTATATTAGTAAAAATGAGTTGATAAGTTTAAAAAATTCGATTTTCAGGCCTAGTTTTTTGTGGGTAGGATGGGGTGGGGACATATGTACATGTAAACCGTTTTCCTTCTAATTAAGGGACCCCTAATCAAAATCTGAAGTCAAAATAGAAATATATCCACAAACAAAAAGTCGGTAGTGAAAGGATTAAAGAAAAAATCTTAAAAAAATCTTGAGAATTTCAGAGGTTTATCGTAAACAAAAGAAAACCTATATATTAAGGATATTAAAATTTTGCTGGGTTATTTATATGTGAATATGCAAAACATGTCTGTGTGTATTGGTATTTATATACTTACAAATACCATAGACAGACGGATTTAAAATTTTATTTACTTTGTTTTTTTTTATTTGGAATTATTTACTTCTTGTTCATTTCGTTATTCATAGTTGTCCTGTTTATTTATAAATGTAAATTTTATATGCATTTTCTTTTCTTTTACTCCAAACCAACATCAAATTTGGGTTGGTAAGTTGCTGGTACTACTTAATATGGGTGTATTATACTACGATGTTCTATTATGTTAGGGTTTTGTATCTTTTACGTTGACAAATGCAGTTGATACATAAAAAAGATTGTGCAATATTCTCTATAAGTGTGCACACAAGAATTTATTTTTGTAGCTTTGGACGTTTATTTAAAAAAAAAAACTGTTTAGTTTTTTTTTAACTTCAATGCAGTGATTGATTTTTTTTCATTTCAATTTCAATACTTATTGAATTTAAGAATACAAAAAAAAGAAAACAAAATGTATTTTTAAAACAAATTTAAATAATTTGATTGTAATATACAGAAAGTTAAAAACAACTTTTTAGAGGTAGTTAAAAAAATTTTTAAAAACATATTTAGAGTTAGATTTGACAAATATTGTAGCAACAAATTTAAAAAATTTTATGTCAACTGAAAAAAAGCAAAAAATTTAAAACTCTCTCATTTAAATTATTGAAAACAATTTTTAATGATATATATTTTAAACTTTGCTTCAATATAAAAATTAGTGTTGATGGGACACCCTTTATAATACTTCAAGTAGTTGAAACTTCATTATAGTCCCTGTTTGCCAGACATTTGATAATACACTAAGGATATTATGTAGGTAAAGACGACAGCAATTGTAGTCAAAAACAAATGAAATTTCACTTGAAGAAAGGACGACTAACATTTCATTAAATTCAACTAACATTTGTTTTTACTGTTCAAACAATTACTAACAATTTTAGTAAAATTAACCAAATATGTTGGTAAAAAAAAAATAAACATTTATTTTTTTTAAAACACAAAACGACTGTAACAAATGAATTTAAAATAACAAAACAGTCATTTGATGTGGTTTGTTTTTTTTTAATGAACTACAAGGTTAAATTAAACTTGTTCCACAAATGATTGTCATTTACATTAAAAATAAAGAAACTGTATTGCAACCCAAACAACTACAAATGTTTATAGCAGAAGTTCCTTGAGTACATGTATATCTTATTTAGATTCTTAATATAAACTAAACTGTGATGAAGATTTCTTTTTTTTTTTGTTGCTTTTATCTATTGACTTTAATAGTTTTTATTTTTCGTAGATATGTTTCATCTTTTGTTTGTACATTTTTGTTTAGTTTTACTATTTATTTTCGAACGTACACAACAAAAAAATGCAATAAATTTGCATTACTAAACAATATAAACATTTAAGTTAAATACGAGTACATTTACATTCATATGGCATGACTATTTACATACATACATATGCATGTACTATGATTACACATACTACAAATACACTAACGACCGAAAAAATTTGCAATAAGAAAGACTATATTATAATTGGCTTAAACGAACTTTATTTGTACTCTATCATAATTTATTTGGTAGAATTACACTTTAGATCATAATTCCAAAATATTATTAAGTTAACGAAATTATTTTTTTTATTGATTTAATTAAATTATTTAATTGACTAAATAGCTACATTTAATTGACTTAAAATTGCTTAGAGAAATTATCTATACATAGAATAAAAAAAATTTGTTTAAGAGCATCATATTATAATTAAGAATACATAATGATTATATTATAATCCTAATGATTATGATATGATCCCTAATTACACAAGTTAACAAATTAAAAAAAATTGTATGTGTCATAAATTTTGTATCATGTCTTTAGGCCCCCTAATCCCGAAAATCGCATTAATTTTTTATGGAGTAGTTTTTTAAATATTTTTTATTTTTTTCAAAAATGTTTTAATTTTTGTATTAAAAATACAAAAATTGTTTTCTTCGGACTTTCTGCATTTTCATAAGAATATTGTTCTACTTGAAGTTTATTTTGGTGCAAAACTGTTTAAACTTTAAAGAATAGGATTTAACCTTTAAAATTAATTCTGTTGATGCGATTAAAATTTAAAAACCCCCAGCTTTTAGCCTCGACTAAACGCGAACGAATTTTGAAAATCCAAAAACTACGTAAGCACTTTATTACCTAGGAGACTATTTATACCAAGTGTCAGAAGAAGAACATTTCGTTGTTTCCATGTTTTCCATGTTTTAAATGTTAATTTACTGTTACAAAAATGTCTAAATTTGCCTTTACAACTTTAACGAAAAATTTGATTTGTTTTTGGAATCATAAAATTATTACTGCTCGAAAAACTTTTTCAAAAAAAATAACAATGCTTAATAATGTTTCAAAAATGAAAATTATTTAAAAATCTTAACATTTTTAGACTGGTTTAAATCTTTTTGTTCGGAAACATAATTCGAAAAATTTAATAATTTTTAAATTGTCGAATATTAATACAGCGGAGTATGCCAAACCTTCTGCTCTTTTTAATGATATACATATTCTACGATAACAAATCGCCATCTTTAAAATGTCTTATATTGCTGCACAGTGGGCCAGAATTGCCATATTTTAGGCCAAAAGTACCTTTCAGGGTCTTATATGCACACAGCGAAAAAAAGTGCCAACCGAATTGAAAAGTGTATTTCAATGGTAACAATTTATACATTCAGTTAGTACAACGATATTAACATTAGATTTCTGAATATTTTGGGTGTTGCAACTAAAATTCAGATGCATTAACTGAACTTTGTTGTGAAAACTAATGTTCAGTTATATCAACCGACTGAAATTTATTATAACCGAATTTGAGTCGTAGTAACCGAGTTTCGGTTGTCAAAGAGCTAAATTTGTTTTTGTGTGTGCACAAATATTTAACCATTCTGTCAATAGTTTTTTGTTGATATAAGTTAAAAGTCACGATTTCACATTTTTGTGATATTGTTGAATTTAAAGAAAATGTTAATTAAATATAAAAAAATTAAAGAATTATTTTTTTTTGTTATCAGACACTAGTAACTTGGACCTAGTTCACAAAACAAAAATGCAAAACTGCTGAATATGTATGAGAAAACTTACTATATATTATTTTAAGCTAAGCCCTCTTGCATTAACCAATTTTATAAAAAAGCAGACTTTTTAAGAAAAATAGAAAGAAAATACCGTTTTTAACAATGAATTATGTAAATGTGAGGTTTCTAATATATTTAAGGTTAAAAAAGAATAGTTAAGAAAAAACCGGGTATTTGACAACAAAAACCCGGGTTATTCGATATTCGAAAATTTTACTTTTCAAAAAACCGAAACCGACGTATCTGTATGCTGAGTTAGAAGTAGGTACATATAATTTTATAATATAATATATATTTATAAAGTTTATTTTAATAAGTCAAGATATTTTAACAAAATCGTAATACACCATTCATTGCGTTTTTAATATACGTTCGTTAACATAGAAAATGTAAATGTGCTGTGTTTTTTTTTAAAATTCATCACAAATATCATATTTTTTAAGTTTTGTAATGATTTTTTATTTTAGATAGTACGTAGTCTTTTTATGTATTTTTTCTTAGTATATTTTAATTTTATTTGATATTAATCATAAAATTACAAATTATATCCTATTACCCAAACAGAGCACTAGCTACAATGGCTTTCGGTCGTTGTAACGAGAGCAGACCATTGCCTCTTTTGGAAATTGAACCCAAGACCCCCGCACTGATAAGCTAGCACGCTGCCAACTAGTCACACGCGACTAAAAATAACTCTTAAGGACACGCAGACTTTTGAGTCATTTTTATTAGAATAAAAACCTTCATATTTTGGCTGATCATCATTTCAAATTAACGGTGACTTTTAATTTTATATAGTTATTCTAGTGTAGGCAGACTTGTAAGTTATATTTATAAGAATGATCTAAATCTCTTTTATGACCTCTATTTTGATTTGTGTTTAGCAACCAAAACAATCTTTATAGTGACAATTGTTATTGAATTAGACAGTACGACATATATTATACAAACAAATTTCCACCACATTGGATCCGCAAATTTCAATTTAAAAATTTTGATTACATATTCATTATTATTGAATCCTTCATAAAAAATAATTATTAGTAAAATTAGTAAAATATTAATATTCTAAATATATGATCACTATTTTGGATCCGCGATTTTGAGTTTTAAATTTCTGATATCAGATTCGTACTAACCAACCGTGAAATACTTTATAGTGAAAACTTCAATTAAATCAGACAACACAAAAAAATGTATGAAAATAATTAAACTGCCATATTGAATTCGCTACTTTGAACTTTAAATTTTCAGTTTCGGAATCAGCGACCCTAAATCCGCCATATTGGATCTGCCATTTTGAATTATTAAATTCTGTTCCGAAATTAGTGACCAGAAGCTATCTTAACTTTTTAGACCCCTATCTATCATATTCTAGTTTTGGCCAAAATTCAGGCTTGCTGGTCCACTGTGTGCTGCAACTAAACTCCACAAGCATATATTTTTCTTAATACTTTAAAATATGTTTCATCACCAAAGCAAAAACATTAACATATTTCACATTTTATGTTGTAGGGTATTGTACATAATAAAAATCAGAATAAACACCAGCATGTTGTTGTTAACTATTTGCATAATGCCATTACTTTTCAACTCACAAATTGCAAATTTTATTTTTGTTCAGTACGGTACCGCAATACTAAACTTTTTTTTTACCAATAATCAAGTTAGTACGAGGTTCAGCTGAATTTTTTTATTTGGTTTTTTTTTTATTTAAAAAACTACAACTATGATGATAAAATATTTATACTAAAATAAGTTTTAATTTGTTATGGTAATTTTTGATCAGTTTTGAAAAATGCATTCAACAAAAAATTAAAAGGTCCTAAAGTTAAATTATCCAAATACATTTAAAGAGTTTGCATTGAAATCAATTCTATATTGAACACTTGATTCAGAATAATAACTCTAGTTTTATAAATTTTCTCAAATTATTTTTTTTTTTGTTATTTTGGTAATTTATTATTATTTATTTTTGGTTGGAATCTATGGGGCATTCCATGTCAAATCATCGAGTTTTTAGACTCTCTTTGAATTCGCTAATTTTTTGAAATATTTTGGTACGTATTCTAGGCGACTTGCACACAAATGTTCAGCCTTTTATTCCAAACTTCTTTGGAGAAATCATTTTTAAGCAAAAAATTTAAATTCAAAATTTAATAAATTCTACTCTATAATACGCAACTTTCAAGCGAGATGTTCGAGATGTGATGACAAGTTTTTTTCAAAATTTTTTCTATTTTTTTCTAATTTTGAAAAAATTTAAAAAAAAAACAAAATGATCCCTGTACTTTTTTAAGATATCGATATTTATCTCTAGTCTATCATTAATTGAATATTTTTTTGGTCAAAAATTTTTACTCCAAACCAGTTTGGAATTAAAGGCTGAACATTGGTGTGCAAGTCGCTTTGAATACGTCCCAAAACATATCAAAAAACTTGCGAAATCAAAGCGGGTCGGACAAAAAACTCCGTGATTTGACATGGAATGCCCCCTATGCATATTGATGCCTTATTGTTTTACAATATTGTATTTGAATTTCCATTTGATTGCATTCAAATTCAAATATAAATTTATTTATTTCCTTGATTCTTTTCTATTTATTTTTACCCCAGTAAAGCCACATTTATTTATGTAAATTTGTGAGATTCGTAATGATTGTTATTTTTGTTTGTTTGCTTATTTATTTTTAGAACGGTTGATCGTTTGTGGTCGATTACAGAAGACTTAAATATATTATATAAAGAGAATTGGACACGTTTGGCTGCTCAGGAAGTGCAACATTTTCAGGTTAGTTTTATTTATTTTTTTATTGAAAACTCCAGCCATGCAACCGCATATCATTTACTCAACTCACACATTCAATATTCATGCATATAAATAAAATGTACGTGATGTACACAGAGATAATCCTTTGGATGAGTTTTAAAAACATTTTTTCACTAAACTGAACTAATGAAGTTTTCTTCACAATGTGAATGAAAAATTTCTTAAACTTTATGATAAAGCTTTATAGTTTCAATGAAATTTTTCATTCGTCGTATGAAATTTTTAATAAATAATATGAAATTTTTATTTAAACGAAACGAAAAAATTTATTGATATCATGCCGATCATTTTCTCACTGTATTTTTTATTTTTTGTGTTGCATTTAAAATTGAATTTATATTCTATTTCTATTTGGTTGTGTCATTTTTTTAGGATACTTTATTACGTTCAGTACGTCAATCCAAAATTCATCAGCCTGGAGTTAAATTGAATCCGCCCACTCACAAATGGACTTATGCCTCAGCATTTCTATATTCACTGACTTTAATAACAACGATAGGTAAGCAAGCTCCTGTTACATTTTCTGCCTAAGTAAGAAATTCTTAATTATGTATGAAATAAATTTAAATTTTGTCAATATTTTTATTATTTATTTAACAACATCTTTAATAGCACTTTTGTTTTATATCAATAATATATATAAATATTTCATATGTCAAATTCTTTAATGACAGCTATCAATAAAACTTTTTTGCCTATAATATTTTTGAATTCATAAAACGTCGATTTGTGTGCATTAGGCTGTCTCATAACCAGAGAAGCAAAAAAATGGCAAAAAAAAATAATAGACGAAAAAATGCAAAAAAAAAAATATGATATTATTTTAAAATCTGAAAACGGTAACTCCAAAACCTTAAGAAAAAAGTTTTAAGCCCCAAAAATAAAAAAAAAACTTAAAAATTAAAAAAAGCAAATAAGATATTATATTGGCAAAATATTATTAGTATTTTTCCCCCAAAATATTTGCACTTTAGCTGTAATTTTTTGAAAATTACAAAATTTTGTGTAAAAAAATTTCGAAAAAGCTTACTTTTTAGTTGTAATTTGTTAAAATATTTAACAATTTTTGGTGAAAAAAATTAAACATTGGTATTCCCAAAAACTGTTTAACTTTTCCTATATTTCCTGCGATTCACCCTAACTAATATAAGCATTACAATACATACGTGGGATGTTTTTCACATGTTTAATCACAGTTCATTTTTGTTATATATAAAAAAAACTTTGTAATTTTAACGTTTCCATTTCTTATAAAATTTATGAAACAGCCTTTGTAAATCTCTATCATATGTGCTATTTCGCAACCTTAATATTTATAACAAAAACTCATTGAATTTTAAAAATATTTTCGTGTTATATTTTAAAGACGTGACAGATTGAAAAACAATATTTGTGCAGAGAAGAAATTCAAGGAAATTTTATTAAATAGCAAATAAAAATTTAACATGATTGCCATTCAATTTTTAACGGTAAAAAAGAAAGTTACACTCACAATATTTTTTTCGTAAAGACTACTAAATATTACACATTAAATTAATTGAAAATCAGTTAAAAAAAGACTACTTACTTCGTTTAACACAATTGTATTTGAAAAATTAATTGGCAAAATCGGTGAAAACAATAGACTGTTTTCGTTTATTTTAATACTCAATATAATATAACAACTTTTTCTTTTAAATAGAAAATTTTAACGGAATATTTTAACTATTACCGAAAGTCCGTTTTTTTTTTTTTTATTGAATAACAGACAGAAAAGTTTTTTATTTATTTTATTAATTAATAATCATATAATTACAAATTATATACTATTACCCTAACCGAGCACTAGCTACTATGGGTTTCGGAGTGTTGTAGCGAAAACAGACCAGTGCCTCTGGTGGGAATCGAACCCATGACGCCCGCACTGATAAGCCAGCACGCTTCCAACTAGCCTACCGGGGCGCACACAGAAAAGTTAAAAAATATATTTCTTTGGTAATTTAACTGTATATTCAACTTTACCGATTAACTTTTTAAATAACTAGTGAACTTTAAAAAGTTGGAAAAGTTTTTGTGAGAGTATTAGTAATTTTATTAAAATTAACAAAATTAGTAAAGAAGAACACCAAGTGAAACATTAAAAAATATTTTAAACTCCAATTACCACAAATTGTGTTAAATTATTGTTTTTCAAAGCTGTAATGAAACTATTTCGGTAAAAATAAAAATTAAAAAAAAAATTTTATTTAAAAGTGTTTCATGCACGCTTTTGAAGCGAGATAGTTAAAAAAAAAATTGTACAATTTAAAAAGTAATTGTTTGAATCGAAATCAAAAATCGTCTGAAAATCATTGATAATATACACAAAATAAAATAAAAAACGTAGATTTAAAATATGTAATAACTTTGGCATAAGGACTTATCAGGCACCTTTAAAAGACAACGTCCTACACTGATAGAAATTTCTGCGTAGTATTAATTAATTCCTTTATTAATCCAATGAATTTTTTCATAAAAAAGTCCCCTACGAAACGTTTCATGGAGTCAATGAAAGGTGTTTGATTAAATCAACTTTAATGAATGGTTTCATTGACCCAATCAAAATTTCATAAAGTATATGAATTTTTTTTCATTAATCCTAGCCTAATCGTTATAAAAGTTTCATGTGTTTAATGAATAAAATTCATAGTTTGTAAAAAATATTTTCGTTGATATTTAATAATTTGCACTTTTAATGATTATTTGAGCATACAAATTACAAATTTTAAAAATAAAATTTTTTTATCCATAAAAAAGAAATATTTTAATTATTGTACTTTTTATAAATTATGTATATTAAGAACTTTAATGATTGAAAAAATCGTTTAAACCAATTTTAGTTTATTTCTGTTTTTTATTGTTTTATTTTTACAAAATTGTTCAATCTTTCTTTACATTTTTTATCATTTGTGTTAAAAGATGACATATTTTCCTATATGTCGGTACAAAATATGTAGTTTTTTATCGATCTGGCTTGGAATTCTGTAGAACGATCGACGATTATAGTCCACTTTTGTAGTTAAATTACAACCATATTAGATAAAAATGTTAAATAATGTTAACAATGTTGTTAAATACAAAAATTTATTATGATTTAGCAAAACGTTTTTGTGTAACATTGTCAAAACGATAACAATTTAGGTCTCGTTTTGAACAAAACTATATTGTTTTTCTTGGAGAATCTGTTCCCTGGAATTTAGTGACCAACTATTCAAATTCGTCAAAAACTGTTAGCTGTAGGCAAATTTAATAAAAAATATTATTTATATCAAAGTTTTGGTTGATTCTGTTTAAAGAAAATTTTTCAGTTTTTTTTTTTATTTCAAAATGATAGTACAAAAAAAATGTTTTTTTCTTGTTACAAGTCAAAATTTTTATTGAAAAAAATTTGAAAATTTTTAATTGATTTAATGAATTTTTTTTATGAAATATTGAAAAAATCATAAAAAATGTTAATGAAGAAACTACCAATATTAATGAATTTTCATTCAGTTAATGAAATTTTTAATTTAACCAATGAATCGATTTTAATGAAATCGTTCCATTAATATTATGAAGGAAAATTCTATCAGAGCAACTAACATCCTACACGGAATTAGGACACAATTGCTTTGACTGTACCTAAACCATGACTGGTTATATCTGGACTAATCACATAACTAGTGCAATATGCCATTGAAGTGTCAATTATAATGAAAGAACTGGTCACGTGACTGGTGATTAGAGTACCCTCAATTTAACGAGAGCTGACAGTTTTGTTTTATCTTTGCAAGACTTTTTAAACAAATTTTTAATTTAAATTAAATAAAGAAAAAATTAATTAATAACAATTATTTAATTTAATTTGTTTCTTGATATTTGGTTAGTTAAGCTGTCAATTCAATATTTTAAAAATTGTTTAAATTTTCCATATTTTTAAACTATTATTATAATCTTTAAGCAATTTTTTTAAAATTTTATTTGTCTCGTTTAAGCGATCTTTGAATTTGTTGCAATTTTTTATTATTTTAAATTTCTTCGTTTTTGGAATTAATCTTGCTTTTAAAGTTTTCCTATTTAAGTAAAACAGCAAAAAAGAAAAAACCAAATGAGTTAATTGACATCAAAGGACCTATCACGTGACAGGTCAGCCCAGGGCATATGTCTGCACTTTTACTATGTTTAGTGTTTTTCTTTTATTTTATTTCTGTTATTTTTTTTGGAGTTTTGTTTGTTTTTTTTATATAAACACACACACGCGCAAAACATTTAACTTTCTTATTAGCTAGGCAATATGTATATTAGTTTAAAATATTAGTTTAAAAAAAAATAAATTTAAATTAACTGATCGAAATTGAAGTTTCTAAATTTGCACCTGTTCTATTATTTTCAACTTTGGTCAAAAAGTTTTCATATATTTACCGCTGTGAAACTTTCTTTTTTGTGTGAACATATTTCTGTTGACTGTCCTCTTATCTTAGATAAGATTTTGTTAACAAATATATATTATAATAAACTAAATATTAGCGAAAAACCAAAACTAAAAACAAAATCGTATAGGATGAAAGTCCTTGGTATGTAGATTGCAAAGCTACAACAAATTCGATTTTTCAATGACATCATTGTCAAGTTATTAGAAAAATACCACAAAAATATCAAATTTTTTGGAATCTTTAAAAAACGTAAATAATTTAAAATCGACAACTTTCTCTTAAATTTCGATAGCAGATTCCTTATTTTCATTAAAATTAAACTCAGATTAGAGAAATTTGTTCACATAAGACGTAAACAAGTTGGATTTTTTGTGAGAGGCGTGGTAAAGAAGAATAAGCATATATCTAAAAATAATAACAACATCGTAAATTTTCAATTGAAAAAGACTACAGTTTCTGGTAATTAACCTTCATCAGTGATTCTGATAATACTGCAATATTTATTATATTTTTTATTGTTTGATTGCGTCTATATGAAATTTTTGTGCAATCACTGACCATGGTATAGATAAACTGCTTTCCAATACCACATGCAATTCGCATTATACTTTAGACAGAGCGTTTAATAGTCTGACCGATAGTCAGGTTGATTTTTGCTGTGACCTAAAACCAGTTTTCAATATACGGTGTTTTTGTTTTTGCATACAAAATTTCAGAAGTACAACACAAACAATTACAACTTCCACTATTTTCCAATATTTCAGAAAATTTTATTATTTTATTGTAAATATGTATTTTGACGTATAACTAAAAAAAAGCGAATAACCTAAAAGTTATAAATTTTTTTTTTAATTGTTATTTCATATTCCTTTTCTGCACATAAATTCAAACTGAATTGCAAAATTTTTTTAAGATACATCGTGTGGGTTAAAAAATAATTGAATTTAAATCAACAGTACTTTTTTGAGAGTTTCTTCTATAGACAAATTACCAATTCTGAAAAGTTTATCCTTGTCTGCGATCTCTAATTGTTAAAAAATTTATCTGAAACTTGGCACATAAGAGTTTTTAGACATGACTCGAATAATTTGAATGATCAGGGCCAACGTTGTGGAGATCGCACAATCTAACTTTCATTTTTTTTTTGGAACACTTTAGTGCGTAACCAACATTAGTTCAGATGTCAGGTTTATTAATTTAACTGAAAATCTATTTTTAGACACACTAGCCAACACTTCACAAGGTGTCTAAAATGTGTAAACTGAATGTTAAAATTGACTTGAATTCTAGCTATTTCATTTGTGGTACTTAGACTACATTTTCTATGCTCTTTTTTATGTTTTGCATATATTAGTACCTTTGCTTAATCGACCGTGGCAAACATCTATACCAAATGCTATAATTATAAAAACTAGTTCGTACAACTTTAGGAAAAAAAAAAATCACTTAATTTATATTCCATAAATTATCATTTTGTATTACATATAGAGACAGTAATAGCTGAGTGGTGGGATTGTGGTGGCGATGTTGGCAGAATTCGATTGGTTGTCTATTTGTCTGCAATAGTTACACCAATATAGTTGCTAGTTTGCTAATAAATTATGTGCAAATATTTTTGTAAATAGCAATTACTAATGTACGAATTTTTAAAATGACATTATCAAAGATTAGAAATCAAATAATAAAAACAAATCGTTATATTTATGCATGAGGTCACTATGATTTTTAACTATAATTAGCATCAGCAGAGAGAAATGTGTGTTAATATATATTAGTATAAAGAAAATAAATCTTTTAAAAATCTATTTAATTGAGATTAATGAGAGTCGTTAAACAAAATTTAAATTAACTATTAAAACTGCTTGAAAAAAGAAGTTTTTTTATTGTTTCAATAAAGTTTATAAAAAGTTTTTTGTGGTTCATTTTAAAGGTTCTGTCATTATGATTTATTCATTTTTACGGATACAGAAAGAAATTGTAGATTTGTGGTATTAAAATCCATATGTATTTGACAGCTTTGTCTATTTTTGATGTACTGAAAAAAAAAATACATTACAAGCTAATTTTTACAAGGAATGCATTCCAAGCTAAATTCACAAATTTATATAAAATTTTAAAAAACAAGTCTCTATAAATACAAAAATTTTGGCCATTATTTTATATGTTCATATATGAGTAATTTTTGAACATATGGAGTTATATATATTTCCATATTTGCCCATACATATTCATCTTTTGCGAATATGAAATAACATACACTTCCATATGTGTCCATATATGAGCACGTTTTCGAAATATGAAATCACATATACCTCCATAAATGAATTTTTCATTATGTAACCGCATATACTTTCATATACATCCATATATGAATATAATTGTATATGAACTTTCTCAACCGGGTTCGGGAAAAAATATTTAAATCAGGAAAGAGGACTAATAACAAAGTATCAAAAGAAACTTTTTCGAAAAAACGTTAGTGTGAAAACTATTTTGGGGAAAAACAAAGTGGCAAAAAAAAATTATTAAAACAAGTTTTTCGTTTTTTAATCGATATATTATTCTTGATCTTATTTAATAGTACTAGGTAGAAAAAGGCACAACATATTTTTTTTTTTGGAAAATTGTCATTGTATAAGTAATGACTTAATAATTTAAATAACATATCAATTCGTACGAAAAATTTCGAGATTACTATACATTTATACTTATAATTTTTGATTCCGTGAAATGATTTTTCTCATTTTCAATACCAAACTGCTTATAATATTAAAAAAGAATTTGACCAAAAACTAGCAGCCCCGCTCCATTGTTATCGCAGTATTTCGCATTTCAACAGACACACAGACATCGCCTCATCGACTCCGCTTTTTATGCTGATCATGAATATATTTAGTTTTTGGGGTTCCAGCATTTTTTTATTGATAAAATGACAAACGATACACATTTTAAATTGATTCCTGTGCTTCATGCAAAAAAAAAAAAAAAAACCCAATAAAAGATACAATTTCTGAACCCCATTTTGACAGATATAGATCGATTCAGAGATTTGAGCAGAGAGTTTAGCTGGGAATATATTTCTTGTTAGTTCTTTTTGATAGGAGGGGAGTGTGTTTAATAATACACTAATATTGAAATGGAATAATAATGAAGTTTATTCGTTTAAGCTGTTAAACCAATCAATTACAAAGCAATTTGTACAAAAGATGACGTTGAAAATGATAAAAATCATATTGTGTTGTTTTCTATTTGAAATCTTGTTCTAACAAATAGACAAGCAAAATGGAAATAAACCAAAACCAAATTCTCTTCATAAACAACACGCAAATTTTGGATGGAGAAGATAGAAAAAAAAAACCAAAATAGAATAGAAAATCTCAGGTCATCTTAAACACAACAAAAGTTTAGCATGATAAAACAACATTAGTGGCTGACAGAAACAGTATTAGCAACAGTCTTACAATAAAAAAAGATAACCTTAAAGAAATTTCAACATTGAGACAAATCTCGTAGGTACAGTGTTGTCAGATATGGCGATTTTTCGCCAAACGTGGCGATTTTCAAACGAGTTTGGCGATTTAATTTTTAAAATGGCTACAGGCGATTTTTATGACTATTTTTCAGGTTAAATAGTAGTAAATAATAAATATATAAAAAAGTTAAAGTAATTAGTTCTTTGAAAAATAAATGTATGTTCCTTTGTTAATTAAACTTAAAGCTTCTCTATTAAACTACAAACTGTAAAGTACATAATATTCGTAAAGACAAGCCCATAACTTTCAAAAACTTTTTATTATAGAAAAGCCATTGGATCCCTGAATTTTTTTCTTTTTAGAAAAAAATCAGATTTTCATATCCTTGGATTTCAAGCTCTGTTTTTTTTTATAGAAATTACGCAGATTCTCCGAAATTGTCCAAAAAGAAAACATCAGACTCTAAGAATATACAAGTATTCATCATTTTTCATTGCATTTGTAATTTGGAATCTTTTGTGTAATTTTGAATACTATCATGTGTAATTTAGAATTCGTCTTGTGATAACACTGGATTAAAGTCAAAAAAATATCCTACTACACTCAAACATCATCGTTTTATAAATCAAGTTAAAATCTGACAGTATACATGTATACTTTTTTGTGCCTGCAACATTTAACTAAACACCATTAAGCTTTTACTACAAATATTATTTTGTTGTCAGTGTATTTGTAAATATCTGATAAATGAATAGATTTTGTTTGTGTGTATAATGTAAAATAAGGTTACTAATCTATAAATGAAATGATAAATGTTATACACACTTCAACTTTGCTTTACTGTCAAGACAACTGACATGTTCAAGATAATTTTGTGGGTTTCTCCACGACTAAAGCATACGAAATCCTGTTGTTTTTCTTAACAAGGTATCGAAATTAATGTCACTTCTTTTACAAAACAAATAACGATTTAATTTAATTACTTTCTTTGTTTTGCTGTGCAATTTAAAAGGAAATAATTACTTATTTTGAAAGGTATATTAAAAACACTCATACGTTTTTTGTGTCCTTCTTTTAATTTAATAATGTTTTCAATTAAGAAAATAAAATAATAAACTAAGCACTAAAGAATAGAAAAAAAATATGTTTTAAAATTAATCACTTTTGTTATAAAATATTAGTCATATAAATTATCATTGTATAGCTAAACAAAGAGCAAAATCATTAATATCACTCATACGCAGTGTGTTACTCACTATGTATGTGTGTGTGTGTGTGTGTTGAAGCTTAACAACGAAATATAACATGAAAATATACCCAAAGATTTGAGTTTATAAAAAAAATTATAGTAGAAAGATAATTAACTATGTATAAAACATATTAATTAAGAAAATTTATAGAATATATAAAACTCTTTCTGTTGATATAACAATTATGTTGGATATTTAAAAGTAAATATATAAAATTTTTTAGTTAAATTTACATTTAAAGAAGTTAGACAGTTTTATCAAATAGATAAAATTGCTTAAAAAGGAATTTTAAATATTATTTTTTGTTTGATTTCATTTTAATTGAACAGAATTTAATAATTTATACAAAACATATTCATCATAATAAATATTCTAGTTCGTTATGTATGTAAATATGTAAAAACAAATAACTACGATATACACAGAGAAATTTTTTTATAATTTATTATTAAATTAAATAAAAATATCTTAATATTTTTGAAAAGTAATTAAAACTTTTCATAAAATATTTTCACAGATTTTTTTAGTGTAAAGTTTTGATGACTGAATTCTGACGAAACTTTTTCGATTTTCTGCAGAAGTTCATTAATATTGTAAAAATTATTTCCTTAGTGTGATAAAATCTTTAGTTATTTGATGTTTTATTTAAGTTTTTAATTAAATTTTAAATTTTAGTCTATAAAATGATACTACGATCTAAATTCCGTAAAAAAAATTCAGATCTGAACAATTTAGAATTTTATTAGGGGAAAAAGGCAGAGTACTGAAAGTTTTTAAAAAACTTTTTAGCACTTCACACAGAAATAGGACCACAAAAAATGCATACAGAGATAAAGTATGGCAAAGAATTAAGACCACAAAAATACAGACAAGGAAAATTATGTTTTAGGAGAATCATATTATGATTAGGAACTCGTAATGATTAAAGTATGATTCTAATGAATATAATATGTTCTTTATTACACTCAGGGAACTTCTGCTTTAAAAATATGTAGTTGTTTGGGTTGTAATACAGTTTCATTATTTTTAATGTAAATGTAAGTCATTTGTAGAACAAATAAATTTTTAACTAACCTTGTAGTTCATTTAAAAAAACAACTCACATCAAATGACTGTTTTATGATTTTACATTCATTTTTTACAGTTGTTTTTGGTTATTTAAAAAATAAAAAAAAATGTTGGTTTATTTTTTACTACCATGTGGTTCATTTTTACTACAATTGTTAGTCATTTTTGAACATTAAAAAACAATTGACAATGTTAGTTGAATTTAATGAAATGTAAGTCGTCCTTTTTTTAAATGAAATTTCATTTGTTTTTTGACTACAATTGCAGTCGTCTTTACCAACATAATTTCCCAAGTGTAGTCATAATATCAGCAGCAGTGATCATAATATGGTCAGTTTATCATTGTCAGTATTATCATAAAGATCATACTATGGTAATATAGAATTTTCAATCATTACATGATGCTTTTTAACTACGTTTTCTATCTGCGTGTGCTCATTAGTTTTGCTTCAATAGTATGTGAAAGCCATAAAATCACGGAATATATATAGACTAGAAAGTACAATCATGTGCAACAGATAGTTCTTCTGCAGGTTAAAGTATTGTTCGTGAACGCAAACGGTGCGAAAAAAGTGAACACAGTGAATGCGGAAAATAGCAAGTAATTATGTTAAATATGACTTTCAATACAACATAAAATTTAATTTGATTAATATTTAATAGTTTTATGTGCAATTTACATTCAATTCATTAAAGACACGTCATAAATCAGCTGGACATTCATTAAGGAAGCCTTGTAATTTTTTTTTTGCCTTAAAGAGCCCTCTAGTGGAAATGTGAGCAACCAAAGTTGTAATTTTAAGAGAATATAAATTCTTTAAATTTTTTAAACAAATCTTTATTCAAATATATGAGGCATAGTCTGATGTAAGGAGCTGGGTTCGATAGTCAGCACGACACAAAAAAGTGTTTCATATAGATCAATTCAACAATATAAAATACTTTTAACAATTTACACATAAAAAATATCAATGACGAATAGATATTTTGCGATTTATTTGATCTACTTAAATCACATGAAATATAAAACTTTTAATAAAATTTAAAAAATATGTTTGTTTTTGATCGGCTCTGAGATTTTTTTAAATTTACCGAATTTTATTTTTTTTTAGGAGAAATATCGTGGTTTTTGACTTTTTTTTTTTTAAATTCCATATGGCAACCCTGACGTTACATTTTTTATAAGTTTAGTATTATTATAATAAAAAATATTCACTAATTTTTATAGTTTTATTAGTTTTTTTGTTGTTATATACATCGAGATTATTTTTATCATCAGAAACGGAAGTTTTAGAAAAGCGAGAGCTTTCAGAATAGGCAGAGCTTTAAGTAAAAACGGAATAAAATTTGAATTATATTTTAGACTTTGTGTATTTAAAAAAATTATCATCCGATCAGTCAGATTTTCTAAAATTATTTCAATCGACAAACTAATTTCTAGCAGATAAAAACAAATCTAACATTTTTTCAACAAGAATTATAAGAATTACAAATATAAAGGATTATGATTTTTTATATTTTAAAATATTTTTGAAAAAAGTTGGAAGGGAAAAGGAAAAAAACAGATTTTTTCATCTAAGATTTGGATAAAAATTTGCCACGATTGTAGTCAAGATGTTGAATTATTCCAAGATTTATACACCACTTAATTATCTGTATCTATTAAAAAAATATTGCCGTTTTAAAGTACCGGGTCAAAAAGGGGAGCAGTGTGAGTTAATGAGTTATACATTTAAATAACACCCCAGCATATGAGTAATATTTTTACAAGACATATGAGTAACATTTAAATTTGAAAAAAAAAAATCCTTAATTTATACGGTTTTCTATAATATTTATTGTTTCTTTTAAGTATACTCATATAATGTAATCGAAATTTTATGTGATTTTAACTAAGATAATAACAATTCTAAAGTCATTTTGTACCAACACAACACAACAACAACAAAAAAAAAAACAATAACACATAACACATAAACAACAGAACAACAATAATTTACACTTTCAAATACATATACAATCACATTATAGTAAATATAGGCATAAACAAATGGTCATAAGTTGAGGTATTATAAACGGATTTTTATAATCACATCTTAAGATAAGCATTCTCTATTACTCTAATCATTTTTATTTATGCCCATATTTTGTATTTCCCCTGCGTTCAACGCTTCACCTACGCCAACACAAACGTTAAGTAAAAAACATATTATTTTATAAATCACTACGTCACCGCGTTGTCTCAAAACTGAACTAATACGTTATCACTTCAATTGTCAAACAATTGCGTTATTATGGTTTCCTACATACAGGATAGTACTGAACTAAAACAACAAAAAGTTGAGAAAACCAGGTTTTTATGATCTGGTAACTCCATCAGCTGTGATTGTGAAAACAAATGTAAATACAGCTGATGAAAATTTAAAACCAAAGTCAAATTTGTGTTTATAGCTTTTTTTCATTTGTTTTATTTAAAATTAACATATTTTTTTAAATTGTGATAATTAAAAAGCAGTTTTTTTGTTTTATTAAAAAATATTACAAGTGGTAAATTGTTAACATTATAGAAAATAAACACAGAAAACTAAAATATTTTTTTTCTATTTGTGGTTATTTAAAATATGTAAGCTAACTCTTCAAAAAATTTGGTGTTTAATTTGACAGTTCAAGTGATAAAAAAGTAAGCGTTGCGTTTTACACAATTGGCTTTTTCAAACATTTGAGTTTAAAATAACGTAATAATCAGCTGTTGCAACGCGAGCAGTCACTTTTTTGAACGCGGTGATTTTAGAAATTCAAATAAGGCCAACCCAAGGTTAAGTGAGGCATAGCGTTTTACAAAATAAGGGCATTAAAGTTTTAAATAATTTGTTAGTTTTTGACTGTCATGTTATGACCATCGCGATACATGTATAAATATCAACATAAGACAAACATACATTTATTGATATTTAGTAGAATATTTATGACAATTGAAAAGAGATACAAATGGTGAAGGTTAAAATTTTATCACAGCACAAATAAACAGTCGTAAACCTACATTTTTGAGAAAGAGTATGAATTTTGTCTTTAAACTGAAACGCAAATGCATACATTAGGATTGTATTTAAATTATGGTATTGTTTTTAGCAATTTTCATTTTCTTAAAACCAACCAGCAAACAACATCGTTACTTATTTTGAATGGGCATGTTTATCAAAACGGATTTTCCCGTCATTAATGCCTACACACACACACACATATGCATACATTTATGTATACTATAGTATTTAACATATACAACAGCAAGAACAAATATTCATTTAAATAAATTCTAGAGGTTTTTATGATTTTGCAGAAAAAAGAATTTATTTTAATACTCTTGTTATGATGATGGTGTTATAAATAAAGGTACATACGTCTGTACATAAGTACTTCAATAAAGTCTATGTGGGTTAGAACAAATATAAATGCGTACACACACACACACATACGCACACTGTTGTTTTAATAATGACAATAACAATAATGATAATAACAATAATGGCAGTAACACATTATACACGTACCCACCGAAAAAAAATATAAAGCCATTTGCCAACTTAAATTCGTTAATAATGACTCAAATTCGGTTACTATGACTGAAATTGGTTCAAACAACTGAGTATTTGTTTTGAAAACAAAATTTGGTTAATACAACTGAATTTAGTTCCAACGCCCAAAATATTCAGAAATCTAATGTAAATATCATTGTACTAACTGCATTTATAAGTTGTTAATATTAAAATACACTTTTCAATTCGGTTGACACTTTATTTCTCTGTGTGTATGTATGTAAAATATGTGTGTATTTTCATTTGTAAATGTAATTTTCCAAAATGTTGTTACATCTTAACACTGATTTTACAAATATGTACACTAGGGTTATAACTTCTTTTTTGGTACTAAATTTTTACCAATACATACTATATTTATAATAAACATCACTTTTTCCTATCATTTTGAAACAAAAACCTCTCGCATGTAGTGCAATTTCTAAAACTATTACGTTTTTTAAATTAAAGTTGTATTGGTGGACCAAAATTACTGCACAAAATTTTTGAAAATACTTTTTATATGAAGTGCTCGTTGTTCTTCGAATTCGAATTCATATAATAAGCGAAAACCGTTAAATTTAAGAGATTCTGGGTCCTTTAAGTTCGATAAGATCGTTGGAGTCTAATTAATTTACAATTTTAACGAAATATTGCTTTCAGTTCAGTTAAACGAAAATTTTTTTTTTTGTTGTTCGCAATAAATGCAAAAATCATTTTTTCAAAATCCGCAAAAAACAGTTAGATTTAAAAACTTTTGTGATACTTTAAAATTTTAGAAAAATATTGATTTTTAGTTTAATTAAACAAAAAATTGTGTCGTATTTAAAACAAGGTTTATTGCGTTTCTTTACACAGAAAATACTAAAAACGGTTTTCAATTAAAAAATTTATTGAATCAATTAATATTTTAATTGATTTTACACCTATCACGGCAATGATTAGCATTATCAATTAAAACTTTTATTAAAAATTAAAAAAGATAAAAGTTAAAAATAACTTCCCCAAAACAAAAAATATATTACTCACAAAAAAGTGAATGAAAGATACGTTGAGATGTGTGTTTTTGTTAATACTGCGTCTGTTTGTATATTTGTGTGTGTGATTGTTTTGTTCAATCAAATGTCTAAAATAAAATATGTGTTTAATTTTTAATTCAAATCAAAGCTTTAATTATATATTTTAGGTTGATCATTTTTTTCCGTGTATACTTTTTTAATGGACATTACGCCTAGAATAGGTAAAATTTTAAATTTGCAAAAAAAAAAAAAATACAGTTATAACCCTAGTGCACACATGATCTTTTGCATGTATGTGTGTTAATGACAACATGTTTTGTTTTTGAAATTTCAACAGGAGATGGTATAATAAATATTTCTTAAATTTTGTTTTGAGCACACATACAAAAGTAGTGTATATCCAATCATTGTCATCATCATTAACGTCAACATCATCATTGCCATTGTCATCATGATCTTCATTAACATTATTCCTATTACATATTATTATAATCTAATCTTATCGGAAGTAATAACATTCTTACATTAATGCATTGCTAAGTAAAATAGTTGTAAATTTAAATTGCCAGTAACTGTATAAAGTGTGTTGTATTGAGTATTAGGGAAAATCTCAAATGACAATAATAATCATAATACCCATGTTTGTAAGTACTAATACAGAGTGTCAAAATTATATCTGTACAAATATTCAAAATTTTAAGAAAATACAAACTTTAAAGTGCAACTGGTTATTTCATGCTTACGAAACAAACAAAAACTCGATGTTTTCATCGAAGATTTTAAATTTTTATTGCAAAATTGTTCTGAGAAAATCCAAATACATAATCAAGAAAAAAATTCTTAATGTTCGAACTCTTCAGTTAAATACTCTTCCGACCAGGCGTGATCTGTACAATTTATTTTGAAAAATATTCAGAGAGAATCTATGAATTCATTTTAATGAGTTAAAAATATTTCTCTAAATATTTCTTTTCGATATTTTTTGTACAAACATATATTTGTTTCCTTGTGTACGTGAACTTTACATGTATAAATAGTGTGATTTCGAGATTTACATATACACCATACTTATGCAAAAATATTCTCAAATAGTACATATTGGAGAATTATGCTTTAATAAATTTGTATTTTGAGTTTTCGTACTTAGTTTTAAGGTTATAGTCAAAAGTGTTGTTGTTATTTCTGGTTTTATTCGTTGTATACACTATACTTAAAATAATGTATTAGAATATTTGCCCTTACCAATACACCGACATTTTATTATCGATGTATGTTAGTAACCATATATTGTATATTGAAGATAGTATTATGGGTATGATAATGACAGTAGTAAGGAATAAATATGTATGTGTGTTGTTTGCTAAGTACCCAGCAAAAAACCCTTTACCAAATAAAGAGTCTAGTAATCTAAGCTCACAGGTTTTGACGTATTACCCTTTATATTATAATTCTAAACATTTTTATATGAAATATCCCTAAAGTAATGAGTTATGCATTACTGGCAGCCTTACATTCAGGGAACTTCTGCTTTAAAAATTTGTAGTTGTTTGTTTTGTTATACAGTTTCTTTATTTTTAGTGTAAATGTCAGTCATTTGTAGAACAAATTAAATTTTTTACTAACCTTGTAGTTTGTTTAAAAAAACAAACCACATCAAATGACTGTTTTATGATTTTACCTACATTTTTTACAGTTGTTTTTTTGTTATTTAAAAAAATGAAAAAAAAAATAAATGTTTTTATTTTTTACTAACATATGTTGTTTATTTTTACTACAATTGTTAGTAGTTTTTTGAAGAGTAAAAACAAATGACAAATATTAGTTGAATTTAATGAAATTTTAGTAGTCTTTTCTTCAAGTGAAATTTGATTTGTTTTTAAAATACCCTTAGTGTAAGGGTTACCTATATGCATACAAGGGTATGAAAAATAAACCATTACCAGAAGGAAAAAATAATGCGTCTAAAAATAGATTTTGAAAAAAATTACAAATTTAACAAAAAATATTATTAATTTTTTTAAAACATGGTCGAGTTGGGAATTGATAAGCCACCGAGGCATATAACATTTGATAATTTAAAACATAAATTAGTTTTTCTTCTATGTAAATATGTTCAAGATATACCAAAACTAACACCTTACCCTTTAGCTTACAAAAAAAAAAGAACTATAATTAGTCTAAAAATAGATTTCCAGAAAAATGTTGTGTCATTATATTTGGCATAAAACTAATATGATGAATAACCTATTATTGTTCACTAATTATTTTCTGTATGAAAGTTATTTATGGGTAACCCATTATTTTACTACTTACAGTAATGTAGTAGATAGTAATGTAATAATCAATCAGTACAAAACAATGTATAAAATAATAAGCAGTCTTTACCTTGTTTTTGCTGGGTAATACTTATTAAACATAGTTAATGTGTTTATATACTTTTAATGGTAGGAAAACCCCAAAAGGATATAGGCAATTTCCATTATCGATTTCTCTGCATTTACTTAAAATAATATTACCTAATTTTAAAATAAAATTATAAAAGTTTGTTGAAATAATAGATTAACCAGGAATGTAATCAAATCTTAAATTAATAAAAAATAGGATAACTGGATGTTTTAGTTAAAATTTTTTTTTGTCTAAAGTTATAAAATCTATTATCAAACTGGATTAAATTGATATAAATTTTAACACATTTTATAACAGGAACATAGAAAAAGGCTTAGCCGTATTTTCACAATGTCCCATTAGCTACTATCTGGGACTTTAACTGACCCTTTTTTTTACTATTTCCCATATAAAATTTCAATTTAACCGTTCGTTAAATTTAAACTGGACATTCAGTAATCTAGCCTTAAGTATTAATTCATAATCACTTTATAAAGTTAGAGGAGGTTTACAAAACAAAATTTTCATACAAAATTTCCTATAATATTTAAAAGCCTTTTTGAATTAAGGGGTTCCTAAACTTTACACATTATAAATTTTAATTTTTTTTTGACAATATTTATATTGTTTTAAAAACTATAATCTTCTTGTTAAAAATTTTAAGCTTAAAATACACTGAGAGAATTATCTCCAATATATTAATATATATTTGAGTGAAAGCAATGAAGTTTACTGCATTTTTATTATATTATTGTTGTTTTTTTGTAATTAAATTTTGTAAAAAATTTAATTATATTTAATAAAAGTTTAATACACTCAATAACGGAGTTTTACTAAAAACTGGTTTCCTTAAATTTATGAAGCTTTTCAATAATTTTAAGAAAATTTTAATTCCCTTTATTAAAAAAAACTTTTTCTGTGAATTGAACATTTTCAGTGATTCTCGTCTAATAAAATTCTGTCCGTGTAGACGCATTTTTTAAATATTGTCCGTGTAGACGCTTTTTAAAGCTCTAGTTATAATTTCTTTCTAGTTGTACTATTATTTTGACCTTAACTATACAAACATATATTTTGCATTGAAATTTTTAATTTGTATATTATTATCTAATGCCCTTTTAAATTATGTTAAATTAATTTTACAATATAATCCCTTGTCACTGGCAGTTTTTTTTTTATTGTTGTGGCTGTTAATATTGTTACAATTATTATAATTTATTAACTAAATTATTTTTTACATAATTTAGGCAAGTATGTCAACCTACACACATAATTACTAAAGTTTTTTGTATATTATTTTTACAAATTTAATTTAAAATTATGTTAACATGCAACTACACACGTTTTTTATATATTTATTTTTTAAATTTTCTCCACATACTGTATGGAGAAAAATTGTATTTATTTTAAATTGAGTAGGAATTAGGGCCTGCTGTTAAGATCTGTTAGAGCCAAAAGTAAAAAGGTGAGATTTTATAAAAAAAAAAACGTTATAATTTTCTATATAAAAACCTGTTTAAACCCAGTTTCGAAGCTCGAAATTTCGGACTTTGATGGTTAAAATAGTAGAGTTTTCAATATAATAAAGCTGCTATCTTAGCTTATGGTGTTTTCTTTTCTGGAAAAAAAAGTTGCCTTCTTAATGTGCAACATTTTTCAAATTTTGCCCTCGCCCCATTAAAATGAAGCATTTTTACAATCAGAATAGAACACAATTTCATCACATATTACATTTATTTAAACAAATCTGTTTTTTAGTGTTTTGTTAAGGTTCGGGTTCGAGTCCCAGCAAACTTTAATGTTTTTTTTTAATAATTAATTTTTGTTTTTTTAATTATTTAAAAAATTTGGATTTTTTTTTTTTTTTTTTTTTTTTTTTTAAAAAGAGAGGCAACACTCAGGAAATACTTCCTATATTTAGTGTGTTGCTTTCTTTGGAAAGGGATAGTATAGAGATGAAAGGTGGGGAAAGATGAAGGGCTTCAGACATGGCAACACTGTAATTGCGCGAGATGATAAGTCTTAGAACAGTTGTTGCTCGCCACCTGATGGAGAGTTGGCGAACTTATTGAAGCTTTTTGGTTCATAGCCCTGACTCATTATTTTACTTCGGTGGGGTTAATTGCTATGGGAACACCGAAGGTGGACATTGCGATACGTATGAGGGATAGAAAAAACTCATACATATTATTTTGATGTTGCCGGCACCGGGGATCGAACCCGGGACCTTCTGTGTAATAGTCCAACGCGCTTACCATTACACCATAATTTTGTTTGTAAGCGAATTTCAAATTAAAAAAATTATTAAATACTTGCAAAAAGAAAAAATAAAAAAAATAGCAAAAACAAATTAAAAAAATCGTAAATTAAATTTAACACAAAAAAAAAAATATAAAAAAATGTGATACCAATATGGGTTCGAACTCGGGATCTTCTGTGTCAGAAGCCAGCACACAACCACTCTGCTACCAAGCTGAGAGTTTTCTCGCCAAAAACTTTGCAATATATACACATGAGATTGATAAACCAAAAAACAGGGCAACATCCAACCCTGTAAACTTTTTGAGGGCAGAAAATGTTGCATTTTTTTGCTTTTTATAAGGCAACATTTTCAGAAAGAAACACGGCACCCTCTCAGAGTGTTTACCTTATTTTAGAAAAGAACACAAAAAGGTAATTTGAGGGCAAAGTGCAAAAAAATGTGACATTTTTGCCAGGAAAGAAAACGCCATTAGGTTTCGAAATTATAACAATTTTAATTTTAATATAAATTTATTTTTAAATAAAAATAAATTTATATTAAAATATACTTTTGTTTATAAAATATACTTTGTAAAATACACTTTTTTAAATAAAATTTTTTTAAAGATACACTCAGTAACTTCTGCTTTAAAAATTTGTAGTTGTTTGGATTGTAATAAAGTTTCTTTATTTTTAATGTAAATCTCAGTCAATTGTAGAACAAATTTAAATTTTACTGACCTTGTAGTTCATTTAAGAAAACAAACCACATTAAGTGACTGTTTTATGATTTTACATTAATTTTTTACAGTTATTTTTTATTTAATTTTTTATTTGCTTTTTTTTTACTAACATATGTGGTTAATTTTTACTGCAATTGTTAGTAATTTTTTGAACATTAAAAACAAATGACAAATGCTAGTTGAATTTAATGAATTGTTAGTCGTCCCTTCTACCGTAAGAGTTTGGAATAAGATATTTCTTTGGCATCCTAGCTTTCTTAATAAATTTTTTAGGACCCATCTCTATTGAATAATGGAAGGCTCTAGTCCAGCACGTATACATTTGAATAGGCCGTAAATAACAGAATTTTATATTAATATTTAGCTCATGCATATAAATGTGATATGAACAATTTATTTGATTTATTATATGAAAGTTGGTAGTAATTATAAAAGTTGTATTTTCCCACTACTACTAACAATGTTAGCAAAAAAAAAAAAAAATCCAACGAAATCTGTCTTTTTATCAAACTGAATATGTCCTTATCATACAGTTTAAAAATTTGCATCCAGGACATAATTATGTTTATTCTGGAAGAACAGAGACAGCTGTAGATAAAAGTTGCGAAAATCAAAAACATTTTTCTTTGCATTTCTAATTAATGTACATTAGGGTTATAACTTTTATGTTGGGAAAATATTACAGGGCACTACCTTATGGACAATATTGTGCTGATAATAAATATTGTTTTTTAAGTCCATTCGGAACAAAAACCTTGGTGCGTGAACTTTTTTAATGACCGCGAAAAAGTAGAATCATGGTTCTTAATATTTTTTCAAGGCCTACACGGCTATTCCATGTAATTTTTCATGTTTGAAAAAAAAAACAAAATGTAAAATAACCGCAATGTATATTAGAATAAAAAAAAAAACATTTGAAATACCACTCAATCGATGCGTATTAAAGAGCTAAATATGGGAAAAATAAGTTAACAGATTTTGAAGTGGACCTTCATTTTCCTACCAGCGATTGAAGTTACCGGTTGTAGTGCATTTTGTCCAGAAAAAGTTTGGATTTTTTTTATCGAAATAGGGCTCAAAAGTTTCGTTAGTTTTGGTTTATTACTGGGAAAATATTTTTAAATTTTCTGTAGAGTCATTTTCGTTTAAAAGAAATTTGTTTTCGGTACAAATTCCAAAAAAATTGTACTGTATTGTGTACCAAAATTACTCTACAGAAAATTTAAAAATGTTTTTCTAGTATTAAGCCAAAACTTAAGAAACTTTTGAGAACTATTTCGAAAAAAAAAATTGAAAAAATTAAACTTTTTTGGTCAACATGCAGTACAGCCGGTAATCAGTGAATAGAAAGAAGATCCACTTCAAAAATTGTTTACTTATTTTTCCCATATTGAGCTCTTTAGTATGCATCGATTGATATGCTTTCTTGATATGCGATATGCATTCTACCAAATCGAAAAAGTGCTCTATTCGGGACACCCTAATGTAAATATTAAATTTTATACATTGTATATCTTGATGCAATACAATTTTAATACCTTTTTAAACGTACGTAGGCAGTTGTACAATATTGATCGTGATCTACATACGCATATAAAAAATATGGGCTAAAAATATCATGTGATGATTGAAGTTCTGCTTATATTATAGCATGATACTTATGATCAAAACTATGATTCTAACTGATCATATTATGATCAAAGTGGCTGACATTCTAATAACTAAGAATCATATTACGATCACTATGATCATATCATAAGAAAGACCATACCATTAGTAAGTTTTTCCAATCATAATATGATGCTCTTTAAACCATATATTTTCTATGTGTGCATATTGAACATGTTTGTTTTATCTTAAATCCAAAATTGAATCAAAATATCAACTTTGTTTACAGCTTAAGAATAATTCACCATTGTTTGTTTAAAATTAAAACGAATTTGATAATTATCTTGTTCACTCGTGTATATTAAATCGAATTTAAATAAATAATTATTCAATTTACGCATTTAAATGGCTACAAAAAAAAAACATTTTTTTTTTTTGTTATTTTAATGACAAATGCGATCGACCTACACACACGCAAAAATAAAATGACAACCGAATTTAAAGTGTATTTTGGTGGCTACAGCAGACATATTCAAATCTGATTTCTGAAGATTTTGAGAGTTGCAACTAAAACTCAATTGTATTACCCGAATTTTGTTGTGAAAATCTATACACTTTTAAATTCGGTTGTCACTTTAGTTTTCTATGAGTGTTTTTGTATGAATTTAAGTTGTAGAATTATGACGTTAACGAAATAATTTTTTTTGGCATAAGCCTTTTTTCCGGCCAGAAATTGTTTACGAAGTTTAGATTTTCGCTGAAATCTTTTTATGCTAAATAATGTTGTTTGGATTTCCTTATAATATGTTGGAGGGTATAAAAATATTCGGCACAACCAAATTTTAATGTTTTTCTTTGTTTTATTATTTTGAGGTTTAAATTGAATTCAAGGATTTTTTTTTGTTGATGTGGATTTGAAACTTTGTGTTTTGTTTATTACAGATATTCACATAAATATTTTGCTATCGATTCATTTATTTATTTAATGGTTCGTTATTTGTTTTTTAATTTATTTTATTAAACATTGGTGGATTCTTTTTTATAAAGCTTTGAGGCTAATAACCAATTACAAAGTTATACATTTTGTCTAGTCGTCGACTGGCTTACTGGTTTAACAAAGTTAGCAAATAAAAAATTCAATTTTTGTATATGAATAATTTTTTCACAAAACACACAAAACCGAAAATATATTTGCAAAAATAAATATATAATAAATTGAAAATAGAAGACATACACAAATATATTATACAGTTGACTATACCGGTACTATGGTAATTGACAGCGCGAATTAAAAAAGGAAATTGCTCAAATGGAAATTGTTAATCGTAAATATTAGGGATGTGCGAATAATCGATTAACCGATAAATTGAAATTTTCATTAATCAATTAATTGATTAATTAAACATTTTATTAATCAGAATTATAATTACTCAACTAATTTGAATTTTGATTAATCAGTACTTGAATAATTTGATTAATATCGAAAAAAGTTAAAAATAAAAAAAATCTCGCTAATTTTATATCTGTTTCGTGGCGTTGCTCTAAATAAAGACGATTACGATTATGATTGACCACTGGTATACATATATGTTTTAATACTGGCCATTATGAAACTCCATATTTCGGTAGTTAATTGATATAAGAAAAACATCACCAGTAGGAAAAACCAAGAAATTATTCAATTATTCATAAATTTTAATCAAAATCATGTTTAATGAATTAGTAAAGATTTAGAATAATCAAAATTACTAATTAATTGATTAATCAAGTTTTTGATTAAATGAAATTGTTGATTAATCGATTAATCATTATTTTGATTAATTAGAAAGTTCGATTAATCGGTTAATCGCACAATTGCAATTGAATTAATTATCGCGCAATTAAAATATACCATAAGCAGTTTGTATTTTAAGCTGTAATTTGTTTATTTCTGAAAATTGTTCGCCAACATTTTCACAGCATATAGAAAAAAGTTCAAAATATATAATGTTGAATAAAAAAACAGATGGTTCCAGCAAGGATGTTGCGTATGGAATATCTAAAGCCAACCAAGCATTCGGTACCCTCCGGTCGATATGGAAATCTTCTGCATTATCCAGGTACACTAAGATAAGCATCTTTAACTCCTGTGTCAAATCTGTGCTGCTTTATGCATGCGAGACGTGGAACACAACAGAACACGGGATAAACTCCCTACAAGTGTTTGTTAATCGATGTCTCCGAAGAATCCTAAAAGTTTTTGGCCTAACACCATATCCAATGCAGAACTTTTTAGACAAACAATCCAGCGGGCAATCCATATTGAAATAATGAATCGCAATTGGCGTTGGATTGGTCACACGCTGCGCAGACCTCCAGGTGACGTTGCTAAAATCGCCATTGAGTGGAACCCACAGGGTAGGACGAGAAGAGTAGGCAGACCGTCTCACACATGGCGCCGTCAACTGAATATAGAGGTCATATCTACTGATCAAAGCTGGGAAGAAGTGAAGAGAATATCATCCAACCGGTCCGAATGGAATAAATTCGTTGTGGCCCTTTGTTCCCAATAGGAACCACAGGACATAATATATATATATATAAATAAAACAATTAATAAACAAAAAAACCTAAAGATAGTTAACTCCTTAAACCATATTTTTGTCTCTGCGTGAATTTTATGTTGAAAACTACAGACGTAAATGTTATTCTGAAAATTACAATATTTTGCAGAGAAAAAAAAAAACTTTAATATCCCAGCAAAAACGCACCTTACCAACTAATGAGTGTAGTAATCTAAACTCTAAGGTTTGGACATATTACTCTTTATATTATAATTTCAACTTTTTTCATACGAAATGTCTCAAAAGTAATGAGTTATGCGTTAATGGCAGCCCTATGGAAATATGAATTAATTTAATTTAATTTAATTTATTTATTCATTTCAATAACCTAGCCTGAAGGCCATAATCGGTTACAAATTTCTACTAAATTATACAAAGTAAACAATAAAATTTGATATACATAAATAAAATAATAAGAAAGAGATAATAATTAAAATACAATATTATTAAAAATAAACAAGAAATATAAAAAAGGAGTGATAATAGTTTATTTATTTATTAAGTCCCCAATGTTACGAAAAAAAAAAAACATGAACAAGCCTTAGTTAAAAACAAAAACCCCCAAACCTAAAAAAATCAAGTGTCTCGTGAAAATAATAGAAAAATTTTCTTCCTATACGTATTAATAGAAAAATCGAACGATTTTAAAGTAAGTGGTAATTACCTATATGCATACGAGGATAAGAATAATAAGCCATTACCAGCAGAAAAATTAGTAATTTGTCTAAATAGAGATTTTGGAAAAATATGAATTAAAAAAAATATGTTATTAATTTTTTTTAAACATGGTCTAGCCGGGAATCGATCCTGGCGACTGCTCTATGCCCAAAGCCACCGAGGCATATAATGTTTGATAGTTTAAAGCATAAATTATTTTTTCTTTCATCTAAATTCGTTCAATATATACAAAAACTAACACCTTATCCTATAGCATACAAAAATACTAATTATAATGATTCTAAAAATAGATTTCCAGAAAATGTTGTATCATTATATTTTCTTTGAAAGAATAAGACGAATTACCTTTTAGTGTTCACCAATTATTTTTTGTATGATAGTAATACATTATAAGTTTCTTATTGGTAACAGATTATTTTATTATTAAGTAATGCAGTACTCGTTACAAAGTAATGCAAGAAAAAATCCGTAGTCATTACCATGTTTTTGCTGGAATGGTTTTTGTCCACTTCACAAAAATATTTTACTTTAAACAATTTTTAAAAATATATACTTTTTATCATTCTCCCAAAACAGGATTTGGATTTTCACTAAAAAAAAACAAACCTACCTAGATTAAGCAAATGACATTTAGATTTTTTAATCTTTGTTAGAAATGTACTGCCAACAAGAGAAACCTTGGTTTGTTTAACTAAATAGTATAACACTTTTACTTGATATTTCAACATATAATATTCAATTTTTTTTTTCAGTTTCTAAAATATACCATTTTTTTGTTTGTAGCAGCATGTGTTTCGGATTTATTATTAAAAAAAAAAACCTGACAAGTTTCACTTGTTAGTTTTTTCAGATTTTCCTTTCCTATCATTTTGTTTTCCTACAAATAAACAAAAAAAAAAAAAACACACACACATTCAAAGGCATGATTTCAAATTTGTCTATACATACATTGTCAACATCTGTTGTATATTTACACTTTCTTTTTTTTTAACATTCGGCTGTGTTCTCAAATCCCATTACGCAAAAATAAAACTAATTCAAATATTTTGGTGTTCTTGAATTCACTTTCGCTATTTTTTCAGAAAATTGAATTTCCTATATGATTAGTAGGTAGGGTTGCCATATTTGAAACATACCATATATGAAAAACAGTACTTTTCAAAAAAAAACAGTACATTTTTGTATTTATTGTTAACATAACTTTTACTTCAATACATCACATATTTACTTCAAATAAGTTAATACACCGAACCAAATAGCGTAGGTAAAATTAACAAAAAAATTTTTGTAGATCTATAACGAAATTTTGTCAATTTTTTTTTTAAGATTTAACAAATTTTATTCAAGTCAACAAAATTTCGTCAAGTTTACATCCTCTAAAGAAGTAAAATTGACTAAATTTCATCAAATTGACTAAATTTCGTCAAATTGGCTAAAATTATTAGTTTGGACGCCATTACTTTTTGCATTGGGCAGTGTCATGAAAAAAATCGTGTTTACAAACATCCATTGCTTGAAAAGTAAACAAAGCAAACTTATATATGTACAAAGAAACGAAGTGGAATTAATACAGGGAGATTCAAAAAATTTATATAAAAAACTATTGTACACACGATAAAAAACATGGTTAAAAAAATATATATTCTTTGTACACGCAAAAAAAACTTGTTTATATAAAAATATGTAAAATATACAAAAAAACAGTACAAAAACAGTACAAATCCAAAAAAAACAGTACGTTTGCGTACTGTTTTAGGTGTTGTGAATAAAACAGTACATTTTTCAAAAAACAGTACATATACTGTTTAAAACAGTACGAATGGCAACCCTATTAGTAGGCGAAAGCAATTAGTATGTTATTTTTTGCAATTAAATATACATAAGTTGTGGAAAGAAAAAAAAAAACACTTACAATGGCAGTACCCCGACCCGGACCAGGCGATCTTAATAAGCTTCGGATATGTTGTAGAAAATAAAAATTTAAGGGACCGTGTTCTTCTTTATCTGTCCAGTCCCATGTTTAGGCGTTACTAAGTGGGGTTTATTTATTTCGTTGTATTAGACGGAACTATAGACAAATTTGCCATCAAATGAAAGTTGTTTTGAAGACACATTCACTGGTGTCCAAATTATTCCCCAACATTTTCAAGTATATTTGTTATTCAAAAAAATGTGTTTTGAGTAAAAATTAATCTGGCGTTTTATTAAAGAATTTTAGTTGTATTAAGCTAAAAAGTAATGCATAGCAATTCCTATATAATTTAATCGAGGGCGTACCTGAGCTTTTTCCAATATTCGAAACCGTTCGGTTTTTATGCGACTTTTCCCGAAGACCGCTTTTCGCCTATATTTCAATTATTAGAAATTTCCTACTATATAGACAATATGCGGTTTCTTGAGTAATTTAACGCTGAGTACAAATAAATCTAGTTTTCGTAAATAAAATACAGGTTTTCAGATAAAAACAAATGAATTTTTAACCCTACTTTTTAACCCTTAAACATCTTTTCTTGTAAATTATACATGAATCTCTGGCAGTGATTTAAAAAGCGTGTTTTTTTTCAAATAAACACTATATTACTAAAGGTTATATTTACATATATAATCTTACATGTCCATACATTTCTATACATGGTCATATGTGTACATTAACGATATTTGAGGTACCTAATATTTACATGTATGATCACATATGAACTCATATACGCATATATAAATCCTATATGGTAGTATATCGATATGTATGACCTCGAATGACTTCATATTTGAGCATGAATGCGTTCATACATATTCATAAATAGATGCATATATGTTGATTTTTAGCCAGGTTTGGTAAATTTTTGGTAACACTGGCTACTAAATTTTTAAGACTTTTTGGTTTGTTCTTGTTTCATTGTTTACGCTAAAAATAAAATTAGATTAGTAGGGCAATCACACCTAAATGCAAAACATGCGTTTTTACAAAATACTTTATTCTTTTACGCTCGTTTTGGAAAAATTCGTATTTAGCATTAAGGTGTAAAGGCCATATATTATTTGCCATATTGAAGTTTTTTCGATTTTGGAATGTTTTTTATCCGATCTGTTATTTTTTCTTAAAAACAAGAATACCGTTTTTTCAATTATGCGAATTTGAAAAATTTTCCGTATTGAATTCGTCACTAATTCCAGAACAGGCATGATTTTTTATACATTTTATTATTTTTTTATTATTTTATTTAAAGCAATATCAGTGTAAAGATATTTATGCATGTACAATGTATGATGGTGCTTGTATTCATTGATTTTATATAAATTCTGACTAAATGACCACTGTCATCATAAATATGCACAGCATGTGTATGATTCAATGACATGTATGGGTGGGTTACACGTGAGTGTGTGTGTGTGTGTATGTGCGTGTTAATATATACGTATGTGTTATACAATGTGAATTCACAACATGTGTGAAATATACTTTTTTAATATATGTATCTACAAGTGCATGTGTGTGTATGATTAAATAGACCTATAGATTCTTCTTAGCCATCACCATTCTAACTTATGAATGAATATATATTTGGCATAAACAAGTCACATAGTTAAACTACAAAAAATAAAAAAAAAATGATGGATAATTATATATCTAAGTTAGTTATATTTTACACCGAACAAAAAACAAGAGTTAAATAAATTTGAAAACTCAACAAAAATTAACACTTTTACTTAAACTCTGTAAAATTACACAATTAACTCATTAAGGATATGTGATAGATTCGTAATTTTTTGCTTGAAGCACTGTCTAGGGGAAATATTAGTAACTAAAATGGAAACATTGACAGAATATGAATGTTAGACCATTAAAAATATTTCCAAAACTTTAAATTTGTTTAATTTCATTTACAAATCTTAATTCATAAAATCTATCCAATTAAAAATTATATTAAATTAACAGATTTTTAAAATTTCGTAAGAAATATTGTGGTTTTTGGTTATTATTTAAAATTTCCATATAGCATTCCTGACGTTCTAGTTTTTATAAGTCTAGTGCATTTCCATAAAATCTAGCCATTATTAACGTTTCGAGTGAAAACGCCATTAGTTTTGACTTTGTGTATTTGAAAAGTTCCTGGTCCGAAAATTCAGATTTTCAGATGCACTTCAAAAATACCTCCTCTTGCAATACATAATTTTCGCATAATGATCATAAATAGAGCTACAAATTTTATACTGTATGGTGAGTTTTGGAGATACGTATTTAAACTTCAACATTTTTGTTGATTTTTGGCAGTTATTCCTTAATACTGCGGACTTGAAGTTAAATGGTTAAACAAATTTTAAAATCTCGGATGTTAATCTTTCATTTGAGTATAATAGTGTGTTTAATTGCTCAAGGATATTTTTTTTTAAATACCACACAAGCTAGATACTTGTATTAAACTTGCAAAACCTACGAATTTTTCAAGTTAGATTTTTACAGTAACAAGAAGAAAACATTTTTATGGAAAAATTTAACGGACACAATGGATATGCCAGACTGTACTAACAGAAATACTTGAAAGTCTTTAGACATATTTTTTACACCAGTGAATGTGCCTTCAAAAACCTTTCAGTTGATATAAAATTTTTCTGTTGTTACTTTGAACAGAGCGAAATAAACCGAAAAAACGTAAAATGGGGTAATTTTTGACTCCACTTAGTAATGTCTAAACATGGGATTGGGCAGCTGAAAAATAAAACGGGCTCCCTACATTTTTATTCTCCACAATATATCCTGCTGCCGGTCCGGGTTTGGATACCTCCCTTGTAAGTGAAATAAGTAAATGTAGGGATTAAAATTTTATAATTTATTTCGCTAAAAAAGTTCAAACATTACTACACAGAGAGAATTTTAGTGAACGTAAAATAATGAACATTTTCACTAAAGTACTGAAACTTTTCTCCACAAAGTAAACTAAAAACTACTTCATACTTTTTTTGAAACTAGTTTTTTAATAAAACTTCTTCATTGAGTGAAATAAACTTTTAAAAAATAAAATAATACTTTTCATAAAATTTTATGAAAAATTGCATTAATTTAATGAAATTTGCTATGGACGAGTTCAAATTCATTTCTGCAATGCAAAAATTCATTAATATGGCTCAGATAATTATCTCAGTGAACTTATTTTATAATAATACAAACCCTATTAAATTTTTTGTCGAAATATCGATTTATTTAAAAAAACAAAATCTGCAAGCTGCGATAAAAACTTAAGGTCTTAAACTGAAAAATTAGAAATTTCCAATTCCATACAGAATCCTGAAAACATCCTTGAACATTAAAACAAATCATTATACTCAAATAAAAGCATTCACAACTATAAAAAGCTTTGAACATTTTAAGTTCGCTTCAACGGTATTGAGATATAACTTCTAAGAAACATGATGTTCAATGAAAATCAAAAAGTTAAAATATCGCGAAAATAGTCTGATTTTTTATTAACATGACTATTAGAAATGTAAACTTTTATTATATTTTTGAAGAATTTTTGAAAAAGGATATATCAAAAAAGGACAAAAATGGATTTTACAAAAAAAAAAAAAAATAATAACAATAACAATTTTCTAGTATTTCTTTATTTACGATTATAATAAGAATGTTAAATCAATGCATAATTTAAAAGTACTGATTTGAAGTTGGTTCAAACTTAGTTAGAAGTTAAAAAATTATTTCTTTTTAAATTATATTTGTGTCCACGGTGAAACCCTTTTTGTAGCGGACGCTCTTAAGAAAGAAAAAACTTAAGTTTCGCCACAATAGGTAATTTTGAACGTTTATGACTCGCCTAATCAAAATAGAAGGGGCTTACAAAATTGAAAATAACTATTAAATTTTTTTTATTTATCAAGGGCAACATCATTTTTTATATATTATTTAAATTCCACATAACGTATACGCAAAAGATAAAATTTTATTTTTTAGTCTTCTGTGTTGCAACAATTAACAATAGTGTAAACTGGGGCCGAAATCGAATATTTGTTGAAACTAAGCTTATTTCATTGGATTCAATTTCTCATTTGGAGCACAGTTTTCTCGAGAAAACTGTTGTGGTGTAATGGTTAGCGCGTTGGACTGTTACACAGATGGTCCCGGGTTCGATTCCCGGTGAAGACAACATCAATTAAGAAAAATAATATGTATGAGTCTTCTATCACTTATATGTATGGCTGCGTCCACCTTCGGTGTTCCCATAGCACTTAACCCCACCAAAGTAAAATAATGAATCAGGGCTATGAAACAAAAATCTTCAATAAATTCGCCAGCTCTACATCAGGTGGCGAGCAACAACTGTTCTAAAACTTATCTACTCGCGTAATTACAGTGTTGCCATGTTTGAGGTCCTTCATCTTTCACCACCTTTCATCTCTCCACTATCCCCTTTCCAAAGAAAGCAACACATTAATTAATAGGAAGAATTTCCTGAGTGTTGCTTCTCTTTAAAAAAAAAAAGTGAAAAAATCAAGAATTTGAGTTATTTTTTTTTTTTTGTTAAAATTTTTAAATAAAATGCATTTGACGTATCTGAAGTTATGTTTATATGAAAAATTACCCATTAGCAATTAAATTTTAGATTTTTTTGTAAATATAATTTTTTAGACAGTTGTACTGCTATGTTATTAGTAAATTGATTGAAGTTAATTTTTTTTCAGAGTGTATTATAAAATGTAGTAAAAAATATGGAAAAACATGAGCAATAGTTTACAAAAAAAAAAATTGAATGTCATTTATCTTTGTATCTGTTGTAGAGAACATTGATAATAACAATTTTGCTTATACTTATTAGATGATATAAATACGTTAAAGTCAATTTGAGGCTGTGTTTGTTAACACATTTATTGCATTATTTATTTGTGTGTGTGTGTGTGTGTATGTTATTATTTATAGCATAAATTTGATTCTTATACCCTTCAATATTTATGTATGTATATTATTCATATATTTCATGATTCATACATACATATTTGACAATTGTCTTCTTTGATTATATATGTACACATGTATGTATGCATAAAATATTATACACATGTGTTTGTGTAAAGCGAATGTGTTTTTTTGAAATAGTAAAAGTGATTGTTTGTGTGTGCTTTCTGTCTATTATTGCAGCCAGTATCAATTTTTAATAATGTCATAAAAACGGTTTTTTGATGTTGTTTATTAAATTTAATATACAACTTATGTCTTGTTGGTAATCCATTTTATAGTACCGAAAGTTTAAAAAGAATTAATTCTTTAATTCACCTTTTTGAGTCTAAATTAAATAGTATTTAAAATTGATTCCGTAAAAGCAGGAGTACCGAACATTGATCCTAAATATTTCGGCAACGCTGATTAAAGGTTTGCATGTTTTAACGAAGTTTTTTTGCAATAAATTAAAAAAAGAAGATATTTTCTATTCATTTTTCATGGTAAACACTGATAAGACCTTCTACAAAATTTGGGTATAATAATTTGAGTTTCATTAAAATGCAGCAATAACAAGTAAATCTGCGGTTTTTCTTAGAATTAATTATATTTGACTATTTTTGCACAATTTATCATCTCATTTAGCACTAGACCAAAACATTTATCTTCATAAGCAAAAAGGCAAATCTGAACAAATATTTCGTGTAATAAAGAAAAAAAAAACTGCGGTTCATGAGAAAAACGCGAAATGCACCTAAAATTTATATGACAGCATAGCGAAAAAGTATGTCCTATGAGTTTATCTTAAATATGTAAAAAGATTCAAAAATTACGTGTACCAAAAAATTAATATTTGCCAAAGTTAGTTTAACAAAAACTTTCATTACAGTGAAATTCATGCAAATATGTGATCATTTTTAAAGCTTTGGAAATTAAGCTAATAAATTAATTCTTAAGGAATGGTATATCATTTCAATATTTTGTGAATTTAGCTCGAATTTGAATTCGTTTAAAGCTCTGCTTTAGAACATACATAATTTTTTATTAACCTTTCTGCTCTTTTTTTTTCTTTTTTGATTTGTGGCTTTATATTTTATTTTTGTTGCTTTATTTTTAATGTTAATGTTAATATTGGTTTGACTAACAATTCGTTGATCATTTTCCTGAATTGAACTGTTAATTTCCTCATTTAATATTCATTGTTTTTTTTTATGCATTTGATGTGTATATTTTTATATTTTTTTTTATTTTGTTTGGTTGTGGCAAATGTTTGCTGCATAAATATTATGGTTTTGTTGTAAAAGCAATTACTTTTTATTTTTTAATTAATTTTTTTGTTTAACCAAATAACTTTTTGTTCTATTTTTTATTTTATAGCCAGTATACATAGAGAAAAATGTGCGTTTATTTTCAACATTAAATGTTCATAATGTATGTAAATTAATAAAAATTAATTTTTGTCCTTTATTGGCCTTTTACGGTTATTTTAATGTTGATAATTTTGTTATATAATTTATATTTATTATAAGCTTAAATTACTAATTTTGGCATATTTGCTTAATATTGATGTGATTTTTGTTTTATTTAGAAATGCTTTAATTAAACCATTTAATTTGAGGGAAAATAAATTGATGGTATACCAAAGCAGTGTTGCTAACTTTTTGAGAGCCAAAAGCGAAACAAAAATAGTAAATGGAATTATTTTTTTTATTAAATTTGTTAACAAAGTTATAGAAATGACAAAAAGTTGACAATAAAACTGTTTTATAATTGGTTTTCGAGCTAAAAATAAAGTAACCACATTTCTTCACCGACAATTTCGGGGTATATTCCAGTAGTTTGTTCGTACTTTCGCGAAAGTATATGCCAAGCCCCATAGATAAAGAATTAGTTTTTAAAATCAATTTAGTGAAAAATTGTCAGTGAATTGTAAGACTTAAGACTGTAAAAAATTGGAGTTTCTGATATTTTTTATTGGAGTTTTAGCGCATTTTTGGTCTTTAAAACAAAATTGGTTAAAAAAACAATCAAAATTACTAACCATAAATTACAAAAGCACCAATTTGGCGATTTTTTATGTTTTGACATCATGAGTACAATTTAAGCGCTTTGTGAATAGCAAAATAAGTTGCCATAACTAAGTTCACTGGAATGTCTAGTTTACACGCAAAAAATAAAAAGTGTAAAATCAACTAAAACTAGCTTATAGCCTAAGCTTATTGTATAGAATACAAATTGAAATGTTTTTCGCCAAGTTAAAATTAATTACATTTATCTGCAATTTTGTTTAAACACAAATACACTCAGGAAACTTCTGCTTTGAAAATTTGTAGTTGTTTGGATTGTAATACAGTTTCTTTATTTTTAATGTAATTGACAGTGAACAACATTTCAGTAGCACAACTTTTTAAATCTTAAATTCTTTCACAACATTTGGAAATTCTTTAACAATAAGTCTGTTCGATTACTTTTCCAGTAAAATTCAGTAAAAATGGCTCAGTAACAAAATTACAAAGAGTAAGACAAATTTACAATAAAGTAAACGAAATGAAAATGTGTAGGAATTAATAAATTAGATAAAACAGCTTGTTTTAAATATTAAAAAGAAATCAACTGATCATTATGGAAAAGATAAAATTTAATTGAAATTGTCCACCAAAAAGAATTTAAATGTTTTTTAACTTCTTCCAGTCAGTTTGTAGAACAAATTACATTTGTTACTAACGTTGTAGTTCATTTAAAAAAACAAACCACATCAAATGACTGTTTTATAATTTTACATTCATTTGTTACATTCACTATTTGTTATTTACAAAAATAAACAAAATAAAAAAATAAATGTTTGTTTATTTTTTACTAACATACATATGTGAATTTAATGTTAGTCGTCCTTTCTTCAAGTGAAATTTCATTTGCTTTTGACTGCAATTACTGTCGTTTTTACCTACATAATATCCTAAGTGTACATTAGGGTGATAACTTTTTTTGGACAACATTCTCCACAGGGGTTTTCTAATGGCAAATATTGTATTAATGATAAAAAAAACTATTTCAGTTCAATTTGGTAAAAAAAACCTTGCGCACCGACAGCGATTTCTAAAATGCCTTTAATATGTATTTTTTTAATTTTTTTTAATAACAATTTTTTTAAAATATGGTTTATACATATGTAAGTAAGCAAATTTGGAAGAAAACTATTCCATTGACTCGAAAACGGACTTTACTATTGATATCAGCATGCCCTAATTATATAGATGTGATGGTCAGACGTTGAGGCATCAAAAAAAGTTTTTTTTTTAACTTTGTTTGATTCAAAACTTTAACGCGTTTGGTGCGGAACCTTTTTTAACGATAGCGAAAAACTAAAAACGCAGTTCTTAATATTTGTCCATGCCCTACACGATTTTGTCTGGGGAGATTTGATATTTGCAAAAAATGAAAAAGTTATCACCCTAGTGTACATACCAGTTTCAAATAATTTCCATAGTGTTTATTAGTGATATTGAATAACAAATTTTTAAATCTTTTTATATCCAAAAAACATAGACCATGTAAAAAAAAACCCCTATGTTCTATGCCTTCATGTTCTGCAGTTTTCTGTTTCTTATCTTATTTAACTGATAATTTGATAATTTTTAAATTTTACTATAGAAAGTTAGAAAAAAAACTAAGGTTAGTTAGGATATCGTATAAATTGGAGAATGAACTAAGTGAAATATTTTTAAGTACAATAGTACTTATCATCAATTAAGGAAACTTTGGTTTTTTACAAAAGAAATAGAGCATGTGTTTTATACTTGACTTGTAAAATTCTATCAACTCTATATAAAAAAAAAAATACAAAGTTGACTTTGATATAATAATTTATGTTTTGCACAAAAAATTTTAAGAATTTTCTAACACGCATAAAATTTATAAAGATACAAGCACCGACATCATTATACTCAAATTATAAATAAGTGTAATAGATTTATATTCTAAAAAAAATTGCATGATTTTGAGGTTACATTTCGAAAAATTAAGCAAAATATACAAAAAATTAAACTAATGATGGGCGATGTTTCTAAAATTGCAAAGAAGAAAACAAATTTTTGACTGATTTAATTCAGCGTTTATTAAAAGATACATATTTCAGAGACAGGTTCTGCAAAATGTAGAAATTTGTTGAGTAGTGTTGCTTATGTCAGAAACCTGTTTTATTGCTTTAAAAAAGTTTTTGTAGGAATATATTCTAAATTTGGATTTATCTAATTGGTTCTAATGGAATCATTTAAAGAATTCATATAGTTAGAATAACCCATTGTCAACCATTTGTCAACCCATTGTCCAATTCCCTAGGAATTTAAGTGATTTTAATCACTGCTTGTTAGATTTGAAATCCTTAGTAAAATTTTTTGAACATACATACTTTAAATTTGCATTACCATTAAAATTTCAATTCCAAATGGGTACGATATGGAATGGAACGGGGAATGATACACTAGACATGGGGAATGAAATAGAGAGGAACGGGTAACAAGTATATTCGAAACTCTAGGCAAAGCGAACGAAATGGAATCCAACAAGGAAAGCATGGAATTGGAACACTTAACACTTGGAACAAAATGGAATGGATGGAGCTTAAATTTTAATGATATTTATTAAATTAAATGAATTTAATTATTGTACTGCGATTTAGCTTATTTTTTTCTATTTCCGCAATTTTCTATCTAGTGAAATCACCAATTAAATAACCCACTTAATTTATAAGTACCATGAGGATAATAAAGGCATATTTTTTATATTTAGTTAAAATTTATATTAATTTTTTTCTTAAAATAAATTAAAATATGCAAATTTATATACTTAAATAAAAACAAAATTTAATACCTTAAAGATGTTCAAATTTGACATGCCACACACATATTTGCACACTCATTTGTATGTGCTTGTGTGTGCCTGTGTAATTGTACAATATTATATAATTACTAATAAGTAACATGTTGTAAATTAAATGTAATATTGCACTTCATTAAGTTTTTCCTCATGACAACAAAAATGTATATTAGGGTAACAACTTTTTTTGCTGCAAAATTGTACCTATCACCATTTGATGGGCAATACTGTATTAATAATAAAAGTATATTTTTCGGGTAGTTTTGAAAGAAAAACTTCCCACATAAGCTTCATTCTCTTGAACTGCATTTATTTCTAGTGTCCGACCAAAGACTTCGGCCAGAGAATTAGTTTTGTCGGTGTTCGGTATTATTGGGCTTATTAGTTAGATGCGATTTTCAGTGACAAATTTAAAGAAAAGTCATTAGCTAAGCAATGAGTTCAATAATTGGCCAAAGCGGAAAAACTTCGGCGTCCGATTATTTAACTTCACAGCTAAAATTCGATTTTTTTTTTAAATTTTTAATCAAATCGAATTAAAATGTCTCAATTAATATGTTTTCCATATCAAAATGTGTCCACATTGTCCCCAAACAAAAAACAAAAAAACCGACCAAATATTGTTTTTTTTTTGCCGAAGTCTTCGGTCGCACACTATTTCTTTGACGTTTTTACCATTAGAGTTGCATTAGTTGACTAAAATGACTACACAACATAATCTAAATTACTTTTAACGCGAAGTGCTCCTTATTTTGCGAAATTATATGCCCTATCGCAAAACAACGCTATAATCTTTCTTTATCAAAATCCGCGAAAAACGACAAATTTGAAAACGTTTGTTTCTTTTAAGATCGATAGGTATCGTTGTAGCATAATTAGTTAAAATAAATAAAAAAAATTGTATCTAACTTCAAAAACGTTTATGCGGGAACTTTTTTATAAGGCGCGAAAAAATAAAATTAAGTTTATACGACTAGGATAGGTAAAATATGATAATTACAAAAAAAAAATCAAAAGTTATACCCCTAATGTATATACCATAATTTCTTGTATATGGCTATATTGGTGCTATGTGGTTTGGTTGTTAAACCAAAGGTCAAGTTAATTTTATAAATTCATTTTACGTTCAGCCAATACATAATGTTTAATTTGCATTTCATACCACAACATATTATATATACAGATATAAACCTTTATATATAATCAAACACACACACACACATAAATATACACGTTTACAACGTATTCATGTATAGTTCATGTGATTGTGTTTTAAGTAAAAAGCTTCATCCTATTTTACTGAAAGATAGTAGATATTTATTTTTAAAAGATGTATTGAGATATAAAATGAAAAAATGTATTCGTATGTATGTATTATATGATTACAGTTAAAGGTTTTAACTGTAAATTTTTATACCCTTTTTTTTTGTTTTGCCCACTCTTACTAACCACACACATGTAGATGTATGAATGTTTAAGTACGTAAGTTGTAAGGAGTATCATAGAATTATATTACTTTTATGTTATTATGTGTCTATACGTGTGTGTTCGTGCTTCTGTATCTGTGGATTTAACATTCATTTCGTAGTTTTATTAGAGTCTCTTGTAAAATTTTACAATTTTTACTCAATTATAAAAGTTTACACATTAAAAGTTTACACCGCCAGCTACCATTGAGGACCGGAAAAATGTCGTAACTTTTTGTGGTCTACTCCAAATATAAAAATTTTAAAAAGCGGAGGAGTATAGGAAAATGGAGAAAATCATCATAGAGCAAAATTTCATTCTTATACTTTAACATCCATATAAATGTATGTGTGTAGCACATAGACTGCTTGTGCTAGCAAATTCGTTTGTATGTCCCTTCTTCTTTATTTTCCTTTAGTATTTTTTTTGTCCGTTTTTGAGTGTTGTTGTTTTTTTTTTACCCTGCATTTTATTTGATTTGTATAGTGTTTCATTTTATTTTTATATGTTTTTTATTAGCATCCCATTAAAGGCTATTAGACTGTAAATGCCTCAAGTAGAAAACTTTTAATTCTACAATTCTCAACACTTGCTAAAAGATACGTGTATAAATGTATTTACTTTTGTATGGGACTGCGTGTAATGTATGTATGTGTATGTGGCGACCTATACTCAGACAAAGGGGTATTGGGTGTAATTTTATTACTTAACCCATTATGATACATTGATTTATTTTCAGTGAATTCTATATATAAATGTTAAATGTCAATTTAAGTCTGTACACAGAGAGAATTCCTTCGACGAGTTTTCATGAACTTTTTTTCACTAAACTAATGAAAAGTTTTTTAGCTAGGTTGATACTAGTATTTCGGTCTGGCTAATCAGAACCCGAAGTTTTAGAAAATCTAGAGCCTCCATAATAGGCAGAGCTTTAAAAAAACATTAATCATTAATTTTCCACCATTCCTTTTTTTCACAATGTGAATGGAGAATTTCTTAAAATTGATTCACTGTTTTAATAAAACAATTTTTAATGAAATTTTTTCATTTGTAGTATGAAATTTTTAATAAATAATATGAAATTTTTCATTACATTTTATGAAATACTGCATAGATGCATATATATATCTATGCATTAAGATTCAATGTACGAATTCCAGTGACACATCATATCTCTAATGCAAATATTCATTGATATCAGGCAGATAATTTTCTCAGTGTATAAATGTAATTATATAAATGTATAGTACCAGATTTTTCTAAAATTTTATTACAGAAATTTTAAAATATAATAGATTTTTTCGCTTAAACATTTTGTAAAAGTATGTGGGCGTATACTTAATATTAAATTATTTTGTAATAAATATTACTCATATGTTTTGTACATTATTTTTAAGGCTTCAATTTCAGCTTGAATGATGAAAGGGCGGGGTATATAAGCTGTTAAGTGTTCTTAAGGATTTGCATTGAAGAATATGGAAACACTTTAATTGTCCTACATGGAAAGAAATATGCTTCTTGATATTAATATAACAATTTCATAAGATTTTTTTTGTAGGTTCTATTAAGAATTTCATTATATACATGAAATTTAATTACTATTATGAAATTGTTCATAAGTATTTATTAAAACAATTTTGTAATTTCATAAAAAAATATTTTTTTTTTTAATAATAAATTACCGTAAGTTAAATGAACTTTTCATTAATTCTGTGAAACCGTTCCTTGGTTACATTTCAATGACAAAATCTATTGTATCTTAATGAAATTCAGATATGTGATAGAGCATAATCAAATTAGGACATGTCCCTTTTTTGTTTTTCCCTTATTTTTTGCTAATTTATCACATATCCGAGTTTCTTTAAGATCAGAAAATGCCCATGGGCAGACTGTCCTTGTCAGTATTAATTTATCGTTTTACATTCGGGCATGTATCAAATTTGAATAAGATCTTAAGTAAGTTTAAGAGAGGGCAGCCAAAAAACACAGGCTTTTAATTTGTGGCTTATCGACAATGTATTAAAACTTTAATAGAATGAAAGGGATTATTTTTGCAAAAAAAAAACTTTTTGGTAACAGGAAAATCTATAGGAGTTTAATAAAATCATGTGCATAAAACGGGTTAAAACAGTCCAACTGTTTAACTGGTTGCTTAAATTTGTTGATGAAAATGTTTTCTTACACTCAAAACCCTTTCTCCAAATCAAGCTTAAATTGACCACAGGCTTAAGGCCATCCAGCCAGCCACTAACAAACAAACAGTGTGCTTTCATTCTACAATAAGGCAATTTAGTTAACAACACCCTCTCATAGATATAGATGGTGCTGTGACGAGTGAAGAGACCACTAAATGAATGAATGAGCAGACGAAAGAGTGTGTGTGTGTGAGTGTGAGTGTGTGTGTGCTTGGTTGTTTGATGACACTAGGCATTAAACACATGGATGTAACCACAAATTACAAGACTAACATTTAAGCTATTGTTGTGGTATGAGTAATTTGCGTATAAAAGTGGCAATGAATTTAACAAGAGACATTTTAGTTTTGTTTCATGTTATATGTATGAGTGACATTGATTTCAAGAATCACAATACAAAGACAAAAGATGATGATGTTGAAAGGAAATTAGAAATGAAAATGTCTAGCAATAGAGGACACTTTAACACTTACATTTTTATATTCGTACATTGTTAATTAGTATTTGATTTCTCATCAACATTAATTTTTGATCAAGCGTAAATTTAATGCTCTGTTCTCTGTTTTTTGTTTCTTTCTAGGTTATGGTGGCATTTCACCCAGAACTCAATGGGGTCGTATAGCTGCCTTAATTTATGCTCTATTTGGTATACCCATAGTGTTACTATATCTCTCTGCCATGGGTGAAGGTTTATCGGCTGGAATGCGTTGTTTATTTCGTAAGGCTCGTTCGAAAAGTGTCATTAGCAGTGGGAGTGGTGGTGGTGGTAGTGGCGGTGCTAATGCATCCATTTCATCGGGTGGTAATTCCAACAAGAAACATTCAAATGATGTTAAGAGTCATAACAATCAAAGTAGTAAACATTATCCAAATGCCAAAATGTTGGCAGCTCATCAGTATGGTCCATTAAGTAAACAATATCAATCGACTGGTTCACCCAGTGTTCCCATCTCCATATGTGTTATGGTCTTAATATGTTATATAACATCAGGAGCTTTACTCTTTCACAAAATGCAAAATTGGAGTGTTTTGGAAGCTTTGTATTTTTGCTTTACTTCCTTAGGTACCATTGGTTTTGGAGAGCTTACACCTTCGGGAAATTTAACATTATATTTGGCATCTGCCTATATATTGATTGGTATGGCTGTGGTAGCCATGTGTTTTAGTTTAATACAAACTGAGTTAGTGATGTGGCTACGAAGATTTAGTGTACAAGATCATGTTATGCCACAAACAGATGATGTTTCACTGGTTTCGGTAGCAGTAACACCAAAATCTTCTTGACAACGACCTACTGCTGACCTGCTATCAGGCAGCATTGTTGGCAATACTGGCATGGGCCAGCATCAGACTATGTTCTTTGGACCAGCCCATAGCTTTTCACAGTACAATTCTTTGCCAAGACGAGCTATAAACTCAAATTTTCAACGTAATACACCCATAAGAAGATCAACTGGTATACCAGAACATCATATTGAGTATTTTGTGCCACGTAGTATAAGTGAATTCAATCTGTCCGGTGTGGGAGATTTAGCATTACCTCCGCCTAGACGATGTTCACCTACTATACAGAATAGTGGTATGGGTTTTGCACATGGCCTACAATTAGGTCCACCCCAAACGTTGCTATGTGGACCACCTCCACCTCCTCAACAAGTGCAAATTGTAATGAAACCTCGAGAAAAGATGGTAACATTTGAGGATGAATCAAAAGGTATGGTACCACCGCCTCCCTCCTCCAGCACAATAACAACAGTGGGGGCAACATGTCCCCATGGAGTGCCCACAACTCCACGCAAGTCTTCCACAGTTGTTGGTGTGGGTGTTGGCGGTGGTGGGGGTGATGTATTTATGTGACGTGAATCACTGAGATGACCAACACTTAGTGGTTTACTTGGTGAAACGGCTAGTGATGATGTATTTGATTCAACGCAAGATAACGATAATGATCACGACGACGCTGTGGGTTCAAGTAGTGAACGAACATCTTTAGATGGCAGTCTTAGTGATTTAAAAACAAAATCCACACCGGGTGATGTGATACGAGTGTAAATTATTAACAAAAAAAAAACTCTTGATATTAAACGAAAAAAAAAACAATTCTTACAACTGAAAACTAGTATTAGTGTTACAAAAAACCCAAAAATTTTACAAATATTTGTATGTAAGTGTAAAAAATTATTAACTTTATAAAATTATTCACTACTGAAATAATAAAAATACTAGTTTTAACCGCAGGTTAAGAGAAATCACTCTTTACATTGAAGAGAGGAAATTTTATAAAGTTTTTTTTTATAAATGGTTTTAAAAAAAAAACTTGAAATGATATGAATTTTTTCCTGTGAGTAACTTTTCTAAAAATAAGCAGAGTGTAACTTTAAACACAGATATTTCCATATAAATTTAACCTTCATAACTATAGTTTAATTCATACCAATAAGTCTGTAAAAATTAGTTAAAAATGACGTTGCAAAAAGACAACAGCAATATTAGCAGAATTTTTTTGCTAAATATTCGTAAAATAAAAACAGCAACCAAACTATAAAATCTACTAAACTTTAGTTAAATTTTTAGTTGTTTGCATGAAAACTAAACTCCATCTATTCGTGAAAATTTTTATTATAAATAATGAGACAACTAAAATACATCTCTGTATTTATAAGATAAACATAATACAGAGTTGTATCTGTCTTTGTTTGCTTTGTGACTTTTGTATGTACATCGGTATGCTATATGTCAAAGACAAATTGTAAACAAATTGTTTTATTAAAAATTAATTGATTCAATTAAAAAATGTAGTGATTCAATTAAAAAGTTTATTGTTTTAATTAAAAAAAATATATTTTAATAAAATTTTAATAAAAATTTAAAAATTATTATAAAATTTTAATCAAATGTATTAAGATTTTAATTAAATCAATTATTATTTTAATAAATATAAAAAAAAAACATATTTTAAATTTTAATTTAATTTAAATTGTTTAATTCAAATCATTTTTATTTATTGAAATCTTAATATAATCAATAAAAGTTTAAATTTAATTAAATATTTTAAATTTTAATTGAGTATATTAAGATGTTAATTATATATATTTTTTTTAATTAAAGCAATTAAGTTTTTAGCTCAATTAAATGTTTAAATCACACAATTTTTAATCATATCAATAATTTTTTTTTAATATCAATTATATTGTATTGAAATTTTTTCTTCTTTTAAGATTTCTTTTTTAATACAAAATGATTTTCTATGTAGAATAACAAGAAGATAAACTTTGTGGTGCTCCTTAAATTTTCATGAAATTTGGATATGTAATAGAAGATACAGAATTAATAGGCACTGTGCCTTTTGAGCAGGGATAGAAAAAAGAATCCCAGTATGTAAAATGAAACAATGTCGTCTCGAAAAAGAATAACTTTTCTGTAAAATCCAATCGATATCGGCTTCGTTATAATACCGAAAATTACAGTGTTTGCATATTAAATCAGCAACATCTTATAGAGTCGAAAACCCGACCATTTAGTGGTTCGATTATTGTTAAAAATAATATATTTCTACATAAAAAAGCAGTTCGAATAAAAAAGCTGCCTCGTCTCTGTGCGGATTTATAATCGGTAAGGTGGGGTAATTTGAGATTAGTTTTTTAGCTCCTAAAAAGCACCCACCCTTATTTTTGTTTGGTCTTTTGATACATTCCTTCCACAGAGTGGTTAGTGGCGCAGCTTCTTAACCCAAAAGAACACAACGAAATTATTTGTTAGTTGGATTTTTTGGGCATTTGTTTAATGAAGAAAAGGTAAGGTAATTAGGGGAGTTGTGTGCCAATTTGGGACTCCATATAAAATATACTAGTATTAAAAAAAAAACCAATATTTTTAACGGCAATTCTTGTTTATTAGATGATAATTAACAAGATAAATGAAAAAGAAAAAAAGTAACTGAAAGATTAAACTACAAAATAAAATATGATAAACATTAAGAAAAGGAATATTCCGAGTTGTAATAAATGCAGGTATAAAAGGTGGCCGTTATTTTATGATAAGAGCAGTGGTTTTTTAATAAATGGTTAAGTAGCGTGAAGTTTCTTAGCAGAAATCTTTGAAGCGCCGTCTATTGAATGGACTCCATTCTTTAAGTTTGGCTTTTAGCAAATCATACTCCTGGAAAGGCTATGTTGCTTTTTTATTGAACTTGCGCGGCGCAATGTCCAAATAAATTAATCATTTACAATATATGCCAATATATGCCATACAAACAACATAAAGAAGCGTTAAAACTGTAAAAGAAAATATTTTTCTTTACAAAAAAACAAGAAAAATAGTAAATAAAAAATACGGCTTCTAAAATATGGATTGCTCAAAGTGATAATAATTTACTTAGAAACAAGACACAATAGTTAACATTTCAAAGAATACATTAATATGGGAAAAAATGAAAAATCACAAAATACCCCACGTTCCAAATTACCCCACCTTCACCTACTAATTGGACAAACGAAAGGTATTTTGACAATAGAGCCAATGAAGTACCTACTTAAATTGTAAAAAGTTTACAAAATGAGTCAATTGACCTCAAAGGTCCTATCCTATTTTAATTTTTCTTTAAATTCGTCTAGCAAAAAATATAAATTTGCTGTTAGCTAGCCAACATTTATACCCCACTCATAGGAACAACCCTGTAAAAATAGCATAGAAAACTATTCAAAAGTAGCTAAAATTACGTTGCTGGAAAAACTGCTAAAATTAGCAGATTTTTTTCTAAGTAAAATAAGAACAGAAACAAATTAAACTGTTAAATTTACAAAATTTTAGTTGTATTCGAGATAAATTTTATTTCGTTGAAAATAGAAATTGACTGTTAAAATTTGCAAAAAAATTTTTGCAGAGAGATTTTTGCAGATTAATTTTTGATTTTAATTAACTAAAATTTTTCTCAAATATAACTAAATTTTTGTTGGTTTAACAGATATATTTTTGCTACTCTTATCTTGCTAATATTTAACAAAAAGAAAAATCTGCTAACTTTAGCAGTTTCTCCTGTAACATCATTTCAAACTAATTTTTAGTAGTTTTAGCAAAAAAAAAACAAAAAATGTAAAATTTTATTATATCAGTGTAGCCAACGTAAGCTGGGAAGGTAAAGAAGGCGCCATGTTGATTTTTTTTTAATTCACCAAGTAACTCGTCACAAGGTGTCAAACATTTATAAATTGACCTTCTCCTGTGACAACGCCATACCATGTTAACGGTCTCTTTATTATTAAAAGTCCTACTACCGGCCCTTGTCCCCTTAGTACAGGTCCTGTTGGTACTGGTCTCTTTCAGCGTAGTCTATACAATTGTGTATTTTTGTGGCCTAAATTCTTTCTCCAGCTAAAGTGGCAATAGTGAGCAAAGTTCGGGAAAACTAAAAATATATTAATTCACTAATTGCAATATGATTTTCAACTTAAGACAAAATAAATTAAAAATCTTCTTGATATCCTTTGCCCACAAGGGCTGTAAACTTGTGTTATTTTTCCGCCAAAAGAGTGATTTCTCTAACTTAAGGAAATGATGTTTAGCTTAGAAAAAGTGTAAATATTTATATAAGTAAATAATTATTGTAAATTTATGAAACTATGTAGTCAATTTTCATTTTAAAATTATATTTTATATACTTTTAAATTATTTTGTATTTCTCCAGAGATTTTTTAATCTGTTGTATAAGTCTGTTAACCAAAAACTAACAAAAGTTATAAGAAAAGTTAATGGAAAATCTTTTAAAACAAATCGTTCCAATAGATAATGATACATATGAGTGCAATTAGAAAAAAAAAAAACGAGAAGCAACGACTTCATGTAACATTTAATTGGCAAACCAATAAAAAACAATCGTATGACAAAAATGATTTCACTAATTGCCAACATTTTATTGTCACACTTTTTAACAATGTGTCACAATTCATATAAACACACTGCAACCACTAACGCAGAAGTACTACCACGACAGTAATTCTTACACACAAACTTTGCTACATTTTCTACTTGTGAAAAAAAAAAAATTAAGAAAAGTTAGTTTTTTTTTGCGAAATAACAATTTTCACTTGTTTGTGCCAGTGCAGTGCGTACAAAATAGTCTTGCATTTATATGAACGTATAAATTTCTTTAACACAGACTTTAACAGAATGTGAAAAACAAAATATCACCGCAAGTGAATTGTGGTTTTAAAGTGTTCCAATTTTATGTGAGTGTGTGTGTGTGTTAGAGTGTATGGAAAAAATAATGACAATATGAAAGTGAGATGTTTGCAACAATACCAAGTCATAACAACTCTTGTTTTATATTTTATACAAAATTTTTTTGTTTTTTTTTATATGCATCTCTCTATACATAAATATTTGTAGTAGTGGTGGCATTTTGCAACGCTGCAAATATTATATACCACATAAAAAATAATACGTACAGTATAACATGGTTAAAATGAAGTCGGGTATACAGTAATAAACTACTAAATGTTTGTACTAAAATCCCAAATGGAAACATTTTCTGTAGATATAGACTAAAGAGGAAATGATAACGTTGCAATCTTAAGACTAACAAAAGAAGTTACAATATAAAATGATAAACCTGGAAATCCTTAAGGATGTTTATTGTTTAGTTTGTTAGATTGCTTTGAAATTACATATGAAAATTAAAAAATGTAAACTATCGTTAATAAAAGAACATGCATAACAATGGGAAATAAACAGAAATGTCATGTGATGCATGTGATTCCTAATTTTTATGAGGACTATACGATGGATAAATAGAAAAATATATAGCAACTTAAACCACTGACAACGAATGGTTGACATATGTTCCATTTTTAGTTTTTGTTGCATTATCTACACTTTCCAAACGATTTCTCCGAGTGTGATGTGTATCTACAAAGGATAGATGTAGCTTTATAATAGTATGACCACAAAGTTAAAAAATATGAATATTTTTTTTCATAATTATTGGTACTTATTTTCTCGAACGCTATAGGGCATAGACGATTAGACTTTTAATAGGACATTTTCAAATCCTTCAAGTTTCAAGAAACATTGAGAAATTTGTAATTGATTCATTCCATTTCCTACAGGACACTAATACTAAAAAAAATTTAAATTTAAAAAAAAGAATCTCCAAAAATTAGGAAAAAATCATCAAAATCTAAAATTGAGGGAAAAAATCTCAAAATTTAAAAACCGACAATATTGAAAAAAAAACACTTAATTATAAACAAAATCGATAAAATTGAAAAAAACAAAAAAATAAAATTTAAAACGTCCATGTCTTAAAAATATTTTCCATTCAATTTTTTTTTTAATTTTGGCAGTTTTTTTAAATTTTGACGCTTTTTTAATTACTTTTTATTTTTAAATTTTGGCACTTATTTTATTTTGCCTACACACAGAGAAATAAAGTGCTAACCAAATTGAAAAGTGTATTTTAATGGAAAGAACTTATAAATACAGTTAATACAACGATATCTATATTAGATTTAGGAATGTTTTGGGTGTTGCAACTAAAAATCAGTTGAATTGACCGTACTTTTTTGTGAAAACTGGTCTTCACATGTACCAAACGACTGAAATTCGTTATAACCGAATTTGAATCGTATTAACCGATTTTTAGTTGGAAAATAGCTTAATTTTTTCTCTGTGTGTAATTGTTTTAAATTTTAACAATTTCTTTTTTTTAATTTTGGGATTTTTTTTTAAACCTGACGATTTTGTTAATTTTTGTGGTTTTTTTTACATTTTTGACGATTTTTTTTTTAAATTTTGGTGATTTTTTAAAATTTTGTATTTTTTTTTAATTCTTGTTCATTACGGGTTATAAAAAAAGATTTTTTTGGGCGCTCCAAATTCATTATCAATTAAATATTCAATAGATATTATTTAGCTTTCAATTGAAAGTGAGTTTGAAACCAAACAAAAGTTTTAATAGAAATTTTATTGACAATAATTTCTTCTGTGTCAATTAAAATACATCGAAATATATTTTTTAAACTTTTTCTATCAGTACACTAATAGAAACAACCCTGCAAATATATCATAAAAGGCTACTAAAAATTAAGTAAAAATTACGTAGCAGAAAAAAGTTCTAAAATAGGCAGATTTTTGTTGGTAAATATTAGGAAAATAGAAGAGCAAAAATAAAACTGTTAAATTTACAAATTTTTTGTAATATTTGAGTTTGAGTTATTTTAGTCAATTAAAACTATCAATTTATTCTGCCAATCAGTAGCAAAAAATATGGTAAAATATTTCTAGCAAATAACACAGCAAATAAAAACTGTATTATTACTAACAATTTTGCTAAATTTACCTTTAATTTTGTTGAATGCATATAACAGCATATTTTGCTAAAATCAACAGAAATATTTGATAAAAAAAAATTGTAGACAGCTGGTTTCAGAAGGACAGATTTTTATTCGCATAAAAAAATTTAAAAAATTTCACATTTTTAGAATTTCTAGAAATTTTTTGACTGATTTTAGCAAATTAATCTGTTAGTTTCAATTAACTACAATTTAGCTCAAATATAACTGAATTTGTGCGCACCGGTAGGCTAGTTGGTAGCGTGCTGGCTTATCAGTGCGGGGGGTCGTGGGTTCCCACCAGAGGCACTGGTCTGTTTTCGCTACAACGCGCCGAAGGCCATAGTAGCTAGTGCTCGGTTAGGGTAATAGTATATAATTTGTAATTATATGATTATTAATTAATAAAATAAAAATAAAATAAATAAATGAATTATTGTAAATTTTTTGCAAATTAGAGTTTGACAATTTTTATCTTACTAACATTTAACCAAAAAAAATTTGCTCATTTTAGTAGTTTTTCTGCAACCTAATTTTGAACAAATTTTTAAAAGTTTTAGCAAAATTTTTACTATTATTTTTATTAGTTTAGTTCAGAAAACCAACTACAAAAAATACGTACTTTCAGCAGTAGTTGAGTTAACTGATGATAAATTTAAAATTTTTTAATTTAAGCATCTATAAAATATTTTCAAGTAATTCCTTAAACCCTTTTTTAAAAAAGATTTTAATTGAAATTCCAAGAAATTGTTTAAACAAACATTGACTTCTGTTGTGTGTATTGGGTTTTGTAATAACAAAATCATAAAGAACATTTAAATTTCAAATTTTAAAAACAAACGTTTTGCCAGTTAACTATTGAAGATTGTTTTTGACCGACTTTCAATTAATTTTACTACAATTATGAACTAATGAATTCATTTTTTAAACTAAATATAAAAATATGTTCAATAATGGAAAATAATTTCATTCAAATGGCTGCCTCGGCTGGCCATGCAGTAGCATACACGATCGGTCCAATTTTTAAGCACATTATCGGTTGTGTGCAGCTGTATTTCCTCCTCTTCAATTTTTGTGAACAAAAATTCGTTCAACATGGCCCGATAACGATCGCCATTGACTGTTACGGCCACTCCTTGCTCATTTTCGAAGAAAAATGGCCCAATTATGCCTCTGGACCAAAATCCGCACCAAACAGTGACTCGTTTTGGGTGTATCGGCACACATACTGCAACATTACCATGATTTTCAAAGTAATGTCGCAATATTTCCCAGCGTTGTTCAAGCGTATACACAACCATATTCGTTCAGCGGAAGGATAAAACTAATTATCTGTCAAATCAGACATGAGCTAAGTGTTACCATTCACGAAATAAGCACTAGTTGAAAAAAAAATGTTAGATGGCGGACCCTTTATTTTAGATAGTTTTTTTTAACGAAATAATATTGTGAGTGTTAATAATAATATCTAGTTCTTCTTAACGATATTCTACTGTATGTTATGATTCATGATTTTTCTTTTTACTATGTTTCTTAACATAAAATATATACACTGTTGGCTTATGATGCATACGAATGAATTGTGTGTGATTGAAAGGCGGTGGAGAGGGCTTTGGAAAATAAACTGGAGTAGGATATAAATGTTTTTCTAAGTGACAAGTGAGCTATAATGTGTTTTCTCATAAGAATTTGTATTTATTTTCTAGCACGAATTAAACTTAAATATGTGATGCGTGCTACGATTTATCAAAGCAAGCAATAAATACTTTTTCTACAAATAGTAATTTATGTCTGCAGTTTTGCCTACTCCTACGCTCTATGTATAGAGAAACGTGTTTAAAAAACAAATTATTTAAGTAAAGTTCTATTTTAAATTATTTGCTAACAATTCATTAAAATGTACAGACTTTATGATCAGAAATATAAAATCTTTAAACTATTCAATTAATTATTATGTTTTATACAATTTAAAACAATCATTTGTAAAATATACAACATACATACATCTACAACTATGTAAAAGTACATTTTCACTTACAAACCCCATAGAAATAAATACATGTAAACCAAACAACAATACATTTTATGAATTTGAAATTTGTAAAATTATTCAAGTGAAAATAAATCCTCAACTAATGTAATAAAGTAAATTTTTTGCCACAAGATGAAAAATTAAATTTTAGTAAAAAAAAAAAAAAATAAAAAAACCAATGAAAATATATACCAAATAATATAGTTAAATGAAAATAATAAATACTAAATAATATATACATATTTGATATGCTGATGCATAAGGGATTACAACTTTTAGACAAAATCTCTTTAAAAAAACCTAAAATCCCCTAAAAAGCAAAAACTGCTTATAAATTGTAATTGTATAAAAAAAAAAAAAAACAAAAAATATCAAAATTTTATCATAAGATATTTATGTATCTTTTCAAAAAGTAGCATAATGACAGAAACAAAAAACCATAATTGTAATTTTTAATTACTTCAATAAATCGTATTATATAAGTAGGTATGTTGCCATAGCAAAAATTGTGTTGTAAGAAGAGCCAGACCAAAAAAAAATAAAAAAAAAAAATAAATGAAAAATATTAAATGACACCAACAACAAAAAAAGATGACAAGAAATAAACAAGAAATTTATTACTAATAATATTTGTAAAATTAAATTTTTTTTTTGGTAAATTAAAATAAAAAAATTGGCAACGGTAAAAATTGACTAACTACACAAAAACTGAAAACAAAATTAATTAAGAACAAAAAAAAAACGAAAATAAAAATAAAATTTTAAATTAAAAAAAAAAAAACATACAACCTTTAATTTATTAAATGGCCTAGACTGGTAAGCAGAGAGACAAAATTCGTTGTGTTTATGGCAACAAAATATAGGAAGAAAGCAAAAAAAAAAATAGCAAAACTATAAAAATAGTAAAAGATTAAAGTTTTTCAAAGACAAAATTAAATAAAAATAAGAAAAAAAGCATTTTAAGCGAAGAAAATCGGAAACAAGGCAATTTAAAAGCTCAAAATCGTAAGAAAAAGCTGTTTTTAAGACCAAATATTAATAATAAATGGCAAAATAAGTAAATATGACTAAAACTGGCCAAAAAAAAAAAGCAACAAAGGCAAATATCGCACACCTAGTACAAAAGTGACTCAACTCAAAATTTTTCATTTCTCAAAAATCGAAAAATAACATTTTCAACTTTATACCAATTGAAGCATAAAGAAAGACATAACTGTTTTTTAGCAACAGTTAACAACATCAAAATACACTGATATTTTTTTTTTATAGATAAACAAGTATATTGTGCATAGTTAAAGCATATAAAACCGAAAAATTAAAATTTTGAGTTGAGCCACTTTTAAACTGGGTGTGCGATATGTCTTCTCTGGTTATAAGATATTGATATCAAAGGAAACGTTACAAACTTAGGATTATAAATAAATATATAACAAAATAGTGAACTCACCTCAAAAAATTTCACGTCCAGGAAAAAATCTGAAAATGACAAAAAATAAATCATTTAATATACAGTTTTGTTAAACATCAAATTCATTAATATTATGAAATATAAGGAAAAATAACAGCAAAAGATATTTTTTGCAAAAGATTTTGAAAAAAAAGGGGAAAAATATTATGTGGGGGCGAGTTTTAACGAAATTTTTTTACTAAACTATTGAAATTTTCTTCATAATATAAATGAAAAATTTCTTAAACTTTATGAAAAAAAACTTAATAAAACTATTTTATTTAAAAGACAAGCGGACCACCACCAGCAAGGCACTGTATACAGTGGTGCAAGTGATGGCAACAAGTGCTTTCCCAATCCCAAAATTATAACATCATTAGACAAAAGGTACGTCTGTTCAAAAATTGTCGGACAAAAACTGGGGAAATAAAATTTCCCCCGTTGGGAGAAATGTTGGTAAACCCATGAAACATGTAGTCTAAAAATAGATTTTCCAAAATAAAATTTAAAAAAAGTTTATTCATAATTTTTTGGTCCAGCCGGTATTCGAACCCTGGCCGATAGATTGGCAGCCGACCGCTCTAACCACTGAGCTAACGAGACCTTTAATACTTTATAGCTTAAAACGTAAGTGATTTGCTGGAAACAACTTGTCAACGTTGGAAAAACTAAAAAAAGTTGATCTTAAAAAAGCTGTTCTAAAAACAAAAAAAACAGTTTTATATAAAAAAATATTAAAAAGTATGAAAAATCGCAAAAAAATGAATGCCTGAAACCAGGATCGAAGTCGGAACCTTCCGACTACAAACTTTTTTAAACAAAGCACCATAATGGTATAGCGTCCTAAACAAGTGTGCTGGCAGTAATTTATTTACAATTCCTCGGTTAGCCAGTGGTATGCCAGTGATTGATTTTTTGTACCACTGATAGTTTCATTTAATGAAACTTTTTCATTATTCGCATGAAATTTGTAATAAATAATACAAAGTTTTTCATTAAATTTTATGCAAAACTGCATTAATTTAATAAAAAGTTTCAATTTACGAATTCCGGTGACACTTCATAGATCTAATGCAAAAATTCATTGATCTTAGCAGATAATTCTTTCAGTGTGGCTTAATTTGGGATAAAATATTCATTTAATATTTACCACTGCAAATATTCAGTATAATCTAATATATTTGTTATATATATTAGGGACAACTAAACGTATTATATATATGATGTTGATAGTAGTTACAGTGGTTTAGATTGAACGAATATTTAGATTTTTATTGAATATTTAATATCGACAATATTTAACAATATTTCAGATTAAGTAAATTGAAGTATCCCAATAAGGTGCTTGAAGTTTGACTAGCAAAATAATTGCTATTGTACAGTAAGTCTGTTTCAGTTAAGATTATTGAAAAATTGTAGTTTGTTGTTGATTTTGTTGTAGTTATTCAACTTATGACAAAATCCCTATTGCTAGTGTCGTACCCTGTAGAAATATGCAACAACATTATACATACATTTCTGCTTATGCCCGTAATTTCAAGCAATAGATACCTACCGGTGCTTAGATACCTACCCGATTTTGTTCGTGTACACGGTAGGTATCTAAGCACCGGTAGGTATCTATTGCTTGAAATTACGGGCATTAGTAAGGGAAATTTATTAGCTTTTGGTATTATGAGCAACAAAAAAGAAAAAAAAAAAACAGAAAAAGGTTTTAGCATAGTTTCACGATAAGTCTGAAATGAGTGCGACTGTGACTACGTAATAAAAACGAAATCAAAGGAAATCGATTGTCGTTTTTATTGAAATAAACCATAAATACTTAACTCATTGCTCATTGATGATGACGATGTTGTTGATGATGATTACGACAACGACGACCATGATGATTGCCAATAAATGATGGAAACGGAAATTAAACACATCCCACAAATACCACTACAACACATAATAAATAAAAACAGTTTTTAGAAAAACCATAAATAACCCCTTTGAAAAGTGTTAAATTTAGATGTCATTTCAAATTTATATATTTTTTAGAATGTTTCTGTTCTACACTTCTTTTAATGAAAAGTGAAATAATTTGAAAAATTGTTAAGCATAAAAAATAAAAATGTTAATATATCATATTGTGCAAAAAAAGGAATAAATTTAAAACTTACGAAAAACTTTTGGAATATATTTAAACAAAAATATGTAGAATTTCAAGTTTATAAGGGAAAAATGTCAAAGTTTTGTTTTATTTTACTACTGCTGCCACTACAACTTTTGTGACTAACCGACGAAAAAAGTTAATATATAGTCATAGCATGATATATTTATATATAATTAATTATTTGGCCAGACAGCGCTATCATCATATATCATGTTATATATAAGTTAATCTTTTTTATCTCATTATTTATAATTGATATAGCTAAACATGAGATCATATCGCTCATTTACTGCAAGAACGTCACAACTCAAAAAACATGATTTTTAAGTTAATGACGCAGATTTATTCGTTATATCACGTATCATATTGTGTAAAAAAGTCGTATTGATATTTTGTGTATTCACCTATTGAGAGAAATTATTTCGTTATTTTTTTTTAAGGTTGGAGTAAATTGAAAACTTTACACTCGTTTTCTTCAAAATCAAAATTGTTTAGTTATGACGTTATTGCAGTAAATGAGCGATATATACGTCCACGTATAAATATATACATGTATATATGGTACAACAAAGGCAAACTAATTCTATAAATTTTTTTTATATATAGTAATATATCACATAAAATTCTATATAAATATATGTGTTAAAATTAAAAAGCAAAATTCAATCACTTTTATGTACGAGTATAAACATATATGGTAAAAACTATAATTATCAGAAAAAAATTAAATTCAATGTAATTAAAGCAAAAAAAAAAACAAGGTATTGAAGAAGAAGTAAAAAACTTAGAAAAGCTACACTTAAAAACAAAAGTTCAAAGTTAAAAGAATAAATAATATTTTATTAGTATGAAAAGATCTCTAAGTCAGAAACTCATAAAAAAAGCAATGAAAAAGCACAAAAATCTTTGAATCTTAAAAATCTTAAATCTTTAATGCTCAAAATCAGAAAATCCAAATAAAGCAAGAAAACGTAAATTTAAAAAGCTAATTTGCCTACTTTGATAATTATATATGTATATTAAACATATATGGTAGAAACAAAAAAAAAAAATTCCATCACTTTTAATTATAATTGTATATCACATCACATATTAGTCAAACTGAAATCACATCTAATTGTCCAGTCCATTTAAATTTTCATTATTATTTAGAATGTGAAATAAAATAGTAGTGCGGATTTCCAAACAATTTTATGAAGTTATATCAAATTTGATCAAATTATATATAACTTGATCAAATTAGATAGACCCATTTTTTGGGATCAAATTATATCAGATAAGATCCCTTGGAATATCATGAAATAAGGTTATGTGTACCTTTTTTGTATCAGCTATGATATGATGTGATAATGAATTATATATATGACTATATATGATTATATATACCTATATAGAAACTTTTTTCATCGGGTACTGAATATTTTCTTCTAAACAAAAAAAAAAAACGTAAAACCAACCAAATGTCGCATAAACAATTTTCTTGTGTTGAATTTGAAATTATTCCAATATTGTACTAAAAAATATATATAACAACAACAATAATAATAAATTTATTTATTTTCTACATGTTTTTGTTAAAATATATGGGTACACTGCGATTATACCACAAAGTTCTTCTAAATATCTAGTAGGTTGTATATACTGTATCTCTGTGTGTGTTTTTTTGTAGTATAAAGACAAGACAAATGTAGAGATTTGCTATAAATCTTTAGCAGTTTTACACGCCTTTTTATACATAAATATGCTACATAAAAATACAGTTGTTTGTTTAGAAGTTAATGCACCAACGATATGACTACAGCAGCGACAATAGAAAATGGCGACATTTTTACTACCAACACTACTCTGGTAGTAGCAATACAAACAAATCACAACTAAGGCTTAGTTAGACTACCATTAACTATAACTATAAAAAAGAAAAAATCTTCAAGGACGCTTAGCGTAAAACATCATGCAAAGTATCACAAGCGATGAAAAAAGTTACGATATGGGTATATATAAACATATATAGTCATATATATAATTTAATATCACTTCATATCTTAGTTGACCAGAAAAATAGCATACATAACTCATGTGAGCTCATGCGATATCATTTAATATAATTTTATCCGAAAAGTGCGTCTATCTAATTTGATCAAGCTATATATAATTTGATACAATTTGATATAGTTTCATAAAATCTTTTAAAATATTTTGTTTCACATTTCCAAATTTAAATATACTCGTTAATCAATTGAATTTAAAATTAAATGTGATACAATTATATGTAAAAGTAAGCGAATTACTTTATATTGTTTCTTATCAGAGAAGGCAAATTAAATTTTTTCTTTTGCATGTTTTTTCACTTTTTTATAATTGTTTTTTTTCACGATTTTCTAAATTAAAATGATTTTTTTTAAATCATCAATATTATTAAATATATTAACTTTTAACTTTGTTTTAAGTGCAACTTTTCTAAGTTTTTAGTTTTGCTTTTTTTATAAAAGTTGTTTGCTTTAAATACATTGAATTTTCCTTTTACTGTCTTTTCTGAAAATTATATATAAAAGTATTAGAATTTGTTTGATTTTATTGTATCATATATACCTATATATAATTATACATTAAAGTGTATATGACCGCATATTATATATGAAGAGATAATAATTATCTACTTATATGTAACATAAGATATAATGATATACGATGATATATAGCGCTATATTAGACATTTTCGTAAAAATAAGTATGAGATGTAAATACACTCACAATATTTTAACAGTAACTAATTGCAGTTTATTTAAAAAGTTATCAGTAAACTTTCGTATTTAAGGAATATACGTTTACCCTACAAAGAATTTTTTTTTTCAACTTATTTTACCATTTTCTCAAACTACACATAAATAATGTTGTTCTACACCAGTTGTTATTTTCATTTAAAATTTTCTATTTACAAAAAATTCTTTATTCGAATCGAAAAGATAATGATAGTAAAAAGAAAAGAAAAACTGTTGTATTCAATAATTTGGGAGTAAATTTTTGATAGTTAAAATAAAATAAAATTGTTTATTTTAACAGATTTGGGAGTTTTTTAAATTTTTTTTATTTTATCTTTGATAGTAAGAATTATAGAAAATCTTTTATTTTAACGGATTTTGATTTAATTTTTAATAGTTAAAAATAAATGAAAACTGCGTTTGATTTAAAAGAAAACAGAATAGACCGAAATATTAAATATATATTTAATATTTCTAAAGTACATATTCTTTTAATTTCAACGACAAAATATTGTGAGTGTATATCTCGTTACATATGTATATGTATATATGACTATAATAAAACTATTTTCATCGGGCAGTTACAATTTTTTATTTCACTATCACATACAGAACCTACATACACACATTCATATATTTCTTATTGTTTGTTATTTCAGATGATGAAGGTTTGTTTTATAAAAAAAAGCAGGAAAAAATCAAAAGTAAATATAAGTGTTTGTTTCAAAAATATTTCAATTTCCAAAAAAAAATCCAAATCTTCGATCTAGCAGTTTTTGCAAAAATTTTGTTTTGAAAAATTAAAATTTTCGAATTTTCTCGGAAACTATGCAAGACAAATTAATATTTTAATTAAATTTAAATGTAACTTCAGCATTGTTTTCCAGTCTCAAAGCTTAACTTTAATTGTTATTAAATTTATTTTCAATAGCATACTTCAACAAAAATTGATGTTTGTAAAGTTTGTACACTACACTTGTACACTAAGGGAACTTCTGCTGTAAATATTTGTAGCTGTACAGTATATTTATTTTTAAGTGAAAAAACAGTCATTTGTAGAAAAAATTTAATTTTTGACTACATATGTAGTTCATTTAAAAAAACAAACCACATCAAATTACTGTTTTATGATTTTACATGCATTTTATAGATGTAGTTTTTTTATTTAAAAATATAAAAAAAATAAATGTTTTTCTATTTTCTATGTGGTCTATGTTTGCTACAATTGTGGTTCATTTTTTGAACAGTATAGTTTCAAGTACTGAAATTTTTAAAACTTGAATGCTTATTGGCACGTGATTTAGGTTAGTATATAGATTTTTTTGTTTACATTTTAGAAAACAAAAATATTAATAAATATCAAGCAGTAAGTCAACACAATAGAAAATGAAATTCATATCTGTAGTTCGAAATAAATGTACAAAAAAATAAATAAAAAATTTAAAACTCTCACGATGATGCTTAAAAATAGAAGAAGAAAATCAGACCCATGCATTAATTTATAACTCAAACAAATATGTAGTAAATACCTTTGTATATATGAGTGTATAATAAACGTTCATATTTACATTGTGATTGGTTAGCAGAAACTGAGCCTATTGACATGTCAATTTGTTGACATATACATATATTTATGCTCATATTTTTTGATTGATTGCCAAACCATTTTATAATACAAAAATCTCTTACTCGTTCTAAAACAGTGTTCATTTACTAACTTACACACACACATACACACACACATACACACATTCATATATAGAAGGACTCTACCATCAACAACTTTCCACATGAAGAATTTCATATCAAAACCGATATGCATTGAACCCGACCCTCTCAGATTTTGATGAAATTTTGCATACAACTACATTTTACCTATACAAACACAACCTCATTTTTAGAAATTGCATTTTTGAAAATATGTGGGCGTGGCAAGGTATCGAAGTTTTTGAAAAATGATGATAATATGTACTTTCAAGCTGTGATTACTACGGAATAGCTGAACCGATTTCAAAGGTATTGGTACCGTTAGAAAGATATTTAAATCAGCTTTGGAAAAAAACTGTATCAATTGTAAGTCCATATTTTGGGGGTGTCTGAAAAATTAGATAATACGGTTCTTGTTCTAATCTATTAGAATTACAAAAAAATCTGTATAACTTTCAAAGTATAGCTACTTTATTCTTTTTTGTCACACAATGATATCAAAATATAAGGAAGTTAATAACAAATGTATTTACTTAAAAAAATTAAAAAAAAGAAAAAAAATGCCATTTTAGTTTTTAGATATGTTATATATATATTAAATAGACCTTTCTAAAAAATTTGGTGTTTGAAGTGTTTTCCCCGTTTAAAGTTTTATTTTTGCCAAAAAAAAATGTTCAGTGTAATAGAATAGATGTTTTCGAAAGCTGACTTATATACCTTTCTAATGGCACCAATATCTTTGAAATCGGTTGAGCCATTCCGTAGTAATCGCTGCTTAAAAGTACCTATTACCGTCATTTTTCAAATATTTCGATACCTTGCCACGACCACAATTTTTCGAAAATGCAATTTTTAAAAATGAGGTTGTGTTTGTATAGGTAAAACGTAGCTGTATGCAAAATTTCATCAGAATCTGAGAGGGTCGGGTTCAAATGTGCCCTTTTTATAGGTTTTGATATGAAATTCATCACATTAGCATTTGCCATCGTAATACTCATACTGTTACCAATTTCAAAATGTTTTCAACAAACATGCTTAACTGTCAAATTACATTTTCTACACTCGTTATACGTTTATATGAAATTAACATGGCACACAGTAAATTGTTGACTAACGAGTTTTCAATGATAAACAAACATTCATTGTGTTGTGTTTGGGTGTATTTTTCTTCTTTTTTTTTAGACAAGACTTTCTTACCAGTAGATGTTTTAGTACATAAAAAATTTCAAATGAAAATTTTGTTATTTTTCATCTCAAATATCATTTAACAATTTGATAGGCCTTTAAGGATTTCATATAATGTCAAGGGTCTGCTGTTGTTTGTTGGCTTTTTAGGTTTTTAGGTTTTTTTTTTAGCGAACCCTCAATAATGGGAAAAAAATATGATGAAGAATCTTAGATATTCATGTTTGTATAAACATAGTTTATATATATACATACATATATAAAAAAAAACACAATCATATGCTAAGATGCTTAACTATACAACCGTCAAAATGAGTTAATAAAATATTTAAATATACCCCCTACGCTTGCATTCACACACACAAACAAACATATACACAGTCACACATTTACAGACGCACAATGGGGTATTTCAAATAGTCTATATTTATTATAGAATTTCTAAGATACCAATCAAATCGGTACGCATCAAATTGTAAAACAGGTTTTAATATTATAAAATATTGTGAGTAAGTCAACCTGCTTAAGTACAGGGTGTACTTACAGGTTATTAAAGTTGACTACCTCGTGTATTAAACATCTTTTGAATGGTTTAACTCTTGTAAATGTGGACCGATGTCTAAATTTTTTAGCCTGGAGTAAAGTACGTTATAAGATAACTGCTTATAGTTATAAGTTATCTCCTTTACTTAAAAAGTTGTTTAAATTTCAAAATAAAAATTTTGATTTTTTGTCATGACTTTTTTTTGGTTTATCTACCAAAGAAACTTTTTTATTTAATAGATTTAAAAACAAAAAAAAATTTCCGTGTTAACAATACTTCACGATAAGAGAAATTTAAAACGCTTCCTTGGAAAATTTAAAATTTTTTCAATACCATACATGGGACATAATACCAGCATTTGTGTTTTAAATTACTGGCCAATTACTTTTTTACATCTAATTACATGTAATTGAGTGAAATTAAGTAATTGACCTGTAATTAAATTCCCAGATGTTGTTACTAGTCCACATGTTTGGTATTAAAAATTTTACAAATTTTAAAAGGAAGCGGTTAATTTTACATGTGTGTGCGTAGGTCTGAAAGTATTATTGATATTGAAAATATTCACAAGTGAATGATTATAAAATGTAATTGACTTTGCCCTTTGACTGATTTAGTCAACTTTGACAACGTGTAAGTACACACTTTACTATAACAGGGTGACCCAATCACAATATTACAAAAGATTAAAACATTTTTTATAATTTCCAATTTGATTCGTACCAATCGGACTAGTTGTTTAGAAGTTCAATATTTATTACCATATTTTTTTTTTCAAATACCCCACTGTGAGACGAAAGAAGACTAATGTGATGTGTACAAACATCCACTCAAATTTCCATATGTGTTTTAGAAGAGACATAATGAAATTATGTCAAGTGTCATGCCATTAGTATTTTGGTTCGTTTGGTTGTTAAATGGGAAGGAAGCATGATGAAGGTAGTAAAGTAGGAAGGTGGGTATAAAAGGTTCCTTGGTAGGTTAATACAGTGGCATAGCACAGCACAGTACAATCATAATACTATAATATTTTATTACCTAGTTCTTGTTTTTCTTGTACACACAAATTCTTGGAACAGTCGGTTTACTCAATGCTTAAAACAGTTACAAATGCCTTTAATAATGAACATGATGTTGGTGTTGTTGATGATGATGTTTAAAATGTCGATATGTGATATACACACATGCACATAAACACACACACTCACATACATTCAACTATATAGTTGTGCCATGTGAATGTGTTTGTTCTACGCGTCAAGTTAAAATGTAAGTTTAATGACTTAACGAAGCATTTAACCAAATCTGTTTAACTTGACTCATTCTCACTTTATTTTTTACTTTTTTTTTCACTCTTAGACTTTATATGATTTAGTTTTATTTTACGTTTAAATAACTATATCTAACTTAACAACATTAAATGTATGTTCTTCATATGTATGCGAGTATGAAATTGTTTAGAATAATTGAGTATGAGAATGTCTTGCGTTTAACCACGTATGTTAGTAAAATACTAACATGATTATATTTGTTAGATAAAGTTTAAATTAAATAAAAAACAATGTCATCTCGAGAAAAAATTGTAATTTGTATATAAGGCTTTTAAAACCAACTGCCCGCTACACAGAGAGAATTTTGTTGCTTCGATGAAATTTTTTCATTGAAAGTATACATTTTTTTAGTAAATAATATATGATTTTCAAAAAAAATAATAATGAACGAATTCCAGTGCATTTGATTTTAATATCATGCAGATAAGTCTCTCAGTGTACAGAAAAATGTTAAACTCACAGTATTTATTGTTCAATACAATGCAAATAAAAAATGAAACAACCTTTTCAATTGTTTCAAATCGTGGGGGAAGCAGGGTATTGGCATGATTTGAATTTTTTTTTTTTGGAATATATTACATATTTTAAATTAATGGAATTTAAGAAGTGCTTTATATGTTAACCTGGGTTTTATTGGGGCAATTTGAAAAAAAAAATTAAAAATAGTTCTGAAAATATTTCTTGAATTTCGCAAATATTCAAAAAAAAACACTATTTTTGTTCTTTATATTATGGACATAGATAGCACTATAATTACTACAATATGTAATACCCCAGTAAAAAACGCTGCTTCCATGCAAGCAGGTTTGTAAGGGAGTAAGCCAAAAAGAATCCCTTACAAACCTGCTTACATATGCTATGATTTTTATATGGCGAATTCCCACTTGGAAGCATTACCTTTGGGCAAAATAAGCGCTGATTTTAGCGCTTATAAAAAGCTGTGATTTCACGGCTTGCAGTAAAATCATATTTCATGTCTACATTATTACGATTAAAAATAATAACATGAATATACCATACATAATTATTTTTACATAAAATACTACAGACATTAATTTTTTGTTGTTAAAATTTTTAACATATAATATAATCATTTTATTTTTTTGACCGCTTTACGTGCTAGCTCTTCAGAAACAGTTAAACGACTAATTCTTTTTTATTACATATTCGAAAACAGCAAACACAATCGAAAATCACTCGGGAAAATTGATACAGATCGTTTCTAATACACGATATGGAACTTTTTGCATTACAACCTGCATCCTTATAAGGGATTAGGGTAAGCTGCTTACAACCTGCATTCTTGTAAGGGAAAACAGAGGGCACACAATTTTTGTTTGTTTATTTTCATACGAAAATTATTCGTTTCTTTTGCTGCTTCTCAGTATTATGTAACATCAGCGCAATTGTTTTATCCTGCTTCTAAAAACACGAAAAATTTTTACTGGGACGTATACTTCCATATGACTTAATTGTATTTTGAATTTTTATGAAGTATTTGCGATTTACAATAGTTAGCGAGTATATTCTCCAAAACGAAGTAGAGTAACATGCTGAATATTTTTGGGTCGATAGAAGATAATCTAAACTGTTTTAAGAAATAAAAAGATAAATTGGCCGCTTGTTAGATAACACAGTCACAAAATTAGAAAAAGTCTATTTGGTTTGACCAGCGATATATATATTTTTAATAGATTTTGTCTCGCTGATTCCAAATCTGTTTTCCACATTTTTCCATTACGTCAAAATCTTGAGAAAACCGCGATTAAAAAAGGGAAAAATTGTGTTTCAACCATTTTTGAAGTTGTGTACGCAACACATTCGAACATCTTAAGCATTTCCAGTGTACACTTAGTTTTCGAAAATGCTTATAAAAGTGCCTTCAGACCTTTTGAAATCATAGCTATATGAGGGTGTTTTTCTTCGTCGATGAAGCCTCTTTCTGAGCAATCTTTTAAGGCTCATAAAATTGTCTTAAATATGAGCGTTTTTTGGACATTTTAGAATTTCTGAGCTCTTTATGAGTCATTAATGATTAATTTTTGAGTCATTTATGAGTGTTGAAACATTTTTCAAGCAGCCTCTAAGTGACAATTTTGTTTATTACTGAGTCAGAAATATGAGTGATCCGAAGTCTTTTATGAGTCATGATTTTTGAGCGCTCAGAAATATGTTCGATGGGTTTTTATTACGACGGTAGATATATTGATCTGTATTCTCTATAATAAGTTAACGACGTATGTTATTTATCGGCAAAAGAGTGTTTATTATAGGTAAAACTTACATTTGAAAAATACTCCATCCAAAAAATTACTAAATATAACATTTTTAAAAGTAGCCATACATTCGACCAGTTTTAATGTATTTTAGGCTCACGATTTAAACTTTGAACTTTCCATTTTTAATGTCGGCAAAAAATGGTAAAATTATTACACCAACTTTGATAAATGTATCTTTACGCTATTTTAACAATCAGTTTTAGAAAATTTCATTACAGTATCTTCAAGAGTAAATTGTATTATAATTACTTATCTTGATTTTGAGTAAATTTCTTAATAGTTAAAAATACATGAACAATTCATTTGATTTAAAAGAAAAATGAGTAGACCGGTTTTTAACTATATATTTAATAGTTTTAAAGAACATATTCCTTTGTTTTTAACGACTAAATATTGTGAGTGTATGATAAAAGCTTAAACAATTAACTCAACGAGAATTTTGTCTGCTTTATGTCCGTAATTTCAAGCAATAGATACCTACCGGTGCTTAGATACCTACCCGATTTTGTTCGTGTACACGATAGGTATCTAAGCACCAGTAGGTATATATTGCTTGAAATTACGGCCATTAGACCTGATTACTGAATGTCCAGTTAAAATTTAACAGTTAAATTGAAAATTTATAATGGAAAACAACAACAAATGCGACAGTTAAAGTACCAGTTAGTAGCTAACAGGACATTGTGTAAATAAGGCTTAGTGTATAATCTGGCTGATTTGGTAAACCGAATCATAAAATAAAAACTTTTTGAAAAGCAACAATTTTAGCATATCAATATACTTTGTATATCATAATACGTATGTGTGTTTGTTGCATTACAATTTGTAATAACATATATCCCAACAAACAATGTTGGTATGAGAAGTGGTATGTATGCTGAGTGTTAATTTTTGAACAAACCTTTTTTGAAATTATATCATTGATTTCGACCAATTTTTAAAAAAGGTCTCAACCAAAAATTAAAAAAATTGGATTTTGTCAAAAATTTATTTAGCAACGGTGGATAACAATTTTTTACCAATGTTTTATTTACTATTGAAGTCAAGTTGTTGAATTATTTTAGAGATTTTAAACCAGTTACTTATTTTATACAGTAAAAAAAATATATCCGTTTAAAAGTACTTTGAAAGATGCATTTAACTTGGATGTTTAAGTATAAAGAGATTTTTTTTATTATTTTCACGCTTAGCTTTAAGCTTTACAAAGAAAACAAAATGTATTCCATGGATGCATTTTTAAGTTAATGCCTCTGCAAATAATAAAATAAATCTTATTCGAAGCACCACACGACGTATGATTAATATGAAATCCCTCATACGTTGAAACAACATCATATTTGATGGTAACTAGGCTATTAAATCAATCGAGTTTATGTTTTATTCTATAATAGAGCAAATAATGAATCGTTTTTTTTTTTTAACCGATTAATCGATTCAAATATTAAAATCAATCAATTAATCAAAAAAATGTATGTTTAATGCAAATCTGCTGCGTTTTACCGCAAATATACTGTTATAGATTCAAAACTATTTTAATTGACAACAATTACACACCTGGACAAGCTTCCTTGGTTTGAATGCCGATATGTCTTATATAATCTTTGATTTCCTGATTCCGAATCCGGCAACCAAGTTTGTCCATCACGTCGTAAAATTGATAAAACCACGCTTAAAGTTTCCAAAAATTGAAGATACCGCGATAAAATTTTTTGAAACTAATTTTAGGTTTTTCAAATGGCTTCTACAAAAAAAACATAAATACATTTTTAAACAATTTAAACAAAGTCGGTGCAATAGTTTAAATGTTTTTCACCGATATTAAAAAAAAAGGAAAGTTCAAATTTATTTCGTTTATATAGGCTAGTTGGTAGCGTGCTGGCTTATCAGTGAGGGGTCGTGGGTTCGATTCCCACCAGAAGCACTGGTCTGTTTTCGCTACAACGCGCCGAAGGCCATAGTAGTTAGTGCTCGGTTAGGGTAATAGGATATACTTTGTAATTATATGGTTATTAATTAATAAAACAAAAAAATAAAAAATTTAAGCTGGTCGGATGTATGGCATAAGCCATAAAAATGCAATATTTAGTAATTTTTTTTTTTTTTTGGTAGAGTATTTTTCAAAGACAATTTCTTAAAATAATACACAAATTTTAAAAACTTGTTAACTCATTATAGAGAAAAAAGTTAAATATAATAGAAATGTTTTAGCTGTTCGGATGTGGTGTGTACACAGCTTCAAAAATGGTTAAAAATCCTATTTTTCGGGTTTTTAATGGCTGTTTTCTGACGTTATGGGAAAACAGATTTGGAATCAGCGAGACAAAATCTATTAAAAATATGTCTCGTGATTCAAATCAAAACGAGTTTTTTTTCTCATTTTGTACCAGTGTGATATTTATAAAATGCTGTTGATGAAATTTTCGTGAAGCAAGGTGTCACTGTTAATATAACTCATACGCTGATATTGATTATGACATTTTCTTTATGTAGATTGAACAAAATTTCACTTAATTGTACTATTGTTTTATACACAGAAAAAAATGTAGTTATTTGCCAACTGAATTTCGGTGACCATAACTCAAATTCGATTATTACGCATTTCAGTTGGTCGGTACAATTGAACATCAGTTTTTACAACAAAGTTCGGTAATTTAACTAAATTTTAGTTGCAACAGCCAAAATATTCGGAAATATAATGTAAATATCGTATACTAAGTGAAGTTATAAGTTGTTCGGTTGTCACTTTATTTTTTTTTTTATTTCTCTGTGTGTAACTTAAAAAAATATTGTTTACATTACTATAACCTACCAGAAACAAAGGTGCCACATAAAATCTCTGTAAAACTTATGCATTATTCATGACAAATAAAACTTAAAACAACAAAAAATAGCTAGAGAGACAAACAGAAACTACAATAGAATTGATACACTTAGAATTTGATGTAGGTAAAGACCCACTGCAAATGCAGTTAAAAACAAATGAAATTTTCCTTGAAAAAAGCACGACTTACATTTCATTAAATTCAACTAACATTATCATTTGTTTTTTACTGTTGATAAAATGAATCACAAATGCAGTAAATATTAATTTTCATTTGTTTAATTTTTTTAAATAAAATAAAAAAATTTATCAAATTAATGTAAATTCATAGTACATTAATTTTGTGTGGTTTATTTTTTTTTTAATGAACTACAAATGTAGTCAAAACTAATTTTTTTTCTATGAACGAGTGCTTTTTCACTTAAAAATAAAGATACTGTATTAATGCTCAAACAACTACAAATATTTACAGCACAAGTTCCCTGAGTGTATAAACAGAAATTCAATATGTAAAAGCCACAGCAACAGGAATACAAAAAAATATATCCTATCCTATATTTTATATGTATAGAATATTTTTTTGTCGTTAACAATAACTATGCAAACTGGCACAGTGGGTTATTTCAATTTTTTTTTTGGAAATTATTCGATCATTTCTTACTTAGTTTTCCGATCGCAATGAAATTCGGCATAGCTGGAGCAATATTGATCCTTAGTCTGGTCTTTGGATCTCACTGACACCTAGGGGGCGGCAATAGTTAGGCACCTTTAGTATAAAACAATTTAAGTGCTTGCAATCTTTTTGTTATCCGATTTTATATAAACATATTTGTAATCTTCTAGTACAGACTAACAGAAAAACATTATCATATGTTAAGTTTGTGAAAATAGGATAACAAAAAAATTGCAAGCACTTTAAATGTTGTATACTAAAGGTGCTTAACGATTGCCGCCGCCTAGGTGCCAGTAAGATCCAAAGTCCAGACTAAAGATCAATATTGCGCCATCGGATCTGTGAGGTACCTCTTAAGCGCCAAACTTAAGCGCAATAGTACGCCTGCTGTGCGGGTTCCAAATTTAATTGCAATCGGACCATTAACAAAGAAGGTATTCCGACCCGAACTTTGTTGTATTTTTTTTATCTGTCCAATAATACATTTTTTGAATAACAAAAATACCTCCCTTGTAAGCACGAAACTACAGCATTTTTTTTTTTTTAATTTTGTGAAATATCCCATTGTAAATGGCAAGTAACTTTTATTCAAACTATCTTGGGTTTAAATAGAGTAAAACAAAAACTACAGCAATTCGAAAACAAAACAGAAAGTTTAACCCATTTTATACCACTCATAGATTCCGTGGGAATTTTTGGACGAAATTTGGTAGAAAGATGTAACGGTGTCTCAATAAGCTAGAGGTGTTACTCGCAATTTAAATTCAAACTTTGACGCTTTGTATGTACTTAACGGGTAAAGATTTTTTTTAAATTATAATTTTTATTTATTGCTAAAACAAATATCTATCAACTTGTAAAACACAAATTGTTGTATGAGATTTCCACGATTTTTCAAAAAAAAAAATTTTAAAGTATTAGTGTGTTTAGGCAATTTTTTAAAATTGTAATATGGCAACACTGGCAAACCAATTTTTTTAAATTTTTTGTTTGTTGAAAGAAAATAGCTAATTTTTCACAGTAAAAAAGAATATATAATAATTTTCTGCATATTAAAGTTTCGGAAAGTTCTTCATCCGATCTCTAAACTTTACATTAAAAGTGCAAACTGAACAACAAATTTTTCTCATTCAAAAAATTTTTTCATACGTCCCAAATCAGTATATAACCTTTAAAACACCGGTCTTTCTTTTAGAAATAAATTTTTTGTTTTTTTAAAGTGCTTTAAAAAAATCTTAAAGATTATAAAATTGAGAGATATGGCAACCCTGGTACAATAGTTTTTAATTTGTTTTTAATTTCTGGCATAAATAAGACCTCAAATTATCATATGCACGCTTACAATATTTTTTCCGTAAAGACTACTGAATATACACATTAAATTAACTGAAAATCAGTTAAAAGCAGGACTACTTACATTTCGTTTAAAACAATTGTATTTTTTAGTTTATTTTCAACTGTTGAAAGAATAATTGACAAAATCGGTAAAAACAATAGATTGTTTTCGTTTATTTCAATACTCAATATAATATAACAACTTTTTGTTTTAAATTAGAAAGTTTTTTAACTGAATATTTCAACTACTACGGAAAGTCCGTTATTTTGTTTATTTTGTTTTTTGAATAACAGACAGAAAGTTAAAAAATATATTTCTTTGGTACTTTATCTGTATATTCCATTGAAACAACTTTACCGATTAAACTTTTGAATAACTGTTAATTTTTTATGGAAAAGTTCTTGTGAGTGCATTTTACTGCGTTAGTATATCTCCTTCTATCTTTAAAGTAGGCGTTGCTTTAAAGCAACGGCAGTGTAAAATGGGTTAAACTGAATTTATCAACATACAGACAAATGCGCATTAAAATGACACAAATCGAAATTGTATTAAAACAAAAAAGTTTTTTGGGTATAAATATTGAATAGTTATAAAAACAAAAATAACTATAAAAGCAAATATAATTTTCTTATTGCATTTAAAGATAAATTATCTCTAAAAGAGAATAATATTTAATTTCAAAAATTGCAAAATAATGTTTTTTATATGTTTATAAGTTTACCTTAATGTTGTGAAAATTGTTTAATAAAATTTTTATTAAAAAAATCTTCTTAAATTGATAAGAGTTATTATGATGATTTTCAATTATTTTTTTTTTGTATATTTTTATTATAATGTCAAAATTAATTTAAAAAATATTCATAGTTTGCATATTTAATTTTTATGATGGTCGAGAATGAAATAATGCAAATTTAAGCTTTTTTTCTTCTTAAGTATGAAAATGACAACAAACACTTTTCATCTGATGGAGCATCATCAGAAAATTAAAAAAAGAAAATAATGAAAAAACTGGTAATAAAGTTTATAAACGATTTGCATGTACCCTACAGTATGTAATACTTTTCAAAATATGAAGTTTAGCTTTTAACTGGAGAATAAAAACAAGATATATTCCTAATAAGTTCACGGATAAATTCAAAAGTTTTCACCACAACTATAACAAAATTCCAATGGCCCTCCACTACTTATGTGTAATAAAATATCACTCATACGTTTAGGCGTCCGAGAAGAAACACTGCAATTTTGTATGAAACACAAAATTTCTTTAGTAGCCCGGCGAAATTAAAAGTGAAATATAAAACTAATGAAAATAAGAAAGCCTGGAAAAGAAGAAAACAAATTAAACTATTAATTTTTATGTTGTCTTTGTAAAATTTTTAGCCATCGAACTTGCTTAAAGAACACTACCGCCATATTTGACTGTAGGGATTTAACAGCAAAAGCAAATAATAAAAAATTAAACAAACAAATACGAGTATATAAGAAAGTAGTTAGAATAAATAAAAGAAAATAAAAGAAATAAACTTAAGTGATGAATTTTTTAAATGAATCCGCTTAAAAGTAAACCAAAGCAGACCAACAATACCATTTTGTGGTTGGCTGTTATCTGACGCAGTGGGAAATCTGTTGCTGATACAGCAAATAAAAGGATTTTCAATCATAATAAACATCTACAACCTCACACACGCTCTCACTTGCATTCACTGTAAGACTCACATACACTTTAGCTGAATTGATAAAACCAAAAAGTACATTGTCCGGGCGGAAGGTAACTAACAAAGAAGGTAGCCCAATCAGGATCCGTAGATTTTAATAAGCTTTGGAAAAAGCTTTGTAGAAAATAAAAATTAAAAGATGCTTTTACATTACCTTTGAAATCCAGTTTAAACTAGTTATGCGTATCTCTGTTCTGGAATTCCATTCCGCAAAAAATAAAACGAATTCAAATGTATTGGTGTTCTTGAATTCACTTTCACAATTTTTTAAGGGAATTGAATTCGCCAAAGTGTTAGGCGCTAAAAGTAATTAGTATATACTTTGTTGTTATTAAGAATAAGTTGTTTGAAGAAAACAAACACTTGGTTTATACAATTTGGAATTATTTTTATTAATTTCAAGAAAATATTTAAAATTTTAACATTTTACAACAATAAAAAAAAAAGATGTTTTAGAAAACATCTAATATATATATTTTTTTATTGGTGCAATTATTTTGCTTTAATTCTATCTTAAAACAAATATTTTCTACCAAATCACAAATTTTCCTTAAATTCACATCTATTTTTGCAATTTGACGACTTAAATTTTGTATGTGCAAATAAATCTAGAGCTTTTGGCAGCTAAAATATTTTTTTTAACAAAAACTATGAAAACACCAAAACGGACGAAGTTTCAATTTTACGAATTTTGAAAAATTTTACGTTTCCAATTCCCCACTAGTTCCGGAAAAGAGACGATATTATATGATATGACCATATGAGCGAAATCTAGTTTAAACTGGATAACGATGGCAAATGTATTTTCGTTTTTCTAATTATTTCGTCTATTTTAAAGTAATTATAGACAAATTTAGCTTCAAATGAAAGCTTTTTTGAGGACAAAATCATTGGTATATAAAATATGGATAAAGCACAGAGAAAACAGATTCGAATTTTTTGCCAACCGAATGGTTTGGTCGAAGCCACCGATATTTTTGTTTGCGGTCACAAAAAATGGGTTTACACAACAGAATTTCGGTTGACGCAATATATTTCAATTCTGTCAGAACACATTTGATTGTGACAACTAAATAATTCGGTTGTTGCAACCACACCATTCAGTTGGCAAGAAATTCGGTTGTCTCGATGAATCTGTTTTCTCTGTGAGACTATTAAGAATTCTTGTTTTTAAAAAATTTGTTTTAAGTGCAATTAAAAACATTACGCTTTATCAACGATTGTATTTTGATATTCGTAATCGTTAGAGCTTTTTATAACTATATTTCAAATAATTAAAAAATGTGGCCACTCTGAGTTCACGATATAAGCAATATACGTACAAATAAATCTAATTGTAGTAAAATTAAGACATGACTTCACACAAAAACATAGTTTTTTTGCTCCTTTACAACATATCCACCAAAGTTCATTAAAATCTGCATGTTCGGGTCGGGATAACTCCCTTGTAAGTAGTATATACCTACAAATACATACAAACACATATTCATTAAATATATGCTTATTTGTTTATTTATTTCTTATGCTTGTGTTGTTTATTTTTTCGCCATCAAATAAGAGGATGAACATTAAGTTAAGCAATGAGACCACAAAACCCGCAGAAACAATTGCTTTATTTTTTAATTTACAAAAAAAATAAAACTAAATACAAAATAGAGTTGAATTAATTCTACATAGCAGATATAAAAACGTTAACAAAAAACTAAAAACCAAAGCATGATTTCTCACATATTAAATTGCATGAAGCAACGGACGAATGAAAGACCAAGCAACCATTACATTTACCATGGCACCTAACATTACATACATATAAACAATAGGTTGGATCGATTAGAGATGTCATAAATATTGGGTCACTCTTCATTGATCTAAATTTTTTGCTATTCAGCTGAAATCCGAAAAATAACAGTAACATGTCAAAGGACCGCAATACGTATGTGTAATAAAATATCACTTATACGTTAGGCCTCAGAGAAGATACACTACTAAAGTTTAAACTGAAAGCGAAAAAATGTCCATACATTTTGTAGAAAACACAAAATTAAAAGTTAAATATAAAATAATTCAATATACCCAACAAACAAAACGTTCCGTTTTCGTACAGTTTACTGTACGACATAAACGAAATCCGACTCCGTATAGATACCGTTTCTGGATCCGTATACGGACCAGAAAAAGGATATTAGGGAACATCGAAACTGATGCATACCCGTTCAAAGTCCGCCAACGACAGACCGTTAACGGACCGTTATGTCGTGTGAAAAACGGAACTCCCAAATTGAATGTTCGTATGAAACGGACCTGTAGCGTGTCATTAATGGACCTTGAAAAAGGAGCGGGCACCATTTATTAATATCGTTTCCGGTCCGCACTCGAACCTTTTTTTCAATAAAAACGACATGCAAAAATACCAAAATGAACATTAATTTTTGCTGAATGTTAACAGTATTTTTTTCCAGATTTTTTTAAAAATAATTTAAATAAAATTAAATAAATATTGCTTGATAAAATTTAAATTATGAGTTGATTTTTTCTCTAAAATAAAATTGAATACCCCGGAAATTTCTTAAGTGGTAAAAAGGTAAAATTGCTAAAATTGCAATCAAAGATTTGGATTTTGAATTTTTTGATTTTGAATTTCAATTTTGTCTTTTGTTAAGATTTTTAAGACTATTTGTCTATTAGGAAAATGTACGCATAACATATTTCAAAGAAATCAAGACATATTTTAGAAGAATCCACGAATAAATTGCAAAGTTATGGCTAGTTATTATACAACTTCTGTAAACTTATTTAACCAAACTAAGGAGTGAGACCGAAGAAAACCTGACACACATTTTCACTTACAACTGCTTTTGTGTAGGACACTGTACTTTTTTCTTGTCACGTTACCCTTTAAGAATGTTGTCAGATTATGCGTGCAAAATATTAAAGCGATCGGCAAATTATATCAAATGGAATCTGAACAAAAAGTGAGTAATAGAGTTCTTTTTGGTATCTTTAGTGTCCTAATTGGTAGGAGCAGACCATTTGAAAACAAAAAAAAAAATGACAATCACAATATTGGGAACTTGTTTTGTAGTCTGCATCAATAATTTAAAAATATTTTTAATATAATTTCATTGTTCTAAATTCTGGAGAATTAAGAAATTTTTTTTTGTAAGAAATTCAAGTTTTTTTTTTTTAATGTTACTTTTTTGCCCTCACTTTTTGTTCAAAGTCCATTTGCAACCAAATTAATAATTCGATTTCGCTAATATTTTCTGTACAGTTAAAAATGTACTCGTTCTTATTTTGGCCCCTGTATTATATAACCCAATTTTATGGCAATCGGATGGAACACATTAAATACTGTTTCCTTATGAAAATCTATTAAACTCTGAAAACTTTATTAAGTTTTTAAAAAATAAACCCAAAAATCTAGCCATACTTACGTATTCATATAAATAGTAATTATTGAAGGAAATACTAAAAACCGGAAGTGGTTGAACTTAACGTTAACAAACAACAAGGTAAATAGCTAAATAAAACACCAGCATCTTCGTCATCATCAAAATCATTATAAAGAGCAACAATAACAATGTTAGCGACAAAACAGACAAAAATAGCGAACACTTTATATATACAAAGTATACAAAAATAAAAACGTAAAAGTTGCTGTGTTACCAAAGGACCTTTGTATATAGAATGGAAACCTTAAAATAATGATCAGTTTGCTAAAAATATAGCCTTAAATTCTACAGAAATTATGGCTTCTTAGAGCATAATTTAGTTTTGAAAACTTCATTTAAGATTGATATAAAAATCTCCATTTAAAGGACGAAATAGCTACTACCGTCTTTGTCCGCTATTTAGAGGATGTGCTTTATATATTTTTGATGATTGTAAACAATTACGGTCTTTTTTATAAAGATTTTACTGTGTATACTCTTCTGTATTGCATCTAAGCACAGTTTATTTCCTTTCTTCTCTTACTTTTTTTTCTACTTTCGACAAGTGTGGGCATTCACAAGTCAAAAGGGAATTTTTCCAAAGAGTTTAAAGATTTATATTTATAAGTTTGTTTACTTTTGAAGCAACAGAACCTGCCAGGCATCTAAACCAAAACGAAATAATAAATACTACAACAAAAAGAACTAAATCCAATGCAATCACAAAAGAAAACAATAACATACTCATGCAGTTACACACATCCACATGCTCACTCATACATATGCAGAATTGTTATTTAATAAAACGAAATAAAACAAAGTAGTTTAAACTCTCAGACAGGAAGTGTGCAAGCAAAAAAAAAAAAAATTGTAGTACTATAAATGAATTTTTTTTTGCATTGTTTTGAGTTTGACAAAGGAATTGTAGCCGACAGAGACGGAGTTAATAAAATTGTTTGCTAAAGCTACAAAAAAAAAACGTATATTTCTGGGGAATTAACAATAACAATTATCATTTGCAGTTGAAAAATTTATAATTTCATTAAAGTTCTCATTCGTCAAAGACACAACTTTAGTTCCAATCGAAATTAAAAAAAAAATGTATACTGAAATAAAATTTTTAGTTGATTTTATCTTTCAAATTAGTATTTGCGTTACTAGCTTGTTTGAAATAGTAACGAAATTAGCATTTATTAACAAGGGGAGTCTCCCAATGTTTTTTCTCCGATCTTAATGATTGGACTTGGATATGTGATAAAGAAAACAAAATAAGGGACACGTATTCTTTTAGCGGCCCAATCTCACGTTTAAGCTTTAAAAGGTAGAGTCAAAGTTAATGCATTTTTGTATGGAAACATGTCTGAAACTACTAAATTCAGATATTTTGAAAGCAGTTTTGATGTACTCGAGAAAACAAAAATTTTGAAACTAATATGGTCTATGTAGTGTGTTAGGGTTGCCATTTATTTAAAAAAACTGCAATATAGGCTAAAAAGATCTTCGGAAAAAGCGGCATAAAAGCCGAACAATTACGAATGTTGGAAAATGCTCAGACACTCCCTCGATTAAATTAAATATGCATTAACAAACATATTTTTTTAGCTTAATCCAACTATAATTCTTTAACAAAACGCCAGTTTTAAAATCACTTCAAACAAACCCATTTATATGAATAAGAAAAATATTTGAAAATTATCTAAAAGGTCTTTCATTTGGTACCTCATTTGTCTAAAATATCCCTTAAACAATTCGAAATAAACCGAAAAATGGGTTAATTTTTGAACCCACTTTTTAACTCCTAACATGAGATTGGGCCGTTAAGAAAACTACGTGTCCTTTATTTTTCTGTCTTTATCAAATATCCAAATTTCATTAAGATTGGAGAGAATCCATCGGGACCCTTGTAAGAGAAATATGTATTGTGGTATTCTCTATCATGATTAATAGAATTTCGATATCATTATTTTCTGAAGATGTTTATTTCTTCATTAAACTGTAACTTAAGGACTAAGTAGAAGTTTGTTTTTAAATATTTTTTGTATCTTACACAGGATTAAGGCCAAAAAGACAAATACCCTCCAAATATAAACTTACAAAAAAAAAAATTATATCTATAAAAAATTCAGAATGCAATTTTCTGGCTTTATTAATATTTTTAATAATTTTCCCGATAAATGTCCTAGCTATGAATTAGTTAATGCTTTTTATATGTAAAGCATTTAAAAATTTATCTTAGAGTATGTACGAAAAAATTTTAACTTTTGACCATATAATATTTAAATTAAAAAATTAATCATTTTAATTCAACATTTTATTGAAGTTTTTAAAAAAAATTACAAAAATTAAAACAAAATGTGAAAAAACCTACGGATATTAAATATTTTTACAAGAATCCTTATTAAGTTCTTCTCTTTTAAATTCATGTCATTTTTATACCCTTCACACAGTATTGAGGGTATATATCAGTTTGCCATTCCGTTTGTAACGCATCGAAAAATAGTTCTGACACACCATAAAGTACATATATTCTTAATCGTTTTTCAAGTTTAAGCCGATTTAGCGAAACGTAAGTGGGTTTGCTCACCTGGCTTAATGAACATCCTCCCGAGCAGATTGGTATTGAAAATGAGCAAAATCGGTCCAGCGCACAGTGGAAAATCGTAGAGTAAGACCAGCCCATAATTCATTTTTAAAAAGGTTCGAATTACACCATAATTTTTTTTTTATCGAAAAGCTAAGATGTCGAACTTAATAATTTGAGGAAAATATTTGATGTTTGGTCAATAGTAATAGTCGGAAATAAGGACCGAATTCACATCTTTTTACGACAACGATTTATTACTATAAAAATAAAACATTTTTCAGAGCATATTTTTAATATAATTCACATTACAATTAAGGAGTTTTATACCTTATTGGAAAGGTAATTTGATATAGATTTCGATTTTATAAATAGCGGATCAGGTTTTAGTGAAAACATTCAAAATTTTAGCTCCTGAATGATGTAATGTTGTTTTGGCTGCATGTAAAAACTTTGGTAAGGCTTTTAATTAGGAGCTCTGTTTAGCTCTGCGGTCATATGTAAAAAATTTTAAAGCTTAATATATTAATAAAATACTATAAAAATATTAGCTGCATATTCGTGCATAAACAGAAGTTACATTCAATAATGTTAAAAAACTCAGTTATTTAGATAATTGGAGAAATGAGTTTTGTTAAAGTAGCTTTGCATTGTTATCTCATTTTTTTTTGCTAAATTTAAAAATAAATTTAACAAATTGAGCAAAAAATAAAAATTCCGTTATATAAAAAAAGTTGACTAGTAGGCTATTGATGGAAAGTTTAAGAATAGTCACAAATAATATATGTTTTTTGGTTATACTGTGTTTTTTTTTGTGAAGAGATTATTAAAAATCAGTATTACATTAATTAAAAATGAATAATTTTAAGTGTTCAGTGCGTCAAATAATTGATACTTATATTGAAAGTGGGAGAAATGTACAAAGTATTAACGTTTTTATTGAAAAAAATTATCAACTTTCTGAAGAAAATATAAAATATATAGTAAATGATATAAAAAAAACTGTCATACCAAGTTTTAATAATCGGTGGAAGAAATCAAGCAGATCTTCAAAAATATTTTTTGAAAAAAATGTTGAGTGGTTAAATGGGGACTTTTGCAGAACTTTGCCACTAATAGTGAAACCTTCAAAATGTACGGCGAATCGAGGAAGACCCTGTAACTCTTATGAAACATCATCAAAATCATCAAAGAAACGTAAAAATACTTCTCTATGTAATGATAATGGGTTTCAACATATTTATGGCGCTTATATCCAAGGCTTGCGATCGATGGGAGAATTGGAAGAGGCAAAAATTATTGAACTGCTAAGATCTTCTTCTAAACTTGAAAAGAAGGAGATTCTTAAAAACCTGGAAGATTCCGAAAAGGGTGAATCTTTCGATGAATTAGAGGCGTTAAGTGTATTTATTGACCTTGACCTGACAAAAGCACAATACATATACTTAAGAAATATTATGATGGAAAAAAATATACTGTTCCTTCTCCATACTATAAAATTCAGGAAGCAAAAAAAAGTTGCTGCCTTCCACCAGCTTTACTACACGTAACAAATACTTATGCTGGAGTTAAGTCTTTACAAGATCTGTTAGATCACACTTCAACCAGGATTTTAATGATTGATGCTGTGGATAATAAAAGCTTAATAAACATAACTCTCTACTGTAAATGGGGTTGTGATGGCTCGTCAGGTCAATCAGAATATAAGCAATCGCTTCCAGAGGAATCTAATCTAATTTCTGATGCAAATCTATTTATAACATCTTTAGTACCAATTAAACTTGTAAGCGAAGAAACAGGTGATATTATTTGGGAAAATCCAGTCTGCTCATCTGTTCGATATTGTCGCCCCATTTCAATAGAACTTTGCAAAGAGACACCCGCAAAAACTAAAGAAGTGGTAGATAATATTGAAACTCAAATAGAGTTATTGTCACCAACTATTATTTCAAAGAACAAAAAAAATGTAGCCGTAAACCATAAACTGTTTCTTACAATGATTGATGGTAAAGTAGCACAAGTTTTAACAAATACTCCATCAAGTGCATCATGTACCATATGCCAAGCGACACCTACTCAAATGAATAATTTAGAGAGAGTAGCTGCAAGACCAGAAGATGAAAATGCGTTTAAGTATGGTTTATCGACCCTCCACGCATGGATAAGATGTATGGAAATGATTTTGCACATTGGTTATAATAGTGAATTCCAAAAATGGTCAGCTTTAACTGAAAATCATAAAGCAATTAAGAAGCTTAAAAAAGCTAATATACAAAAACGTTTTCGTGAAGAGTTGGGATTAATTATTGATAAGCCAAGGCAAGGAAGTGGTAACAGCAATGATGGTAATACCGCTAGAAGATTTTTTTTTAATTTTTCGCGATCTGCTGATATAACTGGAGTAGATGAAGAATTAATAAAAAGGTTTCACATCATTCTTCAAGCTTTATCGTCTGATTTAATAATAGACCCTGGAAAATTTGGCGAATATGCAATGGAAACAGCAAGATTATATATAAAAAAATACAACTGGTATCATATGCCATCATCTGTCCACAAAATATTGATACATGGGGAAAGCATTATAAAACATTTTGCAGTGTTGCCTATTGGTCAGCTGTCCGAAGACGCCACAAGAGTCGCGCAATAAAGACTACAAAAATTATCGTTTACATCACTCTCGAAAATGTTCGCGATCAGCCACTAACGAAGATGTTTTCAACAGACTTCTTTACACCTCTGATCCATATGTAACAAGTATAAGAAAACCATCTGCCAAACTTGCAAAAGATTTGGATGAAGATACGCTTAAACTGATGAAAGTAACCACAAAATAGCGATTTTTAAGAAGAAAATGTCACGGTTAAAATATTATTTAAATATTTAAAGTTACACTATACCTAACAGAATGTTTTTTAAGTTTATTTTTTATTGTATTATTTACTTATTGTAAACAATATACATCGAAAATGTAAATTTTATTTTATAAAATCAAAACCCAGTTAAAAATGGGAAAAGTGCAAATTAATAAAATTTTATTAAGTTAGGTGTGGGTTAAAGTGACATCACATATAGATAATGCAATACATGTACATGCAATTTTTCAATAAAAAAATATATATAATTTATTTAATTACACTATTACCATTTTCAGCCGGGTATGTTATTTTTTTTTATTTACTACAATATAAATTAGTTAAAGTTACTATTTTGTACCACATACATGTACAAGACATCTCCATATGCAAAAAATAAACTTCTTACCTTTTTTCTGAAATAAGTTCTGGTTTAATTTGGCTGATATTTTATAGAATAATAGCAAATACATTTAAGATTATTCGTGCAGAATTTCAGAACTCTATCTCTAAGAACAAAAAAGTTACAGATTTTTGGTCCGATAAGGACTAAAATTTTCCACTGTGCAGCGGTTCAAAAGTTGCGAGTGAAAATGTAAATAAAGTTTCCGTACAAACTGATGTGACATAGTACAATTGTAGCGTCTGTTATATAAAATATGGTGTCTACCTGACGCTTAGAGGTGAATAATATATTGAATTCTCCACAAATTTTTCTTTCACCTCAAAATATTTTCTTTCACCACTAATAATTTTTTCACCTCAAAAATGTGTTTTCATTATTCCTTTTTTACACCAAAAAAATTTTGCACCTCAATTTTTTTTTCACCTCTTTAAAGCTTTTTTTATAAATTGTTTTTTTTTTACATTTGTAACATATGAAAAACATGTGAAAATAACAAAAATTCTGAAATATCTTTAAGCCCATAAAAATAATTTAAAAATTAAGTCTTTTGTGCTACACATTTCTGTCTCTCTCTGTTAATGTTGCTGCACTTTTTGTTATAACTGACTTTAAAGGATTTCATTTGAGTAAAAAGAGTGATCAGAAATTTATCTTATTATGAAGATTAAATAAGTTTTCTTTTTATTCTTTAGCAGTTGCTTTTACCGGATTTTTTCAATTCTTAATTGCATATGTTGAAGGATATTAAAAGTCAAAAGTTTAATGCAAAACTTATCTTATTAAAGAATTGCGTTCCTCATTATATAAAAGTTTCAAACGAAATACTGTTGAATTCAATGTTACAAAGATATTACGTTGATCCGCATTTCGATGGTCATATGATGACATCTCCTAATAGACTTCTCCTGTGAGCTAAAGTGATTTGTCATTCGCTACTCACATAAAAATTTCATTGTCATATATGAGTTGCCAACTTATGATTAACGATTTATTATATGTTGCCCAATATTTTATAAGCCATTGAAATTTTTGTTGTTGTAAAACGTCTGTCATTTTATTTATTTTTTTTTTTTTTGTTCATTATTAATTTGGAAATACATAAAATAACAACAATACGTTAAAATTTCGTCAACTCTTATTATTCATGTTTGGTTTATATTTTACACACTGACTAGAGACCACATGTCCATGTTTGTAGTGCAGTTGGTTTCTGTTATTCATTTCATCTCCCTCTGTTTGGAGCTGTTACTGTGTTGTATGCATATCAAATGCGTGGTTTTTTAAACAAATTAAGGTCATTTAGCGCTCAATATGCGGCAGAACCAAACCGAGCTGAACCGAACACAACAGAACCGTACAGAACAGCCAATGGTCAGTAATGTTAATTTTTTAGTATTCGTATGCAAACATACAACCGCAACATTAATATTATTAAAAATACGCACAAAAGATTCCAAAAACCAATACCAGGAATTGAAAATTGTGCTTGTAGCATTCATTGACTTGATGTTCACTTAACTCTTACATAATAACACAGAACAATTGTACATATGTACACTCAGGGAAAAAAGTTTCTTCATATTGTTGATGATATTATTTCATAAATTGTTTTTCATCATAATTATGAAGTTTTCATAAATATTATGAAGAGTTTCATAAAAATTTATGACAAATGTTTCATAGATCTTCCTTCATCATTATGTTTGTGCAAATAAATTTTTCCTTTTTAGGGAAAAATAGTGAAATTTAGAAACAAAAAACTTATTTTTTTATTTTTCATTTGAAATATAGAAAGTAAAATTTATTTAATTTTTAAAAACTCAAAATTATTTAATATTCTGAAACAACAATTTAAATTATACTTGGGACTAGTTAATTGAATGGACTCAATAATTGACGATTCAATTTGCGTTGTTTTATGTCAATGGTAATTAAATTTGTTGGCATTACAATTGCTTAAAAATAATGCCAATTAAATTTAATTTTAATTGTCATTGATCAGTGCCAATGTTGCAAACAGACAATTATAATTGATTGTTTTAATTGTCTACAAAAAAAATTATTTTCAAATTTTGATAAAAATCTTCTATTTGCATACTTATTTAATAAACATTCGCTATTTTATCAAAAGCCGATCCATCATGTTGAATCAGTTACCAAACAAGCATCAGCAGTGAATACGTTATAAAACTTGAATAAAACAGCGAATACTTTTAAAGTTAGGACTTAAATTTAAAATGTTTGCCACTTTTTTCAAAACAAAACACTTTTGAAAACAATTATTTTTTCGTCAATTACAATTGGTTGTTTTTGGCATTGGTACCATTTCATTATCACTGGCACTGCATTGGCACTGGAATGGTAATGAAATTTTTTGCCATTGGCATTGACCATAAGTAATGCCAATTAATTTTCAATGCCAATGAAAAATTCCCAAGTATGAGTATGAGTATGAGTTCTTAGTAGTAAATAAAATGTTTACTTTATTTCATTTTGAATTGTAAAGGTTGAGATCATGATTAAAATGTGACTATTCCAAATAGAAAACACTACTTGTTAAAAAATGTAAGAGAATATAAAAAAAAATCCTGTGGGGATCAGCGCTAGAGGGAGTGTCGCACTTTCGACCAAAGCGACTAGGTGATCTTCAGCCGCATTCTAATCCACCACCCACAAGAAACTCAAGGCTTAAATCAGGTATATACATATATCAACTAACCACAGAAATTCAGTGATGTTAATTGATTACCCGAACAACATGAGTTATTTTCATCTTTTCTTACAAGTTTAGCCAACAGCTTTAAATCTTAAAGCTTTTTAATTAAAGCTTAATTGTCTAAAAAACTTAATTAATATTCATTAAAAATTAAAATTAACTTTATTAGTAATCAACGTTTTCATTCAAGACTAAAATAAATACAATTTTACTACTTTTACGTGTTATTTTAAAAATTTAATTTTTTAAAAAAATATATTCTAACATTTGAAAATGGGAATCGAAATACAAAAAAAAAAAAACTTTTTTTAATTTTTAAAATCAATTTCTAACGTTAAAGGTTTAACTTATTTAAATAACTATATGTGTCTTTTTAACTTTTGATTATTAATTTTAGATAAATAATTATCTAAAATTTAAATTTGAATGTAATAAAATTGTATTTATTTTACTCTTGACTGAAAACATTATCAAATCAACGTCTCTTTTGATTTCAACCAAACTTGGTATAGAATATGTTCATCATATAACTATAACCTCGTCCAAATGTAGGACAGCTAATCCCAGCGGATCTAAAAATATCGCGTTTCAAAATATGAAAAATATTCGAAATTTTAAAAAAGTAATCGTACATACTATTCCATATCTTTTTCACCACTTGAGCTACCTCATTTTAAAGCTACTTAAATTATGGTTTTACTAGTGCACACAAATTTATCACATCTCCACGGAAAAATGCATTGTTTTTAAAAAACCGCGTTTTAAAAAGATGTATTTCAAAAAAACTGTTTTTTTTCTTAATTAAAAAAAAAAAATATGTTGATTATAAATTACTTCTCTATGCTCCTGTTTCCTGAGTTATGAATAAAAATGTGAAAAAATTTAACTAAAAAGCCGATAACTCAGAAACATGCAGGAGAAGCCCATAGGGATTTGGTAACGGTATAGAAGAATAATTTATAATTTTAAATAAAATTTTATGTTGTTTAAAATACAGCGGTTTGAGCCAAAAAAAAAATAAAAAAAAAATAAATGCATTTTACCTTCTAAAAATTAGTGACTTTAAAATGGGGTATGAATGAATGAATGAATGAATGTGTTATGAATGAATCACGTAGCTTTAGCTGTTAAAAATATATGAACGATTAAGTACGAAAACTTTTTTTAAATTTTTGATTTTTTTTTATATTTTAAAGCGCGATATTTCCACAGCAGTTAGATCTAACAGCCCAAAACTTGTACGATGACATGTATACATGACACTTACCTTCCATACCAAGTTTGGTTAAAATTGAAGGGGGTAGATGTCGAAAATTGGATATTTTTTGATGGTTTTGTATGGAATGAGTCTCTTGTACTTTTGTATTTTTAGTTTTAAGTAAAATTAAATTTATAATAGAGAATAAAAAGAATTAAAAAAAATTGTAATTTAGAAATAAATTTTAAACATAATTTATGAACAATTTTCATAATATTTATGAAACGTTTCTTAATATTAATGAAACATTTCATAAAAGCTTATGAAGCAGCTTTATAACATTTATGAAATGTTTCAAAGTATTTATCAAGCACTTTATAAAAAGCTTTGAAACTTTATCATCATATTTATGAAACATTTCATAAATATGAAGAAGCCTGTCATCAATTTGATTTCTTTTGACACAACTTCATCATAGTTATGAATTGTTACATTGGACGAAAATCAATGAAGTTTTCTTGATATTTATGGAGCTTTTCATAAATATGATCAATTGCTCTGAGTGTACGCATGTATAAGTGTGTAAGTAAGCCATGTACTTGGAAATCTTGTAACGGAATAAGTTTTTATTATACGATATAAAAATTGCGTATGCCTGAGTGTGCGTGAGTGAGTGTGTGTAAAAGTGCTTTTTTTTGAAAATTCTTGTTTATTGTATTGTTTTCGATGATGTTTTACTTACGTGAAATACATACGTGTAACATCCCTTTGTTTGACCATGCCCCATATACTCGTTTTAACACAACTCTTACACAAGTACTTCACGAAACACTATTTTATGTAGCGCTAGGGCCAGAGAACATGTATATTAGGGTGATGCATATTGATTTATTTATGCAATTATTAAAATTTACCTACTATATAGTCTCTAAAAAATATATAGAGAAACGGAATTTTATTTTTTAGGCGGTTTTCAAAAAAAGTTCCCGCATGAACCTTTTTGAAGTTTGATACAATTTTTTGTTTAATTAAACTAAAAGTTAATATTTCGCTAAAATTTTAAAATAATTCGGCTATTACGATGCCTATTAAACTTTAAGGACACAAACGTTTTCAAATTAGATGTATTTCGCGAATTTTAATAAAACAGATTTATAACGTTGTTTCCTTTGTTAAAAATACATTTTAGAAGATGCACTTTATGTGCGGGGATTTTTTTCAAAATGACCCGCAAAAGCGATGTTTATTATTAATACAAAATTGCCCAGCACGTAATGATAGGTAATAAGTTTGCAGAAAAAAGTTATAAACCTATTGGATATACAAATGGTTATATGCCCGTTAATATATACAATTTGTAAGTGGTTGTGTTTTCAGCTGTTTTTGTTGTTGTTTTTGTTTTGTTATAATACATTGATGATATATTGACTTGATTTGATAAAAGCTACAATAAAATCATACGCAGTGAACAATTCAACAAATTTGTACTACCAGTATTTTATACAATTTTAATGCTATTACAGTTTTATTATTTTCACTTTACTCTATATATAACTGTTTGACTGACTGAATGGCTGACTAACTGGCTGACTGGCTCTGCCTGTATGTAGTTGTAATCATTATGTACATTTTGTTGCTATATTCGTATGTACTACTGTTACAATATAGAGTAAAAAGTAAAGTAAAATAAAATAAAAATCGATCGAAATCTAACCAAAACATAATGTAGGCGATCAAAACTTAACCAAATTGATATATGTGTGTGTGTGTGTGTGTGTATGTGGAGGGGTAAAAATTGAAAGCAATCATCATTATGGTTTAACCCAAAATGATGCCAGTAAAATTTTTTTTCAATACAATGTTGTGATTTATTCATATAATACACATGCATAAATGAATGTTAGTTTTTAAATTATTGATTTTAAATATTGCATTTCTTTTTTTTTTTGTAAAGTAAAGAGATTTTAAATTTCAAATTGATAAAGTGATTATCATCTGGTTATAAGATGGTGATTATTCACATGATTATTCACATTTTCGACTTGGAAATTAAGTCGGACAAATTTTTAATTATAATGCTCTAACGCGTCCAATAATATAAGTTTTTATGTAAACATAAAATTGTTAACCATTGAAAAAAAGTTAAGGAAAAATATGGTTTATGAGTTATTACGGATTATAATTTAGATTTTATCATATCGATTTATAATTTTATCAATTTTATCCTTATGATAATAAATTCTCACAAAAACTTGTCGTTAAAAATTCAACAGTTATTTAAAAGTTAATCCGTAAAGTTATTTCAACTGCATATATTGTTAAATTGCCAAAGAAATATATTTTTTAACTTTTCTCTCTGCAATTTCATAAACAAAATAACCGAAAAAAACGTACTTTCGTTATTACACAGAAAAAACTAAAAACGGTTTCAATAAAAAATTTATTGAATCAATTAATATTTTAATTGATTTTGCACCTATCACGGCAATGATGCTATCAATTAAACCTTTTATTAAAATTGAGAAGGAAAAAAAAATATGATACTCACAAAAAAAGTGTGTGATCTATACGTTGGTATGGGTGTTTTCTGCAATGCTGAGTCTGTTTGTATGTGTGCTTGCTTTGTTTGTTAACTTCAAATGTATTTGGTGTTTATATTGAAAATTTTCTATTTATGCATACAGTGTATGAAAAAATAATATGATAATTGCGCCTAAAATAAAATATCTATTTATATATTTATTTAAAAGTCAATAAAAATATTAATTGATTCAATTAAATCTTTGTTTAGAAACAAATTCAAATCAAATCTTTAATTAGATATTTTGGGTTGATAATTTTTTCTGTGTAGTTAAAATATTCAGTTAAAATTTTATACTTAAACAAAAATTTTTTATATTACATTGACTATCGAAATAAACAAAAAAACTATTGTTTTTACCGGTTTTGTCAATTAATTTTTAACAGTTGAAAATAAGAAAAAAAAAATATTGTTAGTGTGTGATTCTTAATGAATATATTATGATCACTGATCAGTTATGAACATGATTTAAAAGTAACGTATTCCCAATTATAATCCTCTAAACAATATATTTTTCTCTGTGGGCTCGCATCAAAAGCTTTAACAGTTTATTAGGAAATTCACAGCAGTTTGTGCTGCTATTTTTACAGTTTTATTTCTAGAAGTGTAATACAAATCTAATATTTGGTAGAAAACTGGAAATATTTATTGATTTTAAATAAATTTTATTAAATAAACTTTACAAATCATTTTAAATGCAAATTAACAAAGAATAGTGTGTAAAGCTGCATGTTTTTGGTGGTAATTATACAATACTGCGTCCCCTCGTTTGATTAATGCAGCACAAACGTTCGTAAATGATTTGTGTTTTATTTGACATGAGAAGTAAACTCATAGAAATAAATCTGAAAATAGCAGAAAAATCTACCGAAAAAAACTGCTGAAATTAGTAGAATAGCAAAATTGAACTGCTAAATTTTAGTTAACTGAAAACAGCAAATTTACTTTGATAAAATTAGCAAAAAACATTTGCTAAATATTTGTAGACAAGAAGCAGCAAACAAATAACTGTAATATCAACAAAATGTTTTCTATATTTTACTGAAGTTTAGTTAATTAAAAATAACACTATATTTTGCTAAAATCAGAAAAAAAAATATTCGCTAAAAAATTGTAGCCGCTGATTTCAGAAGGGCAAATTTTAATTCGCATACAAAAAATCTAAAACAAAAGTTTTGAAAATTTTAAATTTGTTTGTGATTTTTTTTTGTCAACAATATTAATTAATTTTTTTTTTTGCAGATTTTAGCAGAATAATTTGGTACTTTCATTTATGTTAAATTTAGCGGAAATATAACAAAAATTGTGTAGATTAGACAGATTTATTTTTGCTAATATCTTCTACTAATTTTTAGTAGTTTTGGCAAAAAATTGTACTATTCGTGTCAAGGTTTTTTGTAAAAAATATATTTTTCAGCAGAGAAAAGTAAAACAAAAATAAATCAATTTGAAGAGTTTTGCAAAATTTAAATTTTTGCAAGATATATTGCCAATTCCATTTTTCAGATGTATAGAAATGCCATTTGTACAATAAATACATAATTTTTATTTGTAAATTTCAAAGCAAAAAAAATCTCGAATTATTTCAAAGCCGAACACGTTTTGAACATCCTTGCCAAACTTTCACTATTTATTTATGGGAAATTTATCCTATTTTGTACTTAATACTTTGTTAGAACTGTTTCAGCAAAAAGTAATAAATTATTGTACTAAAGTTGTTTTCTCTGGTGGCACTTTCTTCGTTCAACGTTTTTATGTATAATTTAATCAAATTTTGTGGTTATTTTGATTTCACAATAATTATTAGATATTAATAAGTTTGATACTTTTTTGTCCGCGCTTTTTGCGAAAGGTTTTTGGTTGAATATCTGAAATTTTGGATCGGACAAAAAACTTAGCATAGATTATTGGTACACATTTTATTGGGATGTGCAAATTTTATGAAAATCGGTTTTTAGTAAGGCAAAGTTAACCTACAAATGAACTACTTTAATTAAATGTGTTATGATTCCATTTTCAAAAAAAAAAAATTGAGATAATCTAGGGGTTCTATATATAGTAAACTCATTCCACAAAATTTATTTTTTCAAATTTTAAAGATATTGAAATTTTAACGGATTTTCTGGGGTTGTGAGTTATTTTGAATAACACGCCAAATCCTCCCCATAAAGGTCTTGTTTGGGACCTATTCGCTACCATTTTTCGCTAAATTCGCAATTTCGTGGATGTAAGTCTTAAGGGAACACCGAGGAAAATTTAATTTTGTATTCAACAACAATTTTTGGATTGCATTTTTTTAAGACCCGCCCCCCAAAGACTTTAGCTGGATCTGCCCCTGCATTATTGGTTATAAAAACTAAAAATTTTATGTGCATTAAATTCATTTTCAATTAAATATTTCTTAGATTATTAAACTTTTAATTAAAAATGAGTTTTAAAATCAAACAAATTTAAATCGGGTAACTTCAACAAATTTAAATTTTATAAATTTTGAATCGGGAATTGTTCATAAAGTTACACAAAATTAAAATTTTTATTTTTAATATTTAACGAGCTTTCAACCTTCGTATATTTACAAAAATAGAGCAAATCAAACATATTAGCTAGGTTGACATTAGTACTTCGATCTGGCTAAAGATCTCATCAAAACCCGAAGTTTTAGAAAAGTTAGAGCTTCCATAATAGGCAGAACTTCAACAAAAAACCTATTAATCATTAATATTGCTCCATTCTTGTCTTCTTAGTAATCAAGCACGTGGTTAGGGTATTTTCCTAACAAGCTTCATGAAGTTACTAAACTTTGAAGACCAAAATGTTCTATTTATATAAAAAAATTTAGTTTTTACACTGGCTCAAGTAATATTTTTTACAATTTGTTAGTTTTTTGTTTTTAAATACATCGCGATTATTTTTATGTTATTTTTAATTTTTAACGAGCTTCCAACGAGCTTACAAAAATAAAGCAAATCAAACATATTAGCTAGGTTGATACTAGTATTTAATTTTTTAAATTATCTTCCACCGTCTCGGATTCCTATTCAATAATAGTTTTATATGACGTGTCCTCAATAAATGTAAAAATCTATTATACAATTTAGTATTTACAATTTTTGAGTCGATGTCCGCCATAAATATTACAATAAAATGTATAGACTGGAGCAATTGGAGTTTTTAAACAGGATTGAATGAATATTATATTTAAAAGCAGTTAATATAGAATTTTTAGCTTTATTCAAACACATATTTTTAATTTTGGTGATTTTTTAATTTGAACGCTTTTTTTTAATAAAGTTGTGTCCGTTTTACTTTAGTTCGCAAAACGAAAGCCATTGAGTTTTTAGAATTTCTTTTTTTAACATTTTGAGGAATTCTTCGCTATAGCTCTATTTAATCGGGTTTCTTACAAATTCAGTTTTGAACTTTTATTCAGTTTCGTTAAGTTTAACCGATTTATTCAGCAGACTCTTAGAAGTGAATAATATTTTATATTAAAAAAATTTTTCACCACATCCAAAAGAGTGGGTACTATTGTAAAATAATTCGGTAAAACAAAATTAAAGCTTTTGCCTCTAAATTAATTTTAACAGTTTTTTATATTTTTTCCTAATATATAAATTTTTAATCAAAGTTTGTTTAAAAATTGTTTTTAATAAAAGTTTTGTAAATATTGTTTAAATATTTTTTTTTGAAAAACCTAGTGAATAAAATAACAAACATTTTAGTCGAAATAACACAACAAATATAAAAATTAATTAATTACAAATTCCAAAAAATTTTGGTTGTTAGTAATATGCACCTACATAAAGACACTTAAAAAAGGCAATCAAAATAATTGATGAAGAACATGGTAATGGAGACAGATTAACGCAATGGACTTTAGCTAAGAAATTGTACCACAAATAAGGGGCTTTTCAATACATAAGTATGAGTTTAGAAATACCCAAAGTGCCTAATGCATGTGTGTGTCTTTTTTTTTTTTTTTTTGTTGTTTTTCATGTTCATCATCTTCCTGTTTATGTACTTTGGTGAATTTCTTTCTAACTACTATACATACATAAGTATATAATCGAATATGTTCATGACAAGTTTTATGTAGCCAATATACTTTAGAGTGCACTGAATAAGAAAGTATTTTATCTGAGTCTTGCTTGACTTCCAAGGTCAGAGTAAAATAAAAACGAATGAACGATTTTATTATATTTCGTAATATTTCGATTTGAATCTCATATTGTCAGGGTATTTAAAATGTTAACGATCACAAAAGAAGTTTCAAATAACCGGGGAAGAGGATTAGAGATTCTAATCGAAATATTGGGTAATAATATACAATAAAAATTAATCAATCGTTTTTATTTTAATCGGAACTCAGAGCCAAACAAGATTCAGATAAACATTAACGCCCGTATTCATTTTTTAGTTCAAACACATGTTAAGCCTTAAAAACCTGTATTCATAAAAGTATATTAGCTTTTACACTACACAGAAAAAACTAAAAACGGGTTTCAGTTAAAAAATTTATTGAATCAATTAATATTTTAATTGATTTTGCACCTATCACGGCAATGATACTGTCAATTAAACCTTTTATTAAATTAAAAGGAAAAAAAAAAAGTTATAAATAACTTCTACAAAAAAAAAAGAATATGATACTCACAAAAAAGTGCATCTATACGTTGGTATGTGTGTTTTTTGCAATTCTGAGTCTGTTTGTGTGTGTGCTTGTTTTGTTTGTTAACTTCAAATGTATTTGGTATTTTTATACTGAAGATTTTCTATTTATGCATACAGTGTATGAAAAAATAATATGATAATTGCGTCTTAAATAAAATATATCTTTATATATTAAAAAGTCAATTAAATATTAATTGATTGATTCAATTAAATATTTGTTTATAAACAATCTTTAATTAGATATTTAGGTTGATAATTTTTTCTGTGTAGCTTTAAAATAAGTATTTTAAGCGAATATTCGTTTATACAGTTTTAAGGCTTAAAATGTGTTTCTAACTAAAATATATTTAATATCTGAATTAAGATTTTTTATGAATACGGGCGTGTAAAAATATAACTTTATTTAATTCATTAAAGATTTTTACTTCGGAACTTGATATTACAAAAGAGTTTTAAATAAGTAAAACAAATAAAGAAAAATATACAAAATCAAATGTTTTCAATTTTTAATTGTTAGTGGAATTTTATTTTCAGGTCTCAACTTAATTCTCATTTGTTTTAACAAATGGAATATATAAGTGTTTGAGTTTGTAAATGAGGTTGCCACTGCTTTCTAAACTTGTTCGGATGATGGGGGACCTAGAAAATCCCCGAATGGTACCATCAACAAATTCTTGAAAGTGGTCAATTAAAAAATTGAAAACAAAAAACTCTATAGATTATTTGTTAGGACAATGCCTAATAAAGATATATAGAGTATGGCCTTGAACTTGAACTTGAATAAATGTTCATTTACATAACAGAATTATAGGTCGGAAAAAAACATGATTTTTATTTATTTTTAAATAATAATTATAACAGACTTTTGAAAAATATATTTTTTCAATAATTTATTGAGCCCACTCTAACATGGTACAAATCATGCATATATCATGTTTGCCTATGAATATGTGAGCATGTATAGTGGACCATATCTATCTCTATACAACTACTACTGCCTTTTTATTATATATATATATATGTCGGTTGTTTCTTATTGCACTTCAATCATTGCTGTCTTCAAAATGTTGGCAAGTCATTTCAATTTTTTTTCTATTAGGTATATTTGTCAATGTTCTTTTTTTTTGCTGTTATTTTTCCTTAAGCAGTTTTAGATGCTTCTTTAATTTTTTGGTTCATTTTGTTTTATCTCTCGATTGAGTAGCAATTTCATCATCATTTTATTGGGATTTATGTCCATTTACGTTAGTGTGTATTTGGGTGCAATTGAATTAAAGGATATTCAATTTGTAGTAAGCAACGTCATCATGACATTACCCTCATTTAAGGTTGCATACAATATTTGTAAATTAATTTCTTTTTCATTTCCTTTCCTTTCGGAAACATTTATAATTTGTCGGTAGAAAAAAAAAAACTTATTGATTTATAACTCTCAAAATTACATTGATATTGTTTGTATGTTTATTTACACTTAGGATGTAATTTTCTGTTTAAAATCTCAGGAGAAAAACGTTTTACGTTTCCAAGAATTTTGGAATATGTTAACTGTTGCTGACATCATTTAAAGTTTACAATGTAATTTAATATTTTATTTTCTCATATTTTTACCCTCCATCAATCAATTGCTTTTTTCATTTAGAGAGAAAGAACAAGTTAATTGATTTATGAGTTCATTGTGTTTTGTGTTATTTTTCAATTTAACTTTTGTATTTTTTTTAATAACCGTTTATCAAAGTAATTACATATTTACCGTGTTCATTATTTGTTTTTAATATTTAGCACTCACAATTAAAAGACAGTTAAAAAAAAGTTTTAAAACTATTGTCTGTGTTTTTTTTTAATCATACATATTAGCAATTTAACATATTCTTAGGTAATTTTTGTAGATAAGGATTAGTTGATATAAAACACTCGCATATCGCTTAATTTATTAAAATCGTTAAGTTAAATACAACATATTTTGTTAAACATAACAACATTTATACTAATATCATCAATTTGTAATTTTCGCTTAAGAAAAAATTTGGTCGAACAAGGGAAGTCTGTTGGGTGGTTCCTACAGATTTAGATTAATTCGTACATAACATAGAGGAGACGAAAGTCATTCAAAGCTTCTTGACCAGCTGCATATGTAGGGGGTAAAAATGGGTTTCAAAGTTATTCGAAACTTTTTTGTTTTAAAACTTTTTACTTTTTTGTATAAAATTGAAAGGCTATCCAAATGCCTTTCATTTGATACCAAATTTGTATACTGTTTCTGTGAAGAAGCTTGAAAAAA
>CM037852.1:1251729-1395602 GCA_021234595.1 Delia radicum
AACTTGTCTCGTGTTATATTCTAAGCTTAATTAAAAGATTTTTGTGTTGAATTCCATTAATGTTCAAGCAGAAAATGATCGTAACATTTTCAAAAAGTACACTGAACCAAAAACAGCGGTGCAATCAACTAAATATCATGTTAAATTGATGAATGTGTGATCACTATACAACCAACCTGTCCGTCATTTTACCAAATTGTTTAGTAAATGTAGCTTTTGACATATAACTATTTGTTGATTGTTATTTTGACGAAATAACGTCAAATGTTTTAACAGAAATTAGTTATTTTAACAAATTTATTTAATCAAACTGAATAATTATTTTGTTGTTTTAACAATGCGCTTTATTCAATTTAACAATGCTCTTTATTAAATCTATTCTGTATATATTATTTATTTTTAATTTTATATTTCTTTATGTTTTATGTTTTTTAAATTTAAATTTTTAACAATATACCTCTTTAGTGAGTATATTCAAAAAATAATAAAATTAAAAATTATAACGTAGTACGTACCCAAACCCCAATTTTCAAAAAACATGAAACATTACATTTACAAAACACATTAATTTATTTAATTTTTAAATTAATAATTAATTTAATTTTTTATATTTATATAAATAGTTTTCTTCACTATTACAGATGATCAATTATATAAAAAATAATGTAATGACAGTAATAAAAGTTTACAATTTACATAAAACAGTATGAAATTACATACATTTATTTAAAAATAATTAATAAACACACATTTAACTACACTCTAATTAATTTCTGTTGCATTTTACCTAACTTATAGTAGGAAACTATACTGATACTATAAGTTGGGTAAATTTACTTTATGTGTGTAAATGAAACAAAATACACACATTACGTGTAAGTTGGTCAACAAAAAGTGTGTAAATGTACTATGCAAGTGCGTAAAAATGTAGTTAAATATAGAAATAAATGAATAATTTTACTGAATTTTTGAATAAAAACACATGCTTTACTTGTAAATATACTGATAAAATGCGTAAAAATGCATTTTTATATGCTTAAAAACCCCCTAAAAATGCGTATATTTACCTTGCGGTAAGAAAGAAAAACAGCCCAAAAAATGTTTCTAATAAAACAAAAAATTTATTTTTATAAATAGTTTTATTAATGTGTTGTATAATAATAAATTTAATAATAAAATATAAACATAATATAAATATTTGTATATAAGTGGTTGTACATATACAGAGCTTCAAAGATTAAATTCTATTTTGAAAAAATTAAATCGGATTTTTTAAATCGAATGATTTTTTTTTAATCAATCGATGGGAATTCAATATTTTTTACTCAATTGATTTACAATTTGAGAATATTCGAAATCGGCGAAACTGAAAAACATCGCCAGAATTGAAAAAAATCGCTAAAATTGAAAAAAAAAAAAATACAGTTAAAATGAAAAAAATTCCCAAAAATTTAAAACAATCTCCAAATTGAAAAAATTGCCAAAAATGTAAAAAATCAATTAATTTGAAAATAATCGACAAAATTTAAAAAAATTGCCAAAATTAAAAAATCGCTAAAATTAAAAAAATTGCCAAAAATAAAAAATATCGCCAAAAGTGAAAAAAATTGCTAAAAGTAAAAACGGCAAAAGTAAAAAATCGCGAAAATTTAAATAAAAACGAAAATAATTGATAAAAAATAGCTCAAATTGGAAAGAGTAGTCAATGTCATTTATTTATCTCGGTTAGTTTTTGAAACATAGGCGATGTTTCAAATAAATACTCTTTTTTATCTGCGATGTTTACTTTTCGAGAAAAACGTGATTTACGAATCCAGACAATCAATTTGAAATTTAGGATCGTTGTAGGGGTAATGGGGTTGAGTTTTGAACAAAGGTGCTACCATTTTTCCTCCAGCTCCATTAGTTTTCGAAATATGTACCATTTAAAGCTCAAAAAATAAAAAAGCTACTGGAAAAATGTTTGCACCGGTGTTCAAAACTCAAATCCAATACCGGTCCTAGGTTTCGATCTGATTGGCTAGGTTCTTAGATCGCGTTTTTTCTCGAAAACAAAGCATCGCAAAGCAAAAAGAGAATTTATTTGGAACATCGCCTGTGTTTCGATAACTAATAAAGATAAATGTGCATTTACAACTACTTTAAATTTCTCGTCAATATTTTTAATTTTTTCAATTTTAGCTTTCTTTATAGCGATTGTTTTTTGTTTTGCAATTTTTTATTTTTAATTTTGAAATTTTTTTAATTTTTTAGCTATTTTTTAACATTAACGATTTTTTTTTTAATTTTTGCCGTTTTTTTTTTTAATTTAGGGATTTTTCTAATTTTTGGCGATTTTTTTTCATTTTTATCGATTTCCTTTAAATTTTAGCGTTTTTTTTTAGCTTTTTTTAATTTGTTTTATTTTTTTTTTTTCAATTTAAAAATGTCAAAATGTATATTACTACTATAAGTTAGTATATTTACAAACTTTGTGCGTAAAATGTGTTTAATTGTAAACAAATAATTGGTAAAAATACTGTACGCGTGTATTATTGTATAAAAGTGTGCGCAAAATAGTTTTACGCATTTTGATGTATAAATTTACCGAATTTGCGTACTAATACATGAAACTTTACTCGTTTTATAGTAGTAAATTTACAATAATTTTTTTGAGTGTATCCACTATAATTCACTGAGTTTAATAATTCACAATTCTTTGGTAAAAACCCATTTAACATAATTTTATAAATTTTTTCAACTTTTACAAATGGCTTTCACATTTCACACGCTATACGAGTAATGACGACACACACTAAAAGCTGGTTTCGCAAAAAATTCACATCAATTTGAATAAAATAATTGTTGTTTTAACAATAAAATTTGTTAAAAGTGAACAAACATTTTATGTTTACTTCACTTACGACTTCTGGTTCAGTGTACTAGTTTTTAGACTAGTTAATACAATACCAGTCTCATAACAACTATTTTGAATCAGTTGTATACTTCACCATTTTAAATTGAAAATGCGAGCATTTTTAATGAAATTGAGAGTTTTCGAATTGAAAAGAAGAATTTTGGAATAAATTTTAGATTTTCCATTTTAAATTAAGAAAATTTCACATGAAATTGAGATTTTATATTTGAAATTGACAACGAAATTCAAATTTTCCATTTAAAATTGGAAAATTTTCAATTTTTTGAAAATTAAATTTTTTATTTGAAATCGGTCCCTATGAATTCGTTATAACTGTTCTTCACTATAGTATGTTTGTGGTCTTTCTTGATGGCAATCCGTATTGGATTTGTAAAATTTCATTAGAAGAATCTGCTGGTTAAGTTTTAATTTAATTTAGTTTATTTATTCATTTCTGTTACAAACTTTTACTAAATTATACAAAGTAAATAATAAAATCTGAAATAAATAAAATAAATATAAACAAAAAAATATATAAAATAAAAAGGAGTGATAATAGTTTATTTATTTATAAAAAGCCCAAGCCTTAGTTAAAAAAAAACCATTCCTAAAAAATTAAGTGTCTTCTGAAAATAATAGAAAAATTATTAATAGAAAAATACTTAATTATAATAGAAAAATCGAACTACTTTCCAACTCCAATAATTGTTTTGGCTACCGGAAACAGCCCGGGATAATTTTGGGTTGTAAATTTTTAACAGCGTTTGGATATTTTAAACATTTTTTATAAAATCTATTAAATTTTAACAAAAACGACTTTATTATTTATTAAATTCAAAGCTTAATTAAAATGTTTTGGTATTGAAATACATGAATGTTCCAGTAGAAAATGGTCTTAAAATGTGCATAAAGTACAAGCTTTTAGACGAAGTAGTTAATACAATATCAATTCTCATAACAACTATTTTGAATCACTTGATAATCACTTTCAATTAAAATTGCGTACATTTTAAATGTAATTGAGACTATCCAATTGAAAATGAGAATTTTTAAATCAATTAAAATTAATGTTTTCTATTTGAAGTTGAGTTTTTATTTAAAATTTACATTTTTCAATTAAAATTGAGAAAATTTAATAAGACATTTTAAGAAAGCTAAAAAGTATTCTGGTCTTTCTTGCTCCCAATCCGTATTTGACTTGTAATCTGCTGGTTGCGTTTAAAGTTAAACATACCGCTTTATGAACTCCTAAATGTTTTTGGCAGGTGGAAACGAACGATTCAATTTTTTTGTCAATTTGTTAAAAAAGTTTGGATATTAAAAAATAAATCTTTAAAAATATATGAAATTTTAATAAAAACTTACTATATTTTAGCATACTTATAGGCGTTTTAAACTTTCTTAAATTTCCTTAATTTAACAGATGTTAAAAGAAAAATTTTAAGGCAAGTAGCAGTAGGCTCTAATATATACTAACTGCAAGTCTTAGGGTAGATTGCAAACCGTTTATTTTCAATTTTTATATATTTTTTTTAATATTTAAATAAATTTGCAAAAAAAAAACACATTTTACCAACGTTTTATTGGAAACTGAAATAATTAATGAATTTCAATAGCAAAATGTTACATTTCTTACGCTCAAACCCTTTTGTATATGAAAAAATGTATAAAAATGAGCTAAATTTTAAAATCGTTTTGCAAAAAAAAAGTATATTATGCATCGAATAACAAAGTGTACCAATCAAATCAACATGGGTAAAACAAATAGCATTAATGGTTAAAACAAAAGTAAAACATTTTATGTAATGCTATTTAATTTTAATGACATACCAGATATCATATTATTTGTACTTGCTGTGACATTTTTCTCAATAAATCAGAAACTAATACGTTTTCCAACATGACACTTGCGCACAGTATTACGAAAGGGTTTATAATTTTTTTGAAATACAATTTTTTATGATATTTGTCCGCGAAATTTATGTCAAGAAACTTTGAACTTTTGAAAAATTAATCATGTTACATATAATTTAAAATTGTAATTTTTCATCTTTAATTTGAGACCTCAGTCATTCAAGTAGCATGAACACTTTTCATTATATGCGTAATTTTGTAAAGTCGTTTTAGTACCCTTTTTCACGATTTTTTCAATTTTTAAAATGCCATATTTCGCGAATCATGCGGTGATTTAAAAATTGGTGTCAATCTTAGTTGCATAAAAAACATAACTTGTACCAAATTTGAACAAATTTTTAAGAGGTGTTGTCCAAAATTCAATATATTTCAGTTGGTTATAAATGAAACACGCCATTTATTTTATCTAAACTAAATCATACTTAAGATATTTTTTCTTATCGTAAAAGAGGTGTGTGGATTAGGTTACCTTCCTTCTCCGTCACACTTAACAAGTAAATGATTGTACACCATGTAAAAATGTCGCCTTTTATAAGCTGTAAAATAAACCCAATTTTTGGAGTTGATTTTCTTTAAAGAATGGGAACATAAAAATGACGTCTAGAAAAATTCGCTATTCTTGTAAATTGTTAGTAAACTTAAGTAAAACTTACACAACTTCTCATATTTAAAACGACACTCATTTGCTCATCAAACTTTTCTTTAGTAACTCCCTTAAGGGCATGCAACATAACAATTTACTAACACTTACCACCCCCTACACCACTACTACTACTGCTACATACTACTATTACAAACGAGTACATGGACATATCTCGTCAATTCAGAGTAATAAAACTTTACAGCAACATGTTTTCCAGCAGAAGAATATCATTTCAAATGTAGCTCAAGTTAAGCAAAATATTGTTGGCGATACAATTTTCGTATGCGTTAAGGTGCCTTTCGGGCCCAAAGTAGAAAAACTTGTTGTATAAGTTTAAGAGTAGAACACGTTTTGTTCGGTGCTTAAACACCAAAAAATAATAATATGATAAACATTGAAGGCCTAGTACATTCAACAATTTATTATATAGTAAAGGTTTATGCCATTAGTATGATTTTAAATTTTTGAACATTTTAAATATTATTCTTAAAATAATTTGTTTGAAAAAATTGGCAAATGGCTTTTAGAAAGGCACTTAAAATAATACAGCGTTACACGAAAAAAAAACTAAAATAGATTTTCAATAAAATATTGTATTTACCAATTAAAAATTAATTGAATTAGGAGCTACTAAACTTATAACCATATTTAATTCAAATTTGAAGCATACCAATTAAAAACTGGAAATTTAAAAATTTTAGCTAAAAACTAAAATATGGGGGAAAATTTCAGAAATTTGTTATTTAGTATTTTTCAATATATCTTATTGAATTCTTCTATTTTCTTAAATTTCCATCCATGTGGCTTTTATACTGACGTTTTTTTCTTTAATTTAAAGTAAAAAGGTTATGGAAATTATAAGCTTTAAAAATGTAGCCAAACAATTTAAAATTAGTTTTCATTCTTAATTAAATTTATAATTGATACAATTATTATATATTAAATTTATAATTGATACAAATATAAAATATTTAGTTATTTATTTGAAAAATTAATTAAATCAATTAAACTCTTAATGGAAATCAAATTTTATTTCAAAAAAATCTTTAATTGAACATTTTGGGGCAATCATTTTAGCTGTAAATTTTATTTTATTTCATGAAATCATGAAAACTTTTAAGAAATTTTATTTCAATAAAATCTTTAAGCAATATTTGTTTCTGTATATCCAAACATTTTAAAATTAGTTTAAATTTTTAATTACACTCAAAAATATTTTGTATAAAAAAATATTTTTTTCTTTATATTCAATAAGAATGAATTTCCGTATGAATTTCCGTCATCATATTTAAAATGCAAAGTCAAAATTCCAAACGCTACTCCAGTTATGTTTTTATCAAGGTTATCCACAGTATCAGTTTTAAAATTAAGGTATTGGTTTATCATGCCGAAACCAAACCCGATATGAACGTTTTAAAACAAGGATACCGTAAAAGGTATCCTCATTTAACCTTAAAAATTTTGGTCTGCTTTTTTCCGGTTCGAATTCGAAATATATTCTCAACACCGTTAAAAATTCTTGTTTCGGTATTTAAACGTTTTTTTTTTAAATATATGTATTTAGCACGAGTGCTATTAATTTTTCAGTTTAATAAATTTACATTGACGGAGTTTCTAACATTCAAAAAATTGTTTTACATATTATACTATTTTATGTTTAACGGTATTATTTTCAATTCTACCGGAATTGCATTAAATAATTTAAGACCTTTATAAAATTAAATATTTTGAAAAACAAACTAATTGTACTTAAATTTAATCCAAAATCGCAACTGTTGAGGAAATTATACGGTGTCAAGCGTATATTTCGAAATCGAACCAGAAAAAAATAGCAGACTGATAATTTTAAAATTTGTGTGTGGTTACACTTTATGGTATCCATGCTTTAAAACGTTCATATCGGGTTTGTCTCCGCTAGAGTTGGGATTAAACGTTCATTTTGGTGACTCGGTCAGTATCGTTCAATTCGAGTCAGTGAACTAGTTCCTTCAAATCGTTCTTTTTTCCTTTGACTTGTGACTGATCTGCGTGTTGTGAACTGTGTCGTTCGTTTGACAATTATTACGCACTATTCAAGTTTTACGAGTTTTTTCACAAATTTTACTGTACATAGACAAAAAGTGTTATAAAATTGCAACTTTTCTAACAAAAATTCATTTATTTTGTGTAAAAAACATTTTATTTGTATGACTATAATTGCTTTTCCTAATTTAAAACAATATTACTACTATTTCATAAAAAAAATAATTGCTCTTACAAGCAATTTTAATTGAATAGAGATGCAATTGTTCTGTGAATAAAAAGAACGAAATGAACGATTGAACGAAATGAACGATTGAACGACAAGATGGAATATTGGTAACGAGTCATATAGTTCAATTGAGTGAGTCGTTCAATTGAACTAGTTAGTTCATGAACGACACAACTCTAGTCTCTGCCATGATAAACCAATCCCTTTACTTTAAAACTGAAACATTAGTTTTTCTACATTGGATATACATTAAGATTTTGTAATTATTATTTACAAACTATGAGCACATCCACAATAACAAATATAAACTAACCGAGATTTTTTAAAAACTCGACATAATCTTTTATTTTTGACTAACTTACAAAAATTAACTGTTTACAAAATTTCTCTTTTGTTAGTTGTTTACTAAAATAACTGCTTCAAACAACTATTGTAAAAATGCAGTATTTTTCTTCAGCCGTTTTTTTTTAAATAACTTTCATAATAATTGTTTTGTATTATTTCATAGAAAAACAACTGCAAGTGCAGTTAAAAACAACCACTACTTATCACTACAGAAACAAACGTCACGTAGTAACTGTATAACTTTTTTAATTGTATGTTAATTACTACCTACAATTAAATAATAAATTAAAATTTTTTAAAATATTTATTTTTAAAAATTAATAAAATCAATTTAACTATTAATTCACATAAAATTTTTGTTCAATCAAATTTTCATCTGAAAATGTTTGGTCAACAACTAAAAGTTTTTATTATCAGCATATTTGTTTTTTGATCAAATTGTAAATTTATTTTTCTTAAATTTATAAACAATTATCTTAAAAATGGAAAAAAACTTTTTAAAATTTTTAGAAAACTGTTTTAAATCTCTTAAACAATTTTTTTAAACGGCTTAATATCAGCAGTTAGAGAATGAACACTATGCAAAAGCCCCAGGTTTTTTCTTTATAATTTGACATTTTATTCCGAGCACCGGATTTAGTGAGAGATAAAACTTATTTTATTTTCTCAACTGAATTTCTTATTCTCTTATTTCTTGTCTACAGATTATTTTATACTGATAATTAATCCATGCATAAAAATACGAAAAAAATGTCAAAATAACAACAATTTTTGTAAAATAAACGAAAATTTGTTTAGTTTACGAAAGTTCTCGTTGTTTTGACATTTTTTTTTCGTATTTTTAGCATGGATTATTATGAGTGTAGTAATGTTGCCACCTTTTCACAAAACTATTACCCTATGGTAAATAAAAATAATTCATAATATATAAGATACTAACGATGAAATTTAGACAAAAATGTTAACCTAAAATTAAAACTTTTTTAGTTTTCCGTTCTGTTGATATTTTGTAAATTATTTGTTCCATGACGGGTTCTCTTTCTATTTTGCTCTTAAGGATTTATTTTATGTCATCTTAGTAAGGACATGAACATCCACTGTATATAAATAACAACACCCTATATTTTTTACCTTTCTTCGAACGTACTTATTTTAATGTTATGTTATTTAAATTAATTTTTGAATAATCTACGCAAAACAATAATTTAACAAATGTCTCTTGTTGTATGCAGCATTATTTAATCTTAACCTGGGTGACATTTTTTTTTTTATTATTATTATTTTGGTACCTTTAAAGTTAAAGCTTGGAAAAGGACACGACATGTACAAAAACAACAGAAAATGTAATAAAATATGTTGTCTCCATACTTTACTTAACACTACAACATACGACTATGTATATTAAGGTGGGTCGTTTCAGAAAAAAAAATAAAAATTTAGTGGCCCCCTGAAAATAAACTTTGGAATTTTCTAAGAATATTCCCGAAATATTTCGTGTTTTGCGATAACTCGGGACCATTTTAAAAAAAGGCTACTTTTTAGTTTTTTCAAGATATATTTATTTTCGTTCCAAAAGGGATATCAAATGAAAGATCTTTTAAAAACGCATATACAAAAAAAAAATTAATTAATAAACAAAAAAAAAACTAATACATTTTTTAAAATGGTCCAGCTCACTAACGGTTGGGGTCAAAAATTAAATATTTTGGGAATCCGCATAAAAAATGTCAAAGTTTATTTTTATGGGGCCACTAAAAAATTGTTGTGTTTCGACCCACATTAATGTACATAACAAAATTATATCACGAACTTCTTCTGTACCTTCCGCACAGTGTTGCCAATATAGCCTAGTATTCCCCCTAGATTTAGGGGATTTAGTCGGATTTTAGGGGTAACAATTGTTAGGGGGAATTTCCGGGGGTGAAAATCTGATTAAAAGATTTAATTTTGCCTTTATAAAATAAAGTTTTTGTTCGGTAATTCTTTTTGGCATAATTTTAAATTTAATTTTTTTGACTAACAAAAAGTAACGTCATGATGCTTGTTAGGAAAAGACCTAACCACGTGCTTGATTACTAAGAAGACAAGAATGGAGCAAAATTGATTATTAATAGGTTTTTTGTTAAAGTTCTGCCTATTATAGAGGCTCTAACTTTTCTAAAACTTCGGGTACTGATAAGATCTTTAGCCAGATCGAAATACTAGTATCAACCTAGCTAATATGTTTGATTTGCTTTATTTTTGTAAATATACGGAGGTTGAAAGCTCGTTATAAATTGAAAATAACATAAAAATAATCTCGATGTATATAAAAACAAAAAACTAATATAACTATAAAAAATCAGAAAGGTTTTTTTTTCTTTGCTAATTTTTCCTTCATACCAAGTGATATTATAAATTGATTGTGTTCATATTAAAAATAGCTTGTATATAGTTAGAACAAAGTAGAAAAGGAATTAAAATTCCTAAACTCTTTAGATAAATTATGTTTAAGATGATAAATGTACATTATATTAAATAGCAAATAAAGTCACTTTACTGCGCTGTCAAAATGAAATTTCAAATTTTGACCATGGAAACAGTAAAACTCTAACAAACTTAGTGTATTTTAAGATTTTTATTCAAAGAATTTGAAATAAAAACTAAAAAATTTTTCACATTTTAAGAAAAATAATATTCAGGGGGATATTTTTGTATTAGATTTAATATAGGGAGTTTTGTTTAACAATTATGGGGGATTTACAAAAAATACTTGGAAACACTGCTTTCGTAATAACCACATTTAGTTTAACACATTCTCATGTTTGTATACGCTGTAGTACTACTGCTACTCCTCTATACATGAACCTACTGTCACTACATACATACATACATCCATTTACAGTTCACTTCCATTAAAAACAGGAAGTTACAATTACTAAGAGCACATAATAAACATACTTTGCCTCTTGTTTTTCGTTTTTACAATTTTTTGTAGGTATTTTATTTTGTTGTTTTTTTGGTTTTATGGATCTCCTACATTTACAAAATGTACGCTCTTATTTAGTTGGGGCACAACAAATATTAATTAAATTTTAACACAACTGTCTGAACTACAAAAAAAAACAGAAGAAAAACACCAACAACAACAAGAGCAAATGACTTGAAATATAAGCCCATTATGGAACCACATTTAGAAACAAGTAGCAGTAGCAGCAACAAGAACCAACAAAATGGAGACATATACAAACAATAAGTAAAAGTGTGTTCGTTTGATGGAATATTTCCCATCATAATGTTTACAATGTTGTATTATAATGCAGAAAACAACAAAAAAAAAAAAAACTAAAATAAAAAGAATAAATAGTAACTACAACAATCTGTAAAGAATTTTCATACCTGTGGTAGAAGAGTGAGAAATTTATGTAGTTTTCAAAACTAAAAGTATGCAAGTTTTAGAGTTTGAGTTCAGCTATTTCAAGGGCTTTATTATTAGATTATGGAAAATTTAAATTTTGTTATTTACATGGAAATTTAAATAACTATATATTTGCATTAGAGGGATTTTTGCCCATTTGCCAAGTTTTGTAGGTTGTACATATACACAGTAAAAAACTATTTGTAAATACAATTAACAATTTAATTGAATTAACCTTCTAACTGTCAAACGATGTTTTGCAACGAAATTCATACCTTGTGTTCCACTCGAAAAACAAATAATAAGTTTTTTAACAAAATTGTTTATCGTTGCCTAATTTAGGCGATATGAGCCAACATATTTTAGGGTGCATTTTGAAAACTAAAGCTTATAAAGGAGAAGTTTTGAACAAAAACTATTTCTCTTACCAAGATATAAGCACACTCCAAAAACTATTTTTTTTCTGCTCCTATTTAAGAAGATATCACGATTTTCGCTTTTTGGTAAAAGCGAAATTAGACGAAAAAGTATCAAAACTTCAATTAATATTGTTCAAACTTCAACGCTTTGCTATAAATACTTAATGTCTTCTTTCTGCAAAATTTCATAAAAATCCGTCTTTTAGTTTATAAGTTAAGACGATGTCCTTTAGAGTAATCCTGATAAAATCCTGTGAGTCCTTGGACTAAAGTAAGGACTTATTATTAAAGCTAAAGCTTCAATCTTACTTATATTTTATTATAAAGAGTTTTTGGTCAACTTAAATTGGTTTTTTAGATTTTTGAAAACTATTTTTATTTCAAAAATTATCAATTTTTGAAATTTGAAGCTTTCTCGCTTCCAAACTTTTAATTTAGTTTTCTATCGGAATATATTAATTTCTAAGTATAAAATGCTCATTTGACGCATTTGTGATAAATTTTATGAAAACTTCACTGGGGCAGCCTTACCCGTTAGAGGGTTTAGAGCAACTAAACTTTTAATCATATCAAAAAAATATATATTAAAAATTTTCTAAAATTTCAATTCATATTTTATCATATGCATCAAAAAATGTAATTTTAATGTTCCAAAAATTTCTGATAAATTAAAAAAAATTATTAAAAGTTAAGGGATATGCTAATATAACATCATATTGCTATTTAAAAATTAAAACAAAATATTTATTGAATTCCACTTTTCTAAATTTCTTTTCATATGATTTTTATACTTATATTTTCCTATTTGCTAATAAAATGAACCACAAATTAGTTAAAAAAACATATTTTTATATATATTTTACATAAAAAACAACTACATAAAATAAATGTAAATTTATAATACAGTAATTTTATGTGGTTTGATTTTTTAAACGACATACAAATGTAGTTAAAAACTAAATTTCTTCTACTGATTTGTATACGGAATTACTACTCAAAAAACTACAAATATTTACAGCTTAAGTTCCCTGATTGATTAAATTAAATTTTTTTTAAAACATTTAATTGAAAAATTAATTGAATCAATTAAATATTTATTTGAGACCAAGTTTTACTTCAAAGAAACCTTTAATCAAACCGTTTTTATTACTCTCCTCGAAAACGCTGAACTGGTTTCTTGAGAGTTTTTGTAGAAAATGTAAAAAATTTGTTTACAGTGGACTTTTAATAAAAAAATTTTCAAGTTTTTAAGACGTTTTAATTAATTTTTAAAGTTAATTTGTGTTTTCAATATAATGTATGCATTTTTTTTTGCACAAGTAACGCAAACTTATAACTATTTAAACAGCACTATAAACTGATTTCTCCAGACCCAGATCGTATACAAAATTTAACAGGAACTGAGTATATTGGTTTCTCTTTATCTAAATGATTGTTGCTGTAAATAAATATTTTTGGGCGACTATTTTAATAAGAAGAAGAACTTCCCGATTTTCTTCCACAACAAAAAAAAAATAAAAAATGATCCAAACCTCTCTTGTAAAAAAACCTTAGATTTAGTTAGCGTTGTCTTTTTTAAAATTTTCAGGAACTGCATGCATTTAAAAAGTTTGTTTTAGGCCTTAATATGCATGACAAATCTTAAAATATGCACTAAAAATGTAAAAAAAATATGCATTTAAATTTTTTTTAATATTATGAAAAACAATTTTAATACCTTAATTGATTAATATATTCTCTGCATACGTCTTGCACAACTACCAAAAAATTTTAATAATATATATCGACAAATACGAATTTAAAAATTCACTTAAAACTTTTTTTCTTAATCCCAATTTGCATACAAAATTTAAATATAAAAAAATTTATATATATATTTATTTACGAGAAACTAACAAAAATGCTATAAATATATGCATTTAAAGCAAAATAAATGAAAATATGCATTTAAAGTAAAATATGCACTAACGAAGCGATGCCAGTTTAAAGCAAATTCTTTGATTCGCAAAAATATTTTATTTATCCCGTTCTCAGACTTAAGGAACAAAACAATCATTTACATGAACTTCCGGTCCCTGGTTATAGCAACTAAGTTTGCTTAAAATAAATTTACAATTTTCAGAACTTCAATTAAAATTTTTTATAAAAGTCAAATCGAAATAGTAAAATACTTTTTGAAATTTTTTTTATTGACCCTTCATTTTATTTAAAAATGTGATGATGCTTTAGAAGAGCAAATATTTAAAAAACTGTTTAAATTATAAATTAAATTTTAAATTATGGAGTTAAATATACAGTCCGATTATGAATATTCCCTCGGATTTTTTCCTCTGCGGATTTTATTTTCTCAAGAAAAAAATCCTCCTATTCTAAACAGGCGGGGAAAAGAATAATAAGGGAGAGAGAATTGAATAATATTTATTGAATAATTAAATAATTCATACAAATGCTATCGCAATTCTTCCTATTATTGACATTTATAATACCTCCTTTTTTCTGGGGGAAGAGTTTCCCATTTTCGAAATTCGTTTAGAATAAGGGAAAAGGGAAAAGTTAAAAAATCCCCGTGCAGATTTTATTAAGAATAGGGGAACAAGGAATAGGGAAAAATTCTCACGGAATTGTTATTGAGAATTGGGCTGACAATGTTTTTTTCAAAATTAGTTGAATTGAAAACCTCTAGTTTCAACTATTATGCATTAACATTACGAAAAGTTTATTGAGTTATTTTTAATTATAATTTTGCGTTTAATATCGTAATTTACCAATTTTATTAAAGAATTTGCAAACCTGACAAAAAAAAGTCATATATTCAATAACATCTAATCCGTGAAGATATCGAAACGAAACGTCGGATTGAAAAATTAAATATTCTTTTATTTAAATTTGAGAATCAGGATCTTGAAAGCATGATTAGGAAAACTTCTAATAAAATTTTAAATAAGAACCCAAATTTATTATTGTAATAAAAAACTTTAATTGAAGATCCTGGGCAATACAACACTTTTTATTTAACATCCACGGGTTAAATTTAACATAACATTTTAAGTTGTCTGTAACGCCAGAGTTTTAAAACTCCCATTTAAAAAAAAACTCCTAAGAATTTTTGGATTTTTCTAAAACGAAAAATCCACGGACTCTGAGGTTGTTCCAAATGTAAAATTCTACAAAATCTGAGTTTTGTTGAAAAATTTCCTTAGAATTTAAAGGTGTTTTTAAAATTCTTCAGAAACTTATAGGTTTTAGCTATAGATCAGATTCTAAGGATTTCTCTTTAGAATCAAATCATTTTTATATAGTCACCAGGTTTCCGTATCAAGGTGTTTTATAAAAATATTTTTAAAGGAAATATACCTCAGAAATTAATTGTTCATTTTAAGCACAGTTATTAAAATACTAGTTTTGTCTAGCAGCCGGATTATGTTCTCACTAAAAACATTGTTAAATATATAATTAAGTATTACTTAATTAAAAACAACACAATATTGTTGGCTCACAGAATTTGAAGTAAATCTTTTATTAAAAATGTTTATAATAAAATAACAAACTTATTTAAAGGTGGTCCTTTATGTATACACCTGCCATCCTTAGGGAGTATATAAACATACATGGAAGGAGAATGGTGTTTAATTTCTAAAACTTTACTTTGACGTTGACTTATGTTCACAATAGCAGAACGATGACCAAAAAAATTATCGCATTCTTTAATACACAGAAGCTAAATAAAAAAAAACATGTTTAATCACAGCAAACATTAAATACGCCTTCATAGAAAAGTCAACAACACAAAGAAAATACAACCACAACGACATTTAATAAAACATACAACTACACGGACAAGAGTTTTTTGTTGCCGTTCAAAATTTAATCAGTAATGGAATAATAAAAAATAACAAAATGAACATAATAGGGGAACCAGAATTTTTTTTGGCATTATCTAGAATCTATATAACATGCCTGTACAAAGTTAAATACAGGTACTCTATTATAAGAATTTCTAAGAAATCTTATCAGTTTAAGATGTTCGCTGCTCACATCACCAAATCCATTTTTAGAACGGTCCATTGATGGTTTAAATGGTAGGAGCATTTTAATGTCTTAGATGTACTATGTTTAAATTGCAGGATAACGCAAAATAAAAGTTTACAATTTTGTTGATTACTATCAGATGCGTTTACCACAATTTCCCGTGTTGTTGTTTTCCCTAATGGAAAAACGTTCAATTTTTTCACTGGTGAATTTGGTAAACAATTGTCATGAGATTGGTGGGTGTTCGTTTTTTCTCTTTAAAACAAGAAAAAAAAAAAAAAAATACAAAGGTAAAACATTTTGTTAAATATGTTTATTCTTTTTTTTTTGTTTCACTTGAAACAAGAGTTTTTATTACCAAAATGTGCTTCATACAACAAAATTGTTGTGCTCGTTTATTTAATTTAATTTTTTTTTTCGTTTTCGTAAAAACTTATTTCTTGCTTTTAGTGTATGTTGTAGTACCTACTATAGTTAAACAATACTACACATTTATATAAACACATGAGTGTGTATTAGGCCGGGTCGATTTGTATGGAGGCAAAAAAATCGCTCAACGTTCAAGGAAAATCGTGTTCTAGGGATCAAAATAAGAAACTTTGCCGAAGGAACCATACCTCTAAAACGAATTCTGATGTCCCGACTTTTAACCGGTAGGGTCAAATTTTGAAAAATCCCACTTTGATATTTCAGAAAGTAGGAGGAATCTCTCCAAGATTATGGGAGATATTTCTTCTCCGGGAGACGCGCTAGCAGATTAATGCATAAATCATCATTCTAGGGGTTAAAATTTAAGTTAAAAGAGGGCCTTTTTAGCCGTGTTTTTTTTAGCAAAATGTACAAATCTCGGGATAGAGATATTTCAGAAAGTAGGAGGAGTCTTTCCAAGATTAGGGTCTCTATTTCTTCTCCGGAAGAAATAGAGTATAAATATATTTGATTGGGTTGGATTCGATTGTGGCACTCTAAATGGGTCAAAGTGGGGTTTTTCAAAATTTCACTCTACGGGTCAAAATTTGAGCCATCAGAATTCGTTTTAAAGGTATGGTTCCTTCGGCAAAGTTTCTTATTTTGATCCCTAGAATAAGATTTTCCTTGAACGTTGAGCGATTTTTAAATCGACCCGCCCTAGTGTGCATGTCTGCCCAGTCAGAAAACGGGCAACCGTTGGCAAGTCACTTTAACAGGTGGTACAAGTGCTGGCAACAAGTGCTTTCTAAACCCCAAAATGATAACATAATAAGTCAAAAGGTCTGTCTGTTCAAAAAGTGTCGAAAAAGCGATGGGAAAAAAATTCCTACGTTGACAAAATGTTGGTAAAGCCATGAAATAGGTGGTCTAAAAATAGATTTTCCAAAACAAAAATGCTTTATTTTATGTAAATATACGGAGGTTGAAAGCTCGTTATAAATTGAAAATAACATAAAAATAATCTCGATGTATATAAAAACAAAAAACTAACAAAACTGTAAAAAAAGTTCATTTATAAATTTTTTGGTCCCGTCGCGATTTGAGACATATAATACTTGATAGCTTAAAACGTAACTGAATGATGGGTAACAGTTGGCTACTCAAATATGTCAGCACTTTCATAAGGTTTGTTGAAATCAACTTGCCAAATTTGGGGGAAGAAAAGTTGGTCTTAAAAGAGCTTTTCCAGAAGCAAAAAAATTAATTTTATATTAAAAAATATTAAAAAGTATCAAAATTCACAAAAAATGTATGCCTGGAATAGAACTTGCAACCTTGCGACTACAAACTTTTTTAAACAAAGCTTCATCATTTTTATAAAATGAATGCTTTACCAGTTGTTAGACTTTCAAGTCGACTGGAAAACGCCTTTTTGCCAACGTTGGCCTAGTGGTCTCAGCCAATTATTTACCAATGTTTTTTTTTTTTGTGGACCACTTGTCTTAAACAAGTGTTCTGCCAGTAATATATTTACAATTCCTCGGTTGGCCACTGGTATGCCAATTCTTGATTTCTTGTACAATTGGCAGTTTCTGACTGGGTGTGTGTGTGTGTTCGAAAATGTTAGTATATTGTATGGCACGCACTAGCAACAACCAACTACCTTCATTGTTATTTGTTAAGGGGATTATTGCTTTTAAAATTACGACAACAACAAAAAAATAATTGTTATTTTACAATAAATGAATATCAGTATAGAGTAAATGTACGCTTATGTGTGCTAGTATAGGTATGCTTACAGGTGGGTGTATGTATTTTCAATATAGTACAAAAAATGAGGGTGTTACACATGCCGTGTGTTTAAAATGGTTTCAATAAACAAATAAATGTAAAATAAAAACAAACGAAAAATAAACTAAAAATAAATATTTAACAAAGAGTACATTCACCTATTTTTTTCTTCTTTATTAATTTATGCTTTGTAATAATAAATAATTTTATTTGACATACAGCAATTTGTCTAGTAATATATCTCTATAATGAACTTTGGTCTTAACCCATTAATGCCCATTGACAACTTAAGTTGCCAGCAGAGTTGTTACAATTTAGCATGCTCTGAAAAAAGTTAGAGTGCGCAAAAATTTTGTCTCAAAATTAAAATAAAACGTCTGGGCATTAATCTGCTAAAAATTAGTCACATTCGATTTTTTAATAATTAAGGACATGGGACATATCCGTTGACTATTTTCAACCAGACTTTTCAGAAAAATTCGCGAAATAATCAAAGCATACAAACTGAAAATTAATTATTTTCCTAGTTCGTAGTATTTATGAATTTGCAAATATTTTATATTTAAATTGTATTGACATAAGATCGAAATGCCACAAAAAGACATTTTACATGATGAGTGGTACAATTGTTATTCATGGATTTATTTCTTGGTAGAGCGAAATTATCAAAGCATACAAATTAAAAATTTGTTTTTACTGGAGTAAAATTTCTTTACATTTTTTTTCCACAAAACATTAAGAACTTTTATCAAATTTCTTAAATACTGTAAAATTCTTTTAGTTGATTTCATGAATAAATAATTTTCGATACATTTGAGAAAAAATGTCCGACAGACATTTCAAAGAAATTTTAGAAAAATTAACAAAATTTTGTATTCAAAATGGAAAATTATATGAACATTTGTTTGTTAATACTAACTACTTTCACACAAAAATTTTAGTTTTTAGACATATGATTTTATCTAATTTGTTTAACCTCGTTTTTAAATTAAAAAAAAAACACACATTTTGGGTGAGAATGAATTTATCTGACCAAGGGAGTCCCAAAATCTTCAATTAATTTTTTTTTGTTTATTTTAATCTTAATAAAATTGCAAAAAATATTGTGAACTTTTTTGAAAACCTAGTAAGAAACTGCCAGTGGTACAAAAAATCAAGCACTGGCATACCACCGCCAACCGAGGAACTGCATATTACTGGTAGAACACTTGCTTAAAACGCTTTACCAGCGTTTCCAAAAAGCATTTTGCTAGTATTTACTTTACAATAATATTCGTGGGCCACAAAAAAAAAAAACATTGGCAAAGAGTAGGCTGAGACCATTGGGCCACCGTTGGCAAAAAGTGATTTCCCAGTGCTATTCAGTCAGAAATTGCCAACGGCTCAACAGTCTTACAACTGGTAAAGCATTTATTCTATAAAAATGATATTGCTTTGTTTAAAAAAGATTGTAGTCGGAATGTTCCGAGTTCGATCCCGGTTCCAAGCAAACATTTTTTGTGACTTTTTTTACTTTCTAATATTTTTTGGTTTAGTTTCTTCTTCATAAAATCTAAACTTCATTCGGATCTAAGAGTTCACCTCGGCATATCTTCCTTGTTAGCATACGATTATTTTAATAAAAGTAGTTTTCTCCCCTTTTATGACTTTAGAATGAAAATAAACGTCAGTTTGGTCACATATTTCAGAAAATATTATTTCAAAACCTTAAATTTTTTTTCTATTAATAAAATTTCATATTCAAATGGATTCTGCATTGAATCTTTTGGATCTTGTAAAATATTCAGAACAAAAAGAAAAACCATCAGCTCCAATCATCGATACCGATGTATTAGAAAGAGATTTAGAAGATATAGTGCAGAAGGCAGCTAGCTTAATAAACACCGATATCAAAGAAGAATTTCTATACAAAAATCCTAATGGATGGCAGCTGCGAGGTAATAAAGATCTTAAGATGGATGGCGAACAACAAAACTGTAGTATTGCTATATATGAATGTGTACATTTTGTTAATAAAAATCTAAATAGCAACAGCATAGTAACATTTGCTGCTACCAGCTGTTCAACAACTAGCGAAGAAGATAACGATGACACTTTGACTCCCTGGTCTAAAATAGAAAATTTTCAACTTTCTCGTGTAGTGCGGCAAATAAATGAATTTATACAAACTTGGGATCTAACACCAGCTACGAAATTTGTAGTAATAGCTTTAGATAAAATAGAAAATGTACAACCATTTGGTGAGAGATATTTTGTAGAAGCCCATTTTTCTAAACCAACTCCCAAATGTCCAAACCCCTTAGCTATAGCCAAGGTATATTTTCACATAAACATTAGTAAACTTTTGCCAAATGACTATCCTGTCAGTGTAACCTATAAATTTGAGGGCTATCAAACCCTATATTACACCATGGGTGTACATAAATTGAGTTCAAACAAATTTCAACGTTACTTCATTGATACCATACTGCACATGAAACTGGCATTTTACGCTGAATTATGCGAATGTCGCAATCCTTTGAAGGATTTGGAAACCCCTACAGAAAAAAAGTGGTAAATTGGATAAAACAGCAAGTGTATGATCCCGAATACTTTTTTTTTGGAAAATATTTCATTGTTAAGGAACAACGAGCAATTTTTAATTGAAACAAATAAATTGATTTCGTTTTTTTCTTTTGTATAAACTTCCTGTAACAATTTTGTTATTGTTGTTATTGTTTTACAATCGATATAGATTTTGAATGCGTTGGACATGTAACACTTTTGCTGGCCTACATACATACATATAGGCAAATATACTAACGAACCTCAGTATTTGACATTGATTGGTACACAATATTTGGATGGAAGTCCTTAGACACAATATGTTGGCATTAGAAAAACACAAAAAAAAAACTAAATAACCAGAAATTGCCGGCAATGTGAAGTGTTACAAAAAAAAAAAATATTTAAAAACGTTTATATTCTGTGGCAACAAGCTACAACTGATTATGTCAAAAATAAATTAGAGTACTATAAACGGATTTGACAATTTACTTTATTTTTGCGATAAAATTTCATATTCGAATGGACTTAATTAGTAAATATTTAAATACACATTCAGCAAAATTTGGATAGCTTTTAGGGGTTCTTATTCTATGAGTCAAAAAAGAATCAAATAAAAAACAAATTTTTTAAATTTCAAAATTTTGTCAAAAATTTTTTGGACGTTAGTATGAGCCTTCCAAAAAGAATCATAAAAGACAGAGAAATTTGAAGAAAATTATTAAATCCAAAAAAGGTTTATAATTGGCTCAGGATTGAATATTTTGTGAACAATTCAAAAAAGCTCCAAAAAAAGATAGCTTTTGAGACAATAGAATTTTTGCTAATATCTTTCCGAGTAATTTTTGGATCAGAAAAGAGGACATTTCGTCATTTCATTTAAAAAAATTTGGGTCTTTAAAATTGCTGATTTCTACAAACTTTAATTTTCGACTTAAATACTTTTAACTTTCGGCTAAAATTTTATAAAATCATATATATTTATATCTAATTGTATATAATTTAATGTGCCGGATATGGACAAATCCCATTTTCGGATCAATTTGTATGTGTTTATATATGGCAAATGAGATATAATTTTATAAGACTCTATATTAATATTTTTATCCGGGAATATTTTAATTAAATATCGATTTAAATTTTTTCTGTGAATATAATTATTTTTGTGCAGAAAATTTTTATTTTTCTATTTAAAATGTTTCAAGATCTTTTAACTTTTGTATGGAAAAATTAATAGAAAATCTAAATCTGAAGTTTTAATAATTTCGTCACTCACTTATATCTTATATATAATCTGTTATTACAAACTATCAGAAATATTATAACGAGATTATTGTCTGCTAGCTTCAAAAGTGTATTGGTATTGTCCGTGCGGGAGTGTGTGCACATTTGTGTTGATACACGTAAAAATGTATTTGTGCATTTACAAAATGTCACCGTTATGTTTTTAGTGCCCGAGAGAGCCTTTTAATTGGACATTTTGGTACATGATTGTTATTGACTAAAACTACATGAATACGCAAACAATTTTGAATATACGTAGCATTAGGGGGCCCAAAAAAAGACTGTCGAAGTTTAGAGCTTTACAAGGCTGCCCCTGTTCCAATAGTGCTCAGTAACGCTTTGTCCAAATTTTAGCCTAATCTCTCAACAGTTAGAGGTTGCTAAAAATCAAAGATTTTTCAGAGTTAGGCCGAAATTTGACAGAAATTCAAATTTTATATTGATAGAGAAAGGTTTTTGCACAGACTTATAATAAAACTTTTTTTTAATTACTTTGGTCTCCTAAACACGAATCTGAAGTCAAAACACCTAAATCAGCCTCCCGAAATATAGGCCTAGTGTACTTCAAAAAAAATTGGTTCAAAGCTTTGGCCTATTTTCCATATATTTCTGGATTTACTTTAAGGATTTCTAAGTTTGACCATTTGTTTTATTACTAAAGGTCATATTATAAACATGCTTTTAATATGCTTAAAGTTTTCAAAAAATCTGAATGTTATAAGAACAATTCCAAAAACAGACCATTTTCGAGACCCCTCCGGTGTTCCAAAATTCCGACAAAGTTTTACTCAAATGAGAGTTTAAATGTATGTAGGATTCAAATCCATTAAAAATAAAAAAAAGTTTTTAAAGGCATCTCCGCTTTATTGCCCGGCTAAGAGGGTTACAAAAATAATAGCCCATAACTCGGAAAGGCAAGCCGGTGGAACTTTTTTGACTTCATATTCGGATTTAGAGTCCATTTGAAGTTTTATGAATGGGAATAGTATATACAATGACAAAATTATAATAATACACTGTAAAACAAATATACACATTCAGAAATATATAAACAAATACAATAACGCTGAAACACTAGTAATTGCACGTCATATAAGAGACAAAACCCATCATCGCATCTCTATGGGGAATGAGGAGTCAATTGACCTAAAAGTGACTGGTTAAAGAAGGACTTATCACAGGACTAGTATAATTTAATATTGAAGCTGAGTTAAGCAGTGTCAACTGTCCTCAAATTACCAATCCTGTGACTGGTAAAGGGAGGACATACCACTTAACCTGAATGCTTATTAACAAGAAAAAGCCAGTTGGCCAGAATTTTACCCATTGGAAGCTGTTTAGTTTTCGTTTATTTGTATGCTCATCTTTGGTTAGTCCTGTGGCATGCCACTTTGTGGTTTAAAGCAGGACAAATGACCCCCTCCTATGACAAGCCCATGTTAAAGTTGCCAGTTGTTTACATAGGGTAGGGTTTAGCAGAGGACCGGTCTCTGGCACGAAGGGTCCGATCCTGTGGCACACGCAGGACCGGTCCCATTCCCCATAGGGATATTATAGCGACCTCTAAATATTGGTAAACACGTATATTTTGATAAAAGGAACAAAAGCAAGCTTGTGGACAAGAATCGGAATGCATTTATATTTTTTTCATACAAGCGTGGGCCAGTCTAACGTAGCACACATACTTGACAACATATTCGAAATACGACTAACATCAACACATAAAATCCTAGTAATTTACAAATACATATTAACGTGTGTTTAAACGTTTGTTATAAACTAAAAATCATAGACAGATGGTAATAAAAAACTATTTTTTCGTTTGTATTTAATATACGTAGTCATTATATAGAAAGTGGAGCAAACAATTTAACTAATTGAATATAATTTATTTCATTATTCAAACTTAATTTTAAAAAATTTTGAGTTCCAATTAATTTCTTTCTATTTCACTCTTCTCAGTTTTTTTTTGTTTCATATTAAATATCATCAGCCTTTACATTTAAAGAGAGTGTTTAAAAAAAATCACATTTTTCATTAACAGCTGTTGTCAGAGAGATAAACGCGTTTATGTAGCATATTGACGAAATAAAGGTTTAATTGCAATTCACAAAATATAATGACTTTAATGGGATTATGTGTTTAAAAAAAGAACAAATAAAAGGCAACTTATAAAAAAATTAATAAAAAAATTTAATTAAAACACACTTATAGCAATAATTCTATATAAAATTCAAATTGCGCCAGTGACCCATAAAAATATATATAAAATTTTACACTTATTCAAGCAATTGCTGATAGTGAAGGTTTAATTTAAAGTTTAAATTTTAAAGCCCGTCTGTTAAAAAAAAAATAGCCTTTTTAAAATATAAACATAAAGAGATTAAAGTTAATGTTTTAACCATTTAATAGATTTTAGTTCAAAATCGATTAATTTTGCACAAAGAAATTATGGTTCATTGACACATATAATGCGCAAATAACTCTTTGTTCAATTTGTTTTATTAAACTTTTCTTTTTATTTGCCCACTTCAATTATAAACCGAAAAAATCTATAAAAAATGTATTTTCCACCATTTTTTTTTTCTATTTATACAATGGCCTTAACCTTTGAATCATAAAAACAGAAACCCGAAACTTTATAGTCAAACACTGACAAGCCTTTATCAACATCGACACGTTTTAATTTTCTAAAAATTGAGAAAAGAAAATAAGTTATGCCGCATAGCAGATCCTATGTTAGTAAGTAAACAGATTATTTGATTTTTTTTTTTTTTTTGAAAGTGCAATCAACAACACTTTCATATCAACATCGTAATGTTTTTGGTGTTGATTCTAAAGATACACTCATTGTAATTAGGTAGTAAAAAGTGTACTTAAATTTTTTACTCACCCGTTTAAAAAAGTACATAAGTATATGTACAAATATGTTCATATATGGACAGACATGTTTGCTTGTATGGACAACTATGGAAATATATGTTTTATATATGGAAGTATATGCGATTACATATATTAAAAAAGGACTCATATATGGGCATATATGTATATGTGATTTAATATTTGCAGAAGATGCTCATATATGGACATATATGGAAGTATATGTTAATTGATATTTGCAAAGGAGGGCCATAAATGGGCAAATATTTTAGTATATGAAATTCCATATGCGCAAAACGGGCTCATATATGATAAGGAAGTATATGTGTGTATGTGTATATGTATATATTCACGAATATATATTTGTTTAAAATTGTAAAAATGACCGAAAAAAATTTGAAACACATGAAAAATGGTGTATCCAATCAGTTTTATAAACCCATTTAAAATACCATTTATAAACAACTTCAATTCATAAGGACTCTTGATTCATATTTTTATTTTGTAGCACATGCCTAAATTTCATTTAAATTGAAATAAATTTAAAGTGAAGTAAACTTTCTTTAATTTTTCAAAAAAAAACTTTTTATTTGTTTTTGCAAAAACCATATTAGAACTTTAAAAAAAAGATGTGAAATGTTGATTTTTTGAAAGTCCAGGAAATTCTTTTTAAATTTAAAAAAAATAAATTTTTTTAAAAAAATTATAAATTAGATAATACTATTTTATTAATTTAATAAAAAAAAAATTTAAATAATAATGCTTGGTGCTGACTAAAAACTTTTAATTTGATTTAGGAGCTTTTAACAACACGCAGAGAAAAATGGGTTAGGAACATCATAAAGTAATTGGAAATTCAATGTTATGTTCCTTATAATAAATGATATGAGGCTTCCTGATCATATTATAATCACTGTGGTTGATATAATGAAAATTAATTATATTATGTGCATTAGGTCCATACTATATTCATTACGTATTGGCAATTATATCATGATGTTCTTAAATGCTAGATGCCTAATTTTAGTACAAAATCCCTATTAGCAATTTAACAGCTAACTGACTCATTTCTATTGAAAACAAAACTTGTTTAGTTATTTCGCTAATGTCTTTGTTATTTTTATTGACTTATTAGTTTGAGTGTGGAGTTAAATAATTTAACAATTTGTATTCATGATGAGCATTGAACATCAAGAACGCATAGTAAATAATGAAACCAACAACAATAACAAAAAGTGATGTATAAGTAAATGACTGAATACCCCAGCTTATAAAATCTAATGAAAATGAGTGATAGATTTTAACAAGACATCGTTCAGTAGGCTGTCGGTTCGACATTTTATCCAAAAGTATTTGTAGTCCTTTTGAAGTTGTTCAAGTTTTGTATCGATTCCAGAACAGTCCAAATTCTAAACGAAATTTATTTCTTTTAGGCCGAAAAACGAGTTTAAAGGTCCTAATAAGCAAGTCACCGAACAATTTTTAGTAAAATTTAATTTAATAGGTATGGTTTTAGGCAGGATTTTAGTGTTTTATTAAAGCATGTTTGTTGGCGATTGAGTTTTAAAGGGCTAAAAATAAGTTTTAGTTAAAAGAAATTTCTAAAACATTAAAAAAACAGTATTCTTAAGCTTGTTTTAAAAAATAATTATTTGCTATAAGGGTTTCTAAGCCTACTTTAAGGAGATTTTTAGTGTTTTTTGGTGAAACGCATTTTTAAAGCGTGATTTTTTTTTTAAATATGTATTTTAGTGAAATTTATTTTGGCAGCACACTTTCAAGTATGTTAAACGTAACTTTTAGTTAATTTTGATATTAAAAATAATTTTAGGCTATTAAATGAAGATTTTGAGTTAGTCTTAATTTCAAAGTCTGCTTTTAGACTGTTAAACGTGTATTTAAGTTAATTATTTTTTAAGCCAGCTAGAAATATACCAAAAGTGGTTTTTGTAATATGAGTTTTGTGAGCACACATTCAGGCGGCTAGTTAGAAATTTTTGTAAAGCATACTTTAAGGCTGATGAACTGGTTTTTAGTTGAAGGGGTTTTTATAGCATATTTTGAGGCAATACAGTATGGTTTTAATAACACATGTTTCAAAGCATACCATTAGGCTTTACAAAGGGTTTTAAGAAAACGAATTTTTAAAACATAATTTCTTGTGAATTGCTGCAAAAAAAATTTTTCCAACTTACTTTTAGTCCTTAAAATGTGTTTATAGCATTCTTTTAGTTTTTTAAAAATCACCTTAATTAACAAAACACAAATTTTAAAGTAACTAGGGTTTTAATATTATTGCAGCACCAATTGTTTACTGGGATATATAGCACATAAAGCCAAAAACAGCAAAGTGTTGAAGAAAAATATTCCTTGATATAAAAATATAAGTTATACACTTCACACATGGAGGCTACATTTTATTTCAAATAATAAGAATACGTCACGTTTTTTGCTAAAACAAAAGTAATGATTTGAATGAGCTTAATTATAACACTTCTAGCTTAGTTTCATAACTTTAACGATTTTTTTTAAATTGTTTCATATTTATGCATACATTTGGGTTTTCGATATGTTCATTAATTATTACACCAAGATATTTAAAAAAAAATATTATTACACTGTGTTACACTATTTTTGGGAGTCGAATGATTTTAGCACGGAACAAATAAAATAAATTAGTAAAGTAAAATCTTTAAAGCTGTGGGAGTAAAAAATTAATTCCAAAAAAGTTGAGGATCATTTGAAAAGCTAAGTTTTTAGATATCGATGTGACAAAGGTATTAAGAAAAACGGTTATGAGAAATACCGGAATTTTTAGTTTAAGAGTTTCAATATATGTATCGGTTATCAATTTAAAAGGGCATTTATTTAGAATTTTATTTTAAGACTCAAAAATATTTGTAATTTTTCCCAGCATACAATGAACGAGCATTACAATTACTGCTAAAGCTCTTACCCAACCTTTTAAATCGTTAGAACACTAAATACAAAGAAATGAGCTATGGAATATATGCAATTTTTAAGCAAATATGCTTTGATGTTTACCTAAACATTAAATATCGTCACCGTAGCAACTAAATAATTATGTGTCAACATTCATTAATTGAAAATGGTAGTTTTAAACATGCCGCTAACACTCATATTGGTCCACACACACTAGGATGTCCCTTAAAAAACGCTATGCCGATTTTCTTTCATTATACCCCAAAGTTTTATTGCAAATTCATCCAAATGGAAGAATTTAATTTCTTAATCCGTGCTGAATTTCAGCCAAAACTGGCTTATTATTTGTAAAAATTAGTGGCCTATTTTTATTGGAAATTCCCTAAATTCAAAATTTTAAAAAATGTAACTTTTTTGATATAAATTATTTAATATACTTAGAATTATACAGATATAAAATTCTACCTTCATCGGATATCATTAGACCCTTTTAGCCTGGAAGTGGGGAGAAAAAATTTGGGGGTGTAATGCACTAAAATCGACAAATCGCTTTTATGGGACATCATAACACACACACCTACACTCATAGATTTGTGCGAAATGTGTGCTTTTCAACTTGGTTGATTTTTTTGTTTTTAATAAACACACAAAATGTGCATGATGTTACTGAGGTTTCATTATTATTGTTGTTTGTTTTTTGCTAAACAAACACCAACAAGCAAAATATAACAACAGCTAGACGGGTATACATATACACAGACAGACACACGAATATACACACATACATACATATATTAGGTACTGCTCACGTGGTTAGTCAGACAAGGGGTTATGCTGGTGGAATGCATATTGTTTGTTTTTTTGTAGGCCTCTTTTTTTTGTATTTGTTTAAAGGATGTTAGTGCTTATTCGAGTGCACAATTTCAACTCCCATCCTGCTTGTTTCCCATTTGCATTTCCGCTAAAATTACGGAAATAAAATATTCGTTGCGTTTGGTAAAAGTTTTAAGCGGTTTACTGTGTCTGCTAATGAATATAAAAACTTTTTGTCGGCTTCGTAGCAACTTGCAACAGTTTCCCCCTTCCGTATGTGATGTAGGGTCGTATATATGTTTTTACGTGTGTATGTGTGTGTGTAACGCTATGCCTGCATTTGTAATACATCAAGCATATGGCCATAACCTAAGTTAACATGCAATAACGCGAAAGTCCTTTATCTATAAATCACTTGATACATTCACAACATCCGTAAGACAGCCATTGGCTCTGTTGCTAGTGTTGTTGGATTTTTACTGTTTTTTGCGTTTGGCTTTTACACTTTGACAAAAGTTTTATGTTTCTGACTTGACTGTTTGTGGGTGTATTTATGTATGAGTGTGTGTATGGTAGTGTGGCTAATGCATTTATGCAAAAGGCTAAAGTGATTTTCCGGCTGCCTTCATTTACTTTAAAAGACAGAGGAGTAGTGTAATGGTGACGATGCTGGTGACGATGATGATGATGTTGCATATATTTCGTGGTTGTTATACACTGTTCATAAAACATCACCATCGTCAGCATCTCATCAAAATGTTCATCATTATTTTTGTTGAATGCGAATACGAGTATAGTTATACTACTTTCGACAGTGATAAATTAACACCTAGCATGTGATACTTTTTTGAATTAAAGTACCTTACCAAAATCCATACAATTTCCTAGCAAAATTCATACAAACATCAGACGCGTATGCAAAAAACAAGAGCATGAAAAATCTATATGGACGTTTTTCAAAAATTTTTAATATTGATGAATCTGACAATAACTTTTGCAATAATTTCTTTACTTTTGAACTGAAAACAAAACGGGAGGTAGATTTACTTTAACGATTAAATGGAAAATCTTTTTGCAAAATTTCAGTGTAATTGAAGTGATTGCATAGCATTTATAAACGCTTAAAATTAAAAATACCACAGCTAAAATCGGGAACAAAAATAGATTTTAAATATTTCGGTCACACTGGTTTAAATGGCTTATCCAATTTCTTCCACTTATGAGCTATACTTATCGCCAGTTTGCATTAAAGTTTTGCATGTTTTAATGCAGTTTTGCATGCATAAAATTTTATAAATAAAATATTTTAAATGTTTTTCTTTTAATTTTTAAAAAATGAAAACCAAAAGTTTTTTTTTTCGATCTTTTATCATAAATTATGATGTGAGCAAGATTATTCAAGTTCAAAATCATTTGTTTTTTGTTAAACAAAAAACCGTGCAATGTTTATTTATTAACTAAAAAATATCATCATCCGCTAATTTAAAGCAGACTTTATCTACTGACAGGTCCTTACATGTTTCATTTCGCGTCACCAAAATTCTTCAGAGGACCAATGTAGAAGGGTAGAAGATTTACCCAAATTTTTAGGGAAAAAGATCAACGCTTTACCCTTATTGTTTTATTTATCAAAGGATCTTGAACTTGAGTAATCTTGCTCACATCATAACAAAATATTTTATTTTAGTTTTTTATGGAAAATGCATAAAAGACCTTCATTAACATTCGGGTATCAAATTTGGTTAAGAAATGTGCAGCATTGACAAGTAAATACACATTTTTTCTCAGTTTTTACTATATTTTATCATCCCATTTCGCAATCGATCAAACCATTTTTGTGCATAAGCTAAAAATCTGGACCATAAGTGAAAAAACTTCGTACACCATTGAAATCAGCGTGGTCGAAATATTTAGAATCAATGATCGGTACTATTGTTTTATTTTTCGAGTAGCGCAGTCCACTTCAAAAATCTGTAGAGTTAGACACAAAATTCATTCTTAACGTTCTTACAATTTAGGATTCCAAATCATATAATATAAATTCACTGCACTTGATGGAATTCACACTATGTGTACTGATGTTGTGCGATCAATAGTCTCAGGGAACTTCTGCTGTAAATATTTGTAGTTGTTTGAGTTGTAAGACAGTATCTTAATTTAATTTGTAGAAGAAATTTCAGTTTTGACTGCAATTGTAGTTTATTTAAAAAAACTAAACCACATCAAATTACTGTATTATGATTTTACATTCATTTTATACAGTAGTTTTTTTTTATTTAAAAAATAAAACAAATAAATGCTTATTTTTAACTGCATATGTGGTTAATTTTTACTATACTTGTGGTTCATTTTTCGAACAGTAAAAAACAAATGACTAATGTTAGTTGAATTTACTGAAATGGTTCATTTTGTTAACAGCAAAAAAACAAGTGACAATGTTAGTTGAATTTACTGAAATGTAAGTCGCTCTTTATCAAGTGAAATTTTATTTGTTTTTAACTACATTTTCAGTGGTCTTTATCTACATAGTATTCTAAGTGTACCTTAAAAGTTATAAGGTGTTAATTGTTTGAAACAAATTTTTTTAAGGGTAAAGTGTTTGTAACCGTCATATAATGACAATCGTCATTAATTTTTAGATTTGTATTTTTTAGCAGAACAAAGTATTTTAGTTAATTTTTGTATGTGTATGCATCGTGCATACATTTTGATCATAAGTGATCGTATGCGAATTATGCGTTGCTTTTAATTTAACAGATTTTGCCAAGGCACACGCAAATCTTTGATGGCTATACTGCAGTAAATATAGAAATGGCAAGTCTTTCTTAAGTTTTGCCAATAGCTAAGGGCTGCAATAAATTTTTATGGATTATAGAGTATATGGGGCTTTCACTATATTATTGATTTAATTGAGCATCACTTAATATAATCCAAAACTGATTTCAAGTTTTTTTTATACAAAAACACAAAACTTTGGATTAATGTCTCTCTTTTACACGTAAGAAATGAAGCACAAATTTAGACGCAGTTTTTTTTAGACAATAATGAGTTTAATACATACCTTTTGAAATTGACCAACAATTGTAATTTTTAAATTTATTTTAAATTTTCAACTTTGAACCGCTATAACTTTCGCGGACCTTGCTTAAATTTATGCACGCGAATGTTTTTAAGTTTCTTATATCTAGTAAGTGTGCCAAGCGTGATTGAGGAGTCATCAACAAATATTTAAATTTTTTGTTAACCCCAGAAATTAAAAAAACTTTTGAAAAGTGCCCATATACTATTTTTTTTAATATTCGTGCACTCGTTTGTCCTTTACAAAGTATCACATCAAAACACTGACACCTAAAGCGTATCGTTGCATACTAAACCAATTAAAAAAATAAAATTCAACCATGCAACAGTGTTAACTTATCAATTTTTTCCGGTTAATATATTTTATACTTTTTTTTTGCTTAACTTTTTTTCGGTATTATTTTATTTTGCATGTGTTAATAATATTTTTCCTTACACATATAAAAAAGTGTAGGCATATTCCAACAGAAATTCGGTTACTATGATTCAAATTCGGTTACTGCAACTGAGATCGGTTGGCAAAACTGAATTTTAGTTACAACAACCAATATATTTTAAAATCAAATTTAAATATGGTTGTTAATACCAAAATACACTGTTTAAAATACGCTGGCACGTAATTTCTCTGTGTGTATTTGCTATTTATAAATTCGATTTTTTGGATTTAATGTTAAGCCGTAAAACAAAATTTTTAAAATTCATTGTATTTCCTTGGAAGTAGGGTAGAAGAGGGAGCATTCCCACAAATAATTTTGTGTGTGCTACTGTCAAAAAAACATGCTTTGCAAACAAAACAGTGTTTTCCGAGTACAATATTAATTGTAACTTTGATAATTTTTAGAACGATGGGTTTTACAAAAATATGTTTGGTTTACCAATACTATTTTTTGGTACGGTTGGCAATTTTTACCTGTATTTTCAGCCATGGTTTAATTATAAAGGTTAGTGCATTGAAAGGAGTTTGTTGCCATAACAACTTTTTTGACAACATTCTAAACAATAATATTTACGATAATATAAAAGAGAATAAGAACATTTTGTTTGACATAAATAACTCGAGTTCACAGTAAATTTTAAAAATTGTGATATATTTTAAAATTTTCTAATACTATATCACTTTTTTAATGCGGTTTTAAGGATTTAAAATGTGACTAATTAATTCCATTAGTATAGTGAAAATTTATGTCGTTTATGTAGACGTTTCTTGATTTTTAAATGTTATTGTTCTGAGTAACGTCGCAGACGACAGTCCTTGGTAATTAGTCCATGATATTAAGCTATATGTTTTTTTATAATATTATATTAAACCAGATGTGATTATGGTAGCGATTCCTATTCTCACTTTCAACATTCACCTCAATTTTCGAATCTCATTATTTCCCGTGTGTTAATTATATGTCCCATTTTGATTTCTGATTTTTCAATATTTGTTTATTGTAAAGACGAATGGATAAGAAAAAATTTATAATTTTGTATTATTTTAGAGAAAATGAGGTTCGTAAACTGAGGTGAATGGTGAAAGTGAGAATAGGAATCGCTACCTATATATTATGAACATTTTTACTCAGGAGTGTAAAATTTGGTGACATGAAAGATGATCAATAACTGCACAAATTATGGAAAGTAACGTTTCATAGCTCTTTTAAATACAGTGAAAATTGCGGGTGTCATATTTGCCCCAATGGAGAAACCTCCCCCTTCTACCCTGCATTATATTCTAAATATAAATTTCTTTCATTTTCAAAGTAAATTATCTTTGTAAATATAAGGTTTTGTAAGAAACATAGATATGTCTGTTTATCTGTGTGTGTGTATATATATAATAGGTTAAATAAAAACAAAATCCTTTAAGTGAATTAATTCTCAAAGTGCTTAAACAGCTTTAGGACATGTATAGGTAGTATCATATTTATGTATTTGAAAATTACACTTAAAGAAATTTATGCTAATATTAGTCATAGCTTACACATTTAATTACTTTGAGAGAAGAGTAGTTTAATTAATTTTATGTGTATCAACAGTTTAGTTATAATACCCAACGTGGCGTATAATTAATATTAAATACTTCATAACCAGGGACAGGAAGTTCAAGCACTAAAAAAGTGTGTTTTACAATAAAAATCTTAAAATATGCACTAAAAATTAAAAAATATGCACTTATTTTTTTCTTAATTTTACTAAAAACAAAAACAATATAAAACATAAAAAAGAGTTTTAATTCAGTCTCACTTGACGTGAGTGTTAAGTGTCTTCTTATATTCGATATGCTAATTGGGATTAAAGAGAAGCAGTTCTAGTGTTTTAAAATGCGTATTTTTCATTTAAATAATTACAATTTTATGTTAATTCTGCAAAACGTATGCAGAGAATATATTAAGCAAACCCAGCTATTTTTTAAAAACATGAAAACTAACTAATTTTAAGTGCATCATAGCGATGCGTTTTTGTTATATTGCTTTGAAACTTTCAAAAGTCCAGTTTAGCTTCTTAAAAGCTGAGTACGTCGATAGTGCTCGGTGAAATATAAAATAAAATTTAAAGTATTTTTTTTTACTAAAAACTTTGAAAAATGCAATAAAAATAGGCATCTGAAGCAAAATAAGTAAAAATATCCAATAAAAATATGCATTTAAAGCATAATAACTAAAAATATGCAACACAAATATGCATTTAAATCAAAATATGCAAAGATATGCATTTATAGCAATATATGCAAAAATATGCACTAACAAATCGATGCCATTTTAACGTCAATTCTGTGATTCACAAAGATATTACGTGTACATTCATACAAAGTGTAGGCAAATGCAATTAATCGTATACCCTATTCATGCCTGATTTGTACTACAAACAAAAACTAATAGTTTTTAAGACCTTGTATGAAGTTTGACAGGTAAATTCATGTAGTTTTCAAAAAGTACCAGTTTTTGGTTGTCGTATAAATGTACACGGAGTGAATTTCTTGGACGAGTTTGAATGAAATTTTTTAACTTAATTGCTGAAGATTTCTTCACAATGTGAATTAAAAATTTCCTAAACTTGAAACTATTTTTAATGAAATTTTTGCATAAGTCGTAGAACATTTTTAATGAATAAAATTAAATTTTTCATTAAATTTTATGAAAAACTGCATTAATTAAATGAACAGTTTCAATGGACGAGTTCAAGTGACATTTCATGAATCTAATGCAAAAATTTATTGATATCAAGCAGAGAATTCTCTCAGTGTAGTAGTTTTTCAAAACTTCCGGTTCTTGCATACAAATTCGTATAGAATTTGCTATGTAAATACAAGAAGTTTTCAAAAACTACTAGTTTTATGTTGTAGTATAAATGTAGTATTATACTACAACCAAAAACTAATATTTTCTGAAAACTTCTAACAAATTATTTTATTTTTCTATGTGTATTTTTGTATACATTTTTATAACCTTGTTATTCAAATGTTATGTATATATGTTTTTCTATTTTTGGATAATCTAAAGGAAGAAATATTATTTAAAAACTTTACATAAAAGACAACAAGGAAATATTTGTGTAAATATATTCCCAAGTGTATGTAATAATATATTTTAAGTACATCTTTATTTAATTTTTTTTTTTCGTTCTTTTCAACATTTGCATATATTTTTTTATACGTAATGACTGCACTGACTACGATTTGAAAATTGCAATAAACAGCAAAATTTTTGTATGACTGAACAATATATTTTTTGTTGTCTGAATTTCAAAAACAACAAACAAAAAAACTTTAAGTTTTATTGCCTTTTGTTTCAACATGAATTTTTAACATTTCTGTTTATTGAGTTAAAATAAAAAAAAGTTTTATATCAAAATAATAAAATCTAAAAAAAAAGTTACTTTGTCCTTTTATTTTACTGACAAAATTCTCTTTAAGTTCGTTAAAATTGTCTACAAAAATTAACTTGATATAAAGCTCGGTTTTTTGTTATATTGCTCTTGTTGGTTGTCAGGGGTTTTATAAAAATTTAAATTCAAATAGACAAACAATCGTAACATTTTGGTTTTTTGTAAAATGTTGTTATGTTAAGCTAATGTTTTTTGATGCAAATTGTGTTAATGCATGTTTTGTACTACAATGTCAGCGTGACACTTGAATACATTTTGGTCTTACTAAAATTCAAAAGCTTTTTAGAAATAAAAAAAAACTTTCGGTTTTTTGCTGTTCTCTTATTTATTTGTTAGTCATTTGTCAGTTTTATATGTATGCATGCAAAAACATGTAACTAAAGTGCCAAGGACTCTTTCGTTATATGGTCACCACGATATATGAAGTGTTGCCAAAACTGAATGCTAATAAAAAAGTCTAATATAACAAAAACAAAAAACGTTTAAAAATCAGATCACTTTTTTTCTAACGCTAAAAACAATAAACCAAAAATTTTAAAAAAATGTATTTCAAATTAAGAAATATTATCAATGTGTTTTTAAAGTATTACAGCTTTTCTCACAAACAAAAAACGATCCCACTAATTGTTGCTAGTTACCTAAACTTGATTTTTTTTTTTTATTAATTAATAATCATATAATTACAAATTATATACTATTACCCTAACCGAGGACTAGCTACTATGGCTTTCGGCGCGTTGTAGCGAAAACAGATCATTGCCTCTGGTGGGAATCGAACCCACGACGCCCGCACTGATAAGCCAGCACGCTACCAATTAGCCTACCGGGGCGCACTAAACTTGATTTATAATTGAGCTACGGCCACTGAAGCCAAACAAAATAATATTTATTTGAGATGAAGCCATCAAATTTAGTTTGTTAAGAACTACATTTAATTGCTAACCAGAAATTTGTTGGAAAAGTCTTAGAGAAATATTTCTAAACATGGGAAACCCTCATTAAATTGATCTATGTATATACGCACATGCTATGCACGCTTACATCCCCAGTATTCTTGCAAATGGTTCCAAATGGGTGAATTGTTTTTTTTAGAAAACGTTAACCCGTGCCGAATTTTGGAAGAAAATGTCCCATTTTAAAAACTCCCAAATTTCTAGAAAGTTGTATACGTTGCTGAAGGAAAAAATAAATAAACATAGTCGCCTTTAAATACATTTAGTTAATCGGTAGATAGAATTACCTTTGATTTGATGCCCATTTCTGTATAGATTCTTTGGAACAAATGTGAAAAAGCGAAAAAAAACGACCCCACTATTATAACCCTTAAAAGTAAGATTGGAACGATAAACAATTGCGCTTTTTAGTTAGTTAAATACTCTTCATCACATATCCCAACCCAATCAATATCTGAATGAAGTTCTGTAAATTTCCTAGTGAGTATTTTTTGATCAAAAGTAGAAACATCCACCTAGTCAGAAACTGCCTGCTGGTAAAAAAAACTCAAGCAATGGCATATCACTGGCAAACCGTGGAAATGTAAATATATTACTTGCAGAAAACTTTCTGAAGAGTCATTACCAGCGTTTCCAAAAAGCGTTTTGCCAGTGTTTATTTGGCAAAGAATTGGCTGAGACCACTGGGTCAACGTTGGGTAAAAGTGTTTTTCCAGTTGGTAACCATTTATTTCATAAAAATGATGATGCTTTGTTTAAAAAAGTTTGTAGTTGGAAGGTTCCGATTTCGATACCGGTTCCAGGCATACATTTTTCATGTGTTTTTTTGTACTTTTTAATATTTTCAATTCCAGAAACAAAAAATCAATTTTATATTAAATGAAATTGATTTTTTTGTTTCTGGAAACTCCTAACGTTGGAAAGTTGATTTCAACAAACCTTATGCCAGTGGCGACACATTTAAGCGGCCCACTGTTACCCAGCAGTTATTATTTAATTACGTTTTAAGCTATCAAGCATTATAAGTCTCGTTAGTTCATTGGGTTAAGCTGTCGGCTCACACTCTCGGCGGATAAGACCAAAACATTTATAAAAAAACTTTTTTTAAATTTTATTTTGGAAAATAAATTATTAGGTTACCTATTTCATGGTTTTACCAATTAACCAACATTTTGCTAACGTTGGAACGTTTCCAGTGCTGGTCCCACACCTTTTTAACAGGCGGACTTTTTGTCTAATGATGTTATCATTTTGGGGTTGGGAAAGCACTTGTTGCCAGCACTTGTACCACCTGTTAAAGTGCCTTGTCAGTAAAATTTAAGTGATGTTTTTCCGAAAGTTATGCAAACTTTGATGAAATCATTCAAATTTTATTACAATTTTGACAAATTAATCAATTTTTATAAAATGTCCAAATTAGGCATTTTTAAAAATCTTTAGGATTAATTTATATAAATATTTTTGAGTATATTTAACTAATAAAAAAATAAAAATATTAAATTTTTCAAAATTTAGAATTTGGTAAATTTAAAAAAATACACCCTTTTCAAAAATGGGCCAACTGCGCCCAAAAGTCGACACCATTAATAATCTATTAAGCATGTCTAGACGTATATGGTTATTTATGCCCATATATGGTCATATATATTTCGATTTTTACATTACATTTTTTACAATTCTATAATCTCAGTTTAGCTTTTTTCAAAAAAAACAACGCTTACTTCTTCTAACAAAACTCAATACTGGCAATGCTCTTGTATTACAAAAATAATTGTAGAAAAAAACACGTACGATTTTTAACATGTAAACATTCATTCCGAGCATCATTATTCATTTGAAAGTGGGAGTAGACAAAACATTGAATAGTTTTAAATACAAAAAGGGAGACATAAATTTTACTTAGATGTTACAGAACATTTTTGTCACTTGGACTTCACTACAAACAACCCTTTAACATGTAGTAAGTGTTTGTGTATGACTATGTGAGTGTCAGTGTGTGTGTGTGTGTGTGTGAATACATGTTATGGTTTCCTTTGCACTTACTAATGTTCTAATATTCCATCATATGTACTCTATGATCGAATTTATACAGTAGCATATCGTTAGCTTAGATAAAAAAAAAACAATTTTTGTATTTTAATACAAAAATTGAAACATTTTTGATCAATTAGCACACCACGGCTGTTTGTTGGGATATATGATGTTTTTACAAATTGTAATACAACAAACACACATACATGTGTTAGACGATATACAAAGTATATCGACATGTAACATTTTTATTTTCAAATAGTTTTGAAAAACAAACAAAATTCGGTTGTTACATTATCAAAACTCGATAAATAACAACAAAATGTATTTACAATAATTATTTAAACATTTTTTTAACGATATTTGTTGTTAAATAAATCGTTAACTTATCAACAAAAATTTTGATGAAGTTTAAGTTACCGATTTTTGTCCTAACTTGATAAAATTCCAAAGTAAATAAAAATTAAATTAACAACTTTTGTCGGTATCTCTTGTCAATTATTAAAAAATACTGAATAACACGTTCAGTAATTAAGCCGACAATTGTCGTTGGTTAACTAAATCGATAAAATCGTTAAGAAAGTTAGTGAATCGCACTACAGGCAGTTTATACACTAAGGCAGACAAAAACATTCTCATAGAGTTTATTTTGTATGTCGTATGTAATGTCTCGGTTTGAGTTAAGCCAATTATATTTTTCTATTGTAGACAACTGAAGATTTGGGTGATGCCAATGAATCAATTGTATTGTCGATCACGAAAATTATCAAACTTTTTGAAAAGCATCATCTAATATGACAATATCATACGGAAAGAAAACGAAACTTTGCTTTTCAAGAATTCTAAAATTGTGTGAATTCATTTAGTATGCATAGAATAAACAGATAAAACTAAAATCGAAACACAAAAATATTTGTAAATACAATTAAAATATTAATTAAATTGGAATTAACTAATCTTTTAATCATACACTCAAGTAACTTTTGCTTTAAACATATGTATTTGTTTGTGTTGTAATACAATTTCTTTATTTTTAATGTAAATGTCAGTCATTTGTTGAAAAAATTAAAATTTTTACTAGCCTTGTAGTTCATTTAAAAAAACAAAACACATCCAATGACTGTTTTATGATTTTACATTAATTTTTTTACATTAGTTTTTGTTATTTAAAAAAGTAAAAAAATAAATATTTGTTTATTTTTTACTAACATGTGGTTGGTTCATTTTCTGAACATTATATAACAAATGACAATGTTAGTTGAATTTACTGAAATGTAAGTCGTCCTTTCTTTAAGTGAAATTTCATTTGTTTTTAACGACATTTGCAGTGGTTTTTACATACATAGTATTCTAAGTATATTAATTAATATGTATTCATAATAATTAGAATTTGCATTGCATCAATTAATAGAGTTTGCCCAAACAAAAAAATAAATTCGGAAAAAATGTATTGATATGGTATATTAATATCTTAAAAGATATCTTATTGCTATATACTTTCTTAAATTTCTATACACTTGTACACTATAATATAATTATAAACTTTTAAAATTTTACCCAAACATTTTAAAATACGTCAAAATTTTTAAGTAAACATTTAATTGATACAATTAAATATTTAGTTGATTTTTTTTAATATTTAATCAAAAAGTTGATTGATAAACATTTGAGTAAAATCAAATCTTTATTTGATATTTTTGGGCAATCAATTTGTATGTGTAATTAATAAAGTGTTAAGAAAATTTTAATTTTATTTTAAGCTAATAATTTGATATGGACATTTTATTCCAAGAATGGGCCAATAACTCACCTAAATAAAAAAAAAAATCACTGAAAAAATACTGAAACTAATCTAGATTTTCTTTTTAATTTTGAACCAAAACACAAATTTATTAAAAAAAAAACATAACTTTTATGAATTTGATCTCAGACAATTTTAATTTTAAAATTAAAACAAATTCCTTCTATTTAGTTTTCTCTGTGTTGTTAAGACTTTTTATATTTTAGCCAACGATTTTTATTCTGCAAACTTTAGCTGGTTCTTACAACTACTATGTGTGAATGAATGATTTTTTTTAACCATCTATTACTCGTACATTTTTTTCTATTTCAAAAGAATTTTCCATATGCCATGGATTGTTTATATGTATTCGAATGATTTTTTTGTGTTGTCTGCTTGAACTTGTATTTGTGTCTTTTAAAACATTTATATGAATGAGTAAATATGAAAAATTGCTTTATAGCTGCATATATGTAGACTATGTCTGTATATTTGGTTAAGTCAGTATCAGATTGTGGCAAATATTTACATGTTCTCGCACAATATATGTCAAAAAGATTTCGATTGAGTGTTGTATATTAGGGTGGCAATGAAATGTACTGGAATTTTCTTTTTTTTGAAATTTCAACGGAACCCAAGTGAATTTTTCTGCCATTTGGTCTAATACTTACATGGTGAAAATTTGAGCCAAATCGGATAAGCCTTTGAGGTCAAAGTTAAATTTTTGGAAAATTCAGTATATTCCGCTATAACTAACTTAAAAGGGTCGTTTTTCTTGTTTGTGTTAATTAAAGTTGACAAAACTGATGTTTCAATTATCCAAAATTATTTCTGAAATATTTACAATTAAACATTTCGTGCTAGGGGGTCAAAATGATCCATTGCATCAAATACATTTTACACCCAACATTTTCCGAAAAGATATAAAAAATATTTATCGTAAACTAGATAAACAATTTTTGATTTATAAACATTAACACTTTTATGCTACGAGGGTCAAAATGACCCATTACAATTTTTGTTTAAATTGAAAACAGAGATGGATCAAAATTATTACCATAACTTTATTTTTACCGGTATACAAAAATAATATACTGAAAAATCATTGTTTAGTCACCGTTATAATGAAAAATGTTACTTCGTTCGTTGTCAGCTAAACGGTTATGAAATTTAAGTTTAATTTCCAGTACATGTACCTACTTTTTATGAGACTATTTTTTTAGTCGTTATGAGCATTTCAAAGTAACTAAATACTCAAAACTCTGATGACATATCGCACTTGATCAACAAAAGGGTCATAACTCAAAATTTATCAAAATCCATTTTTTGCAATGAAACGACATGCAGTGGTTATCTCTACATACTGCAAAAATCTTGGAGTGGGTAGAGAAGACCACTGTGTGTCGTTTTATTGCAAAAAATGGATTTTGAGTTATGACCCCTTTGTTGAACAAGTGCCATATATAAAACATATAAGAACATAGATAAAACAAACTGGATAGCGTTTATATAAAAAAGCCTTATTTACTTAAGCATACTTTTTTTAAATAATATTGGCTTTAAAATTATTTTGAGAAAATAGGTAATTTGGACCATCGGATTAGAAAAGCGTTAATGTTTCTATTAAAAAAATATTGAGTGAATTTTTTTTTAACTTTGTATTCAAAATTGTTTTAACAGTTAATGAATAAGCTTAAAAGGGTTAATTTAAATGAAAATATTTTACTGTGTCAAATTTTATTGAAAATTTTAAATTTAAAGCTTATTTATAATGGATGGGTAATTTTGACATAGCACATAAGGGTTAATTACAACAAAATAGTGAAAACATTAGGGACACTTGGAACATCAAGTGTGTAAAAATTTGGTCAACCTTGGCAAAAAATAATCGCCTGTTTTAAGTCAATTATAGTTGAATATACTGAATTTCTAACAATTTGAACTTTAACCTCAAAGGTGCACGCACGGCTTAGAGTTTTCCCATTTGGCTTAAATTTTCACCATGTAAGTTTTAGACCAAGTGGGTCAATAATCCGCTCGGGTTTGGTCAAAAATCCAATGTTGATTTTCGTTGCCACCCTATTGTACATAGGTGCACTGTATTTATACTATATACACAGAAAAAACTAAAATCAAGCAGAAGCTATATATAATTAAATAGAAACAGATTTGAAAATTAACTAACAAGTTAAGTTTGTTGGGTGGTTCCTCCAGATTTCGATGAAGTCGGATATAAGGTAGAGAAGACGAAAGTAATAAAAAACTGGTAATAAACATACCTGCCCGATATATGAAAGTTGTTTTATTTTTTTTTTTTTTTTTAAAAGAGAGGCAACACTCAGGAAATACTTCCTATATTTAGTGTGTTGCTTTCTTTGGAAAGGGATAGTACAGATGAAAGGTGGGGAAAGATGAAGGGCTTCAGACATGGCAACACTGTAATTGCGCGAGATGATAAGTCTTAGAACAGTTGTTGCTCGCCACCTGATGGAGAGTTGGCGAACTTATTGAAGCTTTTTGGTTCATAGCCCTGATTCATTATTTTACTTCGGTGGGGTTAATTGCTATGGGAACACCGAAGGTGGACATTGCGATACGTATGAGGGATAGAAAAAAACTCATACATATTATTTTGATGTTGCCGGCACCGGGGATCGAACCCGGGACCTTCTGTGTAAAAGTCCAACGCGCTAACCATTACACCACAACTTTTTTGTTTTAAACCTTTTTACTAGTTTTTGTATATTAATAGAGAAGTCATCCAAATACCTTCCATTTAATAACAAATTTGTATATTGTTATTTTGAAAAAACTTGAAAAAAACGCAAACAACGGAAAATTGAGTTATATTTGATCCCAAATTTTAACTATTAATCGTGAAATTTGGAAGCTAAAAATGTACTCATTCTTATTTTTCTCCCTTTATTACATATCCAAATTTTATGGCACTCGGCGACCGGGTCTTCCTTTACTTTAATTAGATGTATAATTAATTTTAAAATGGCGGCAAAAAAATATGATGTTAATTCAAATATGATATAATAATTGTTTTAACTGTATAATTTTCTCTGTGTAATATATATCTCACACGTTTAAGTTGTGTGAATGTATTTTACGTATGGTTTGTTCCTACTATATGGCAGACATATTTTTAAAATTTATAATTATTTCCATAATTATATGAGTTTTGGTTGAATGGATGGTTGACCACAAATAAAATTCAGAAATCGTAAGTTTTTAATTAAGATTTCAAGGTAAATTATAATAGTACAGAAATGCAATAGTAGGATGTTTTTTGAATACGGACCACATATTGCAAAACAAATATTTTGTAGTTTGATCTTGACCAACTTCTATGGTATACTACACCTATAGGACCGATCACTATATATAAAATGTAAAACTTATTTAAAAAAAAATTCTAAAAAAATAATATAAACAAGGATTTGTTGATTACACAATCCATTTTTTTTTTTTTTTTGCAAATGGTTCCAAATGAATAAATTCATTGATTTCATTTATTCATATCAACATCGGATATCATTTTATCCTGAAATCAAAACTGTCCACGAATTTGATAAAAATGTAAAAACGAGATTTTTTAAATTTAGTTTGAAAGATTTTTTAAAAACCCTAATTTAGAGATGAAAAATTAAAATTTAGTTGAACTTTTGACAAAATAATAAATTGTAATGGTTTTTATTTCGGCTTAACTTAACTCTATGAAAGCTTGGCAGTTAGGAAAAAGCTCTTAAGTTCACAACTTAGCTTTAAAGTTTAAACTTTTAATTAAAACTACCAGGTAATGGTTAATGAATTTATACGAAATATAGGAAGGAAATAAACAATTAAAAATACAAATCCTTGTGTTTTTGTTATTTATAAAATTATTTTACATTAAAATACTTTAAGCCGAAATAAAACCATTACCATTTATTATATTGTCAAAAGTTGATCTAAATTTGAATTTTTCATCAAAGTTTGCATGATTTTATGAAAAATATCACTTACATTTGATTAGTCTATAATTACATTTAATTATACATAAAAAATTGTTTATCATTAGTAGCCTGAATCCAAAAAAGACATATAAAACATAATTTATATTATGACTACTAGATTGCAAAGCTTTTGAATTTATCAAACAAATTGCCACTTGACAAAAATTATTATTTTATGTAATTTGATCCATAAAGTTGTTAATATTTCCAATTAAAAAAAAGAAACGACCCATTAGTTAACGTTATGTTATTGCCTACTTTTTCAAGAAACTACAACCTCATTTTTAAAAACGGGTTTTTAAAATTTTAAGGGGAACAAAATATGTGACCAAATTTACTTAATAATTTAACAACTAAAATTTATTTCGGAAAAAAAAACAAAATTTCGATAATATGCATATTTTTAAAACTAAATTAATGCAACAACGTTAACAAGCCTTTTCGTTTCATCATGACTTTAAGGCAAAATCTCTTAGTTTGTTTTTATGTACAATATGTTTTACATGCGGGCATAGAGTAATACATAAGGGGCGTTCAAAAATCTACACTTTCGCTTTTTGTCATCTTAAAACAAATCTTCCAAAAAAAATCTTATATATTTATATTTCAAAACTTATTATTTCCAATTTAGGAATGAAATTAAAATATTTAAATAGATAAAAAATCCTTTCGTCTGAGTACAATTATCTTTCAATAACCGTTTGTTGTTTAAATTTTTCCCAGGATATAACTTATTATATCCTCTGCTAGATGAACCTTACTAATACACACACATGTGTGTGTGAATAAACTTATATTTTTGTTTTGAAGGTAAAACTTTTGATTTTATGCTGCAATAAGTTGAATTTCGAACTAACGAAGAAAGAAAAGAAAAAAGAAAAAGCAAACACGAACGCCTACTGTGCCATAAAACCTTTAGCTTTACAAATAAAAAGTATTTTATTGAAATAAAAGTAAAGTAAGGCAGCATAAAAAAAATCCTAAAACTAAAACATGAATAAATGTCGTATACTCACTAATACATGCACACATGCATTGTATGTCTGAATATACAACACACACTGACTTACTTACAAACATGTGACATAAAGTACTCTTGTCTTAGATTTTTAATGTTAAAACTTCAAGTAGCAAAAGGGAAAAAATAAATACATAAACAAAAAAAAAATAAATTTGTATGAAAGAATCAAGAAGATATTGTAAGTTAAGCCAAGGTGCGACTTGACTAGTAATCATTATGCGACTTTGAACTTATTTTCTCATTTTGTTTTCATTTTTCGTTTTTTTTTTTTGTATATATTCACTCAAGCCTTTTTCATTACAAACTCTATATGTGTGCACTAATACATTTAAGTGGTTGAGGGTGGATTTTTTTTTACAGGTTTTAGTTTTTTATACGATAGGAAATCTTAATGTTGGCATAGAAAATGTAAGATAAAACACTAGAACTCATATGTGAATGTAAAAGATAGATAATACAGTTAATGTGACCAACTATTTGAATTTTAAATCAAATGGAATACAAAATAATCTACAAAATAAAACTTTACATCTCTATATGAGTAATTTTCATGGATGGTAACCGATTTGATGTGGGTTTCGGTAAGGGTAACGCTATTTTCGTTTATCTCAGTAACGGTATTTTAGGGGTAACGATATTTCAGTTATTTCGTTAACAGTTTTTTTTTAACGTTGACGGTATTTTAATTATTTTGGTATTTTAGTGGTAACGCTGTTTGAGTTTGTTGCGGTAACTTTATTTTAAGGATAACGTTATTTGAGTTATTCAGGTAATGCCAATGCACATCGATAATTTTAGCCAGCTCATGCCCGAATTCCAATGACTAGCTAGCTTATAATCGAGCTTTGGGAAAATATATATCTATTTACAGCGAATATTTTTTCAGATTTTGTCGTATTATTCCGTTACGGTATTTTAAGGATAACACTAATTCAATTATTTCGGTATCCGTATTTTAGTATTAACGATATACTATGCTTAAGAACTACTTCACGTTGAAAATTCTTCATCTAAAGAATTAATGGCGATTTAAAAGTCGAAAATTAAAAAAAAATATACTTAAAACTTACAAGGGTTTCATAGTTTTAACTTTCAGATCCCAACAAGTACAAAGTGGGGTCAATAGACTTGGGAGATACATTAACTAAAAAACTGAATATTGAATATTTTCAAGTAATATTCGTATCAAATAAATAATTACTAATTAGTTTTTTGTGTTATTAAAGTAAGAGAAATATAATATTATATAATTCAACAATATATGCAACAGATATAAGTAAAAATAAGCATTTAAAAAAAGAAGCTTCAATTGTTACAAAAAATATTTGTAATTAGTATTGAATTGGTATATTTATCCAAAAATTACTTTTTTTTATAAATATAGAAGAGTTTATGCTAAAAGTTAAAAAAAAAATCAGAAGTTAAATTTTGAACTTAAATTAATCAATCAAAACTGTAGAAAATAACAAGAAAAAAACAAGAAATAATCTGTCCATTAAAGAAAAATTTACTAAAATATAGTAATCGGTTCAACAGTTACGGAGATTTGGCCAACGCAAAACAATTCAGTGTTAATATTTTAAATATAAAATATTAACACTGATAGACTTAGCGCGCTTAAACATCGGATACCACATACACAAAGGTTTATTCATGTCATGCAAAAAAACTTTAAAATATTTCTCATCAAAGTGTCGAACATTTTTAAAAATCCTCATATATTTTTTAATAAAAATTTAAATAAAAAATAATTTATAAATAACTATTAAAGTCTATAAATTTTGAATTTATAAAAAAAAAATCCATAACCAAAGTCAATATTTTCTTTTTGTATCCCTAAAAATGTAAATAAATTTATTCAGTTGGTCATGCTTATTAAGTAATAAAGTGTATTTAGTTTTGCTAGAGATCTATAAATGAACGTGTACGCGACATCATTTTTTATGACCTCAATATTGTAACGTTTTAAGTTGCAACTACTTTAACAACAACAGTAAGATAAGTTCTAAATTATATATGCGGACTATAAATACAGTTGTGTGTACATAAATAGCATTCAAAAGGCAATTTTTAACAGACGCTATACACTATGCGAAATAATTATAAATTATCTCCCGAGCGCTAAATGAAGTAAATTTAACGAAGTCCTTAAAAATGATGCTAACATGCAAGAGAAACACAAAAGATCAATAAACACAATTTTAGCACGTTTTCGTACAAGTTAGGGCAAGATTTTTCGCGAATTCTGTAAAAAGGAGCTATTTTGCGCCTATCGTGGGGAGTTTTGGTCCTATATTCAAAAAGCTAAGTGCGTTGCAATAAGAGATTAACTTTTGTAAATTTAGCATTTTAAATTCCAAACATCTCTGTCAGTGCAGCCGTTAAAAATATTCAATCGAGAACAAAAGTTAGGTTAGTAGATGAAATATGAAATATGGACTAAATCAAAAGCAAATCCATGATTAGATTTAGTTAGAAATACATACTATTAGTATAATTAAATAAATAGAAAGCTTTTTGTATCGATATCAGCGTAATTAGTTATGCAAATGACAGGACCTTGAATGCAATGCATAAAATAGTACATTTACAGTGGTGCGAATTGAAGTATGGACACTTGCATGTAACAAATTTAGAGTAAAAATTAACACATAAATCTTTGGGGAAAAACTATGAATATTATTTTTAGATTATTGTACAACAGCAACTTTTCATATTACGTTATAGTTTAAACTTTGTTGTTGTAATTTAGAAAAAACACATTAAAAAATAATATGAAATCTCTTATTCGAGTGTGAATTGCAATATGGACAATGAGCCAATTGTACAAAATAATTAAAATTTTGTAACATTTTTGTGGTGGAAATATAATATTGGTCATTATATTTAATAGACACATTTATTTCTGTATCCTTGCAGAAGAATTGTTAATATCAGCATACAATTTGCTAAATTTTTGCTGATATTAGCCATTTTTTTTGCAAGGATCCTCCCTGCAAAAATGTTGCAGACTTTACTGACTTTTACTTTTTAGTGTATTATATTATGTTAACTTTCAACACGTAGTTGAGTTATACAACATTTTGTGTGATTCTCATGTAAATTAAAAAAATAGGAGAAACCCACCTAGGCGCATGATTATTATAAACATGATTTAATTTATTAATCATACGCACTGATACGCTTTTGAAGAGTCTTAAAAACGAGCGTTGTTTTGCACTTTCCCAATATTTAAAAATTCAGAAATATTTAAATAAAATATTTATAAAGTTAAACCGCACACAGAGAAAAACTTAGGTATTTGCCAACTGAAATTCGGTTACTACGACTAAAATTCGGTTATTATCAATTTTAGACGGTTGGCACAATTTAACATTAGTTTTCACAACAAAGTTTGGTTATTTCAACTGAATTTTTTTTTGTAACACCCAAAATATTCAGAAATCTCATGTAAATATCCCTGTACTAACTGAATCTATAAGTTGTTACCATTACCGTATTCACGTTAACTTACATAATTATACACTGGAAAAAACAACAAAATCAGCAAAATTATTGCTGGGAGGATCCTTGCAGTAATTTGCTGATATCAGCAAATAATTTGCTGATATCAGCAAATAATTTGCTGAAATTAGCAAAATTCTTTGCTGAATCTACTATTTTTTTTTGCTGATGTTAGCATTTTTTCTGCAAGGATCCTCCGAGCAAAAATGTTGCTGACTTTACTGACTTTTTTTTTAGTGTACTATATTATGTTAACATTAAACACGTAGTTGCGTTATACAACATTTTGTGTGATTCTCATGTAAACCGTGTAACCTTTTAACAAACTCATTTACAAATGCTTTTCTGGTTTACAATTCTCATCAATTGTATTTTAAGAGTATGAAAGTATTTAATATTTTACATGTATGAACGATTCTAATGTTAGAGCGAGTGTATGGTGTATTTTTATTCCAATGTTAGTATTATTTTGTGTCTGAATTTAAATTGTTTTCGTTAATTTTCAATTATATTTGCAACACAAAAACAAGTTGCAAGTATACAAACTTTGTATAAATACGTATGAATTTAGGTTGTTCAAACTTTTTAGAAAAACACGCACACACACAATTACAAATTGAAGAAGATAAACTTTTGCTAACATATAAAATTTTATTTGTTTTGAAAGGTTACACGGCGTATACGTACTTTTTATAATGGTTTTGATATTAAATATTAATCATACGTATTTACATACAAACACTATTAAGTTTAAATATTTTTGTTATGAATAATAACAATAATATAGTACGTATATTTGACTATAAAATGTTATTTAAATAGTTATATTTTCTTTCCATTTATACAAAAAAAAAAAAATGTGTTTAAATTTGCTGACATGACTTTGAAAAATTATTACTTTTACTATACTTAAGAATTGGGTTAAATGTTAAAATACTTTTTAACTGAATAAAAATGGTACACTTGATATTTGTAAGGTAAAAAAAATACTTAAAAGGAGAATAATAAAAACTTAACTAAAATTACAATAACATAAATTGATGGTACCTGAGGGGTGTCTGGGATTTTTTTCAATTGTTCGGCTTTAACGTGAATTTTCTCGAAGAGCTTTAATAACCCATATTTTAAACATTTTAATTAAGTGGCAATCCTGTGCCCACAGCATAGGCAATATGGGTATCAACATTTTTGTTTTTTCGAGTACTTTAATGCTAGGTACAATCTGAATTTCTTAAATTTTAGACATGTTTTCAATCAAAACTTTTGTAGTTGTTGACACATATCCAAGATTCATTAAAATCTGAGGATGTGTTGAAGACTACTAAACTAATGAAGAAGCGCTATTCTTTATAGTCCTAATCATAATTTTTGGGTTTGGTTGGAATGGTCTTGGTCGTTAGTTTATTACCCCTTGTCATAAATCCAAATTGAATCAAAATCTGAAAAAAGTTATTCTGTAAATTTTCTAGTGGGGTTTTTTTTTTTTTTTAAATTGGCAATATTAATAACACTATATGGATCGAATTACATAAAAAATATTTTTTATCAAGTGGACACTTTTTTGATCATTTTAAAAGCTTTACAATCTTGTTAAAATTAGTTTTCATGGGTCTTTTGTGTACTTAGGCCACAAGGGTTAAAGTTTTTTTTTTTTTATAAAAATAAAGAAAATTATAGTCTAACAAGACGTAACTGATATTTTTAAGAAAATTTTGCAAACTTTGATGAAAACATTAAAATTTTATTCAACTTTTAACAAATAAATCAATTTTCATAAAATGGCATGGAAAGGAGTAGCTCCACATACAAACAATAATTATAATTTTTACAAAATTAATAATGTAATTAAGAAAAAAAAACATCATCTTAAAAATAAATTTTATATAGAGGTAAAGGTCGGAGAACTAATTCAAGTATACTCATATAAAGTTATTTTTTTTTAACAAAAATTCATTAAAATATTTTTTTTTTATAAATTTTGTAAAGCTCTTATCAAACGCTAAAAATGTGACGAATCACTTCAAAAAATGTCTTCATGGGAATTTTTAATTGCCATAAATTAAAAAAATAAGAGAAAAATTTTGATCAAAAAAATATAATTAAAAAAATTACTTTTATTTTTGTTCGAAAAAATAAAAGTCAAAAACTAACTTTTATTTTTGCTCAAATAAAGGGTGTCCCAAGGTGAGCGCAATTTTTAAATTTTAAATAAAACACAGATATTTAAAAAAAAAATCGTGGAACTTTATTATATCGTAAAGTAGACAGAATGAGGTTATGTATGGAACAATATATCGTGCAGATGGCCGCCGCGGCTTTGCTGGCATGCACGCGATCTTTTAATGAAATTTTCAATGACCGTTTTGCATGAATGCTGCGGTATTTCATTAATGCGTCCAATTTCCTCTTTTAAGGCTTGAGTCGTCGTCGGCTTATTCGCGTAAACCATCGACTTCAAAAAACCCCAAAGAAAAAAATCTAGTGGTGTTAAATCGCACGATCTAGGCGGCCAATTCTGATCTCCAAAACGCGAAATAACACGACCGGGAAATGACTGATGCAGCAATTGAATTGTTTCTCTGGCTGTATGACATGTGGCGCCGTCTTGTTGGAACCACATGCCCTCCACATTCATTTCTTCAATTCTAGGGAAGAAAAAACTGGTTATCATTTCACGATACCGAACACCATTGACTGTTTGCGCTTGACCTGCCTCATTTTCATAAAAAAGGTCCAATGATTCCTCCAGCCCAAAAACCACACCACACAGTGACACGTTGAGGATGCATTTGCTTCTCGTGAATCACTCGAGGTTTTTCCTCACCCCAAATGCGACAATTCTGCCTATTGACGAAGCCATCAAGATGAAAATGGGCCTCGTCACTGAAGATGATTTTATCGGCAAAATCAGCATTTTCATGTTGTCTCTCCAATACCCAATTAACGAACTCCCTTCGCTGTCCATGGTCAGCTGGCTCCATTTTTACTAACCTCGTACCTTCTACTAGCAAACAATAACAATTGTTCAAATGTCAAACAATGACACTTCGAATGTTGCCAGATTTAAAAATTGCGTTCTTCTTGGGACACCCTTTATAATAAAAACCACAACCGAAACGGGTTTTAAAAATCTGAACACACAACAAATGAAACCCAGTTTACTGAATTTTTATTATTTATTATTACTTTATTATTATTATAAATTAAAAAATATATGACAACCCAGTACAACAAGAATACATCTTATATTACTGAGCTTTTTAATGTTATTATAAAGTTTTGTTAAAAAGTAACATAAAAGTAATGCAAAGAATAACATATTAATAAAGAATAATAATTAATTAAATTATCATATAATTAAAATAAAAAATAAATAAAACAATGATCACAGCAAAAATTAACATTTGGAACTGGGGGTGTTTTTTAAGGACATTCTAATAAGCAGGTATTATTTCGACTATATTTCTACAGTTTTAACTTAATGTTACATTTCTCAATTTAGTTTAAAGAAATTTACTATCTACAAATTTTAAGTGCACCTTGTGTTCTTACTATGTTTTGTTTTTTATTACTGCCGTAAAGCGTTAACTGTTTCTTTTGGTTTGAAATAAAAAACATAGTTCTTTATCTACATCAGATGTTATTAAAAAAAACTATATAGTATTTTAGTTTGTCTGTTTGTACATAGATTTTTTTTTTTTTTTACATTAGACCATTTATATATTCTGTGAAAAACATTAAGCTAAAACAATTTTTGTTTGTTAATGTTTTCTATCTTTTTGTGCTGAAAGTTTCACTCAACCCTTTTTTTTACTTTCACAATGTACATTAACATTTCATAAACAAGATGAAAACGGAATTCATATAACTGGCATTAGTTTAAATCTACACTTAAAGGCAATGTAAATTTTCATATTCTAATACAAGTCTAAAAATATATCTACTATAACTACTACATACGTAGTATAAGAAAAAATAAACAAAAATGAATCAAATAGGTTTTTTGTTTGTATGTATAGAGTAAAGTATAATATGCCTTTAGTTTATATAGAAATTAAAAGGGTTAAGTTTACGTTTATCGTTAACCTCGACATATTTAATATTGTTAAAGTTGTGTGTGTTTGTATGCACATATACATTAGGGTCATTCATTAAAAAAATCGATTTTGTTATGGGCAAACCGGAATATATATTAAGCACCGTGAAATTAAGTAACGCATGAATTTTTTAAAATTTTTTTTATCAAGGTTTTTGGGTCGCTACCGGCCCCCGAACTTTGGATGCTATGTTTGTTTATATGGCAAAAAAATACTCTTTTTCCGTTTTTGTGAACATTTTTTAATGTTGTAATAGTTTTTCTTCTAGATGATAAATTGATCGATATAAAATAAAATTATGTTTTCAAAAAGGTGTAAAAATCCAAAATCGGTTAAGAACTAGCCCAGTAATAAAAAATGCTACTTGCCACTAATGTGACAAACACCACTTGACCAAGAATTTCGATCACAAATCCTAAACGTCTCTTTAAATCGATTAAAACAACATAATTTTTTTTTTAATTAACTCATAAATTGTGAGCGATGAAATATAGTATTTTTTTTAGGATGTCGTTAACCTTTCGTAAGGTGACGTCAAAAACGGACAATATTTTTCGAATATTTTTCAAATTTTAATTCTCCTTAACAAAATCAAAGAAATTGACATTTGAACTTCGCGGAGTTGTTGAATATACCTTAGGAGAGGTTAACCACATTCTAAATATATATATCATATTTAACACTTTATTAGTCTTTTAAATAAAAAATATGTTGGAGTAATGAATTTAAAAAACGTTTTGGAGTTGTTCTCAAATTTCTTGGTCAAGTGGTATTTGGAACATTAGTGGCCTGGGGCATTTTGTTTTTATTTCTGGGCTATTTCATACCCGATTTTGGGTTTTTATACGTTTTTGAAAACATAATTTTATCTGTGTATTGATTAATTTATCTTCTAGAATAAAAACTATTATGACATTAAACATTTTCACACAAACTGAAAAAAATAATATTTTCCCCATATAAACACAGCATTCAAAGTTCGGGGACCGGTATCTAATCCTAAACCTTGCTAAAAAAATTTTAAAAGAATGCGTAATTTGTTCACGGTGCTTAATTTTTATCCCGGTTGACCCATAACAAAATCAATTTATTTTATGAACGTCCATAATACACCTACCATAATACGCCTACACAATTACAAACAAAAAAATTCGTTTATTAATTCATTTATTCATTCACTCACTCGTTTATACCCAATTGGTGTAAAATAGAAATGAAAATAATAGGAAATAACAACATTCACGCTGAATATCTTTGTTATTGTATTGGTTTTGTTTATTTTGTGTGTGTGTGTGTTGTATAAGTTAAATATCATTAAATTGGAAAAAAAGAGCTAACACACACAAACTTAGTAGCCACCTATGTATGTATTCACATATATCAATAAAAACATATAAATAAGCAACATCTGTGTAATTTTATGTGTGTTTTACATGCTCTTGAAATTTAGTGATCAACGAAAAAGGGTTACTAACTACTACTACTACTACTACCATTAATGAAAAATGTTGATAAATAATTAATTGTATATTTTTAATTTATATGAAACAATTGTGTTTTTATATTAAAAGTATATTTTACAAAAAAAAAATAATCCTTGAAAAAAGTTTTAAGCTGTTAAAAGATTAAAAGCAATATATGACACTAGTAAGTTATGGCTATTATTACACATTATTGTAAAATATTATAAAAAATAAAACAAAAACAGAATTAGAAAAGCACAATTTTTTAAATTTAAATGGTTTATATTTTTTTTTTAACAAATAGTAATGTAAAAGTTAATTTCCTCTCACGTAAATAGTTTTTAATTTAAAAATTAAAATTTGATTTCCGTTTTCAATATTTACGAAATTATACGAAAACATATAATGTCATATGATGTTCTTTAAATGTATCCTGTGGAATCCGGTTGGTTCTTGAACCAAACACATAATTTATTTTTAAAGATATGACTTTCGCCAAACTTTTTTAATTCTCTACTTCCTCTTGTAAGCTTAAATAAAAATTAATAGAGAGTTAATTTATAATTACAGCATTCATAGGTATTTTTATTTTCTACACAGAGAAAAAGGATTGGTTGGAATTCGGTCGAAACCATTAAAATTTATTTGATAGGACGTTATTTAATTTGGAACTACCAATAATCGATTAATAACGCAAAAATACTGTACTGTAAATTAAAAAGAGGGAAAATGAACTTAAAACAATCGATTTATCCAACTATTGGTATTTCCAATCAACTTTTCATATTAAATCCGGTTAGTAATTGTGTACGGTAGAAGCAAACATTTATTTTGTGATAATATAAAATAATTGGTACCATCTATCAAATTTTTTAAAAAATTGTCGATAGTCAAAAGTGGTTACTGCAAATACGGTATTAGCGATCAAATGTGCTACTAAATTAGAGGTTCAGTAGTACCAACCGAATTGTGGATTGCATTGCTTATAGAAGCAACTAATGATTGGTATTGGCATACGAATTTGAGACAATATTTGTTTTCGTAACAAAATATTTAAATTCAAATTTAGCACTCAACAAGTGTTTGTGGTGCAGTGAGTAGAGAGTTTGCCTTGTATTCCGAACTTCTGAATTCAAATCTCGGAAAAGACTAACACAAGAAGTTTTTTTTTTATTAAAATAATATATTCGAATGTTTAAATAGAAAATTGTGGTGCAATCAATAGGACAGAGGACTATTAACCTGAAGGCTACTGTTCAATACCAGAAAAATCAAAACAGTTTTTTAATTTCACTAAAATTTTGTAGAGCATAATAATATTTATGTGGAATGTAATATTGGGTTAGGCAACTGAATATAAGCTTCCACGACTTAAAAAAATATTTTCACATTACGATAGTTGCCGTAACCTCCAGAATTCGACTGGCAACAAATTCGGTGACTACAACTGAGACTGTTTTCTAAGTGTGTATTTGTATGTATGTGTCTACAATTTCTTGTAACTTGAGTGGTAATTATTATTATGTGACCAGGTATTCGGCTTCGGAGTGCGGCCAAAAAAAAGTGGTGTTCGGCGTTCGGCCGAACACCGAGTATTTCAAGAAATTGAGTACATTTTCAGATTAATTTCCTTAATTTCGATTACAAACACAAGGATTTGTATTAAATTTGTTATATATTTTAGTTAAAACAAAAAAGTTCAAACATTGCAATGTTTTCCCAAAGCCGCAATTAAAAGAACTTAACTCATTATTACATATTTTTGAAAAAAAAAAATTAGCTTTTTTGAGATTTATTAATGTTTAAATATTTTTAGGTTTACTTTAAACAAATTTCGTTTTCAAAATTAACCAAAATTCACATTTTATTCATAATAAAAAGTAAATTAAAAAGTTTGAATTCGGCTACGGCTTCGGCCGAACATTGAAAATTTGTCAAAGTTCGGCTACTGCTTCGGCATGTTTAGCATGCTTAAACATTTTTGAAGTTCGCCATATATTCTATATTTAACCTGGGTAATTATGAGTGACAAAAATTCTTCGGCAAGGTTCGTCAAAGGGTTGAAATGCTACCGCATGTGCTCAATAATTTTTTTTACACTTACTAAACCTTAATTTTAAAAATTTCTAATTTATCAAATGTTTAACTTTTAATTTTTAAAAAATTTAAACCAAAAGTTTATTTTTCGATCTTTTATCATAAATTATGATTTGAGCAAGATTATTCAAGTTGAACATCATTTGTTTTTTGTTAAACAAAAAACCGTGCAATGTTTATTTATTAATTAAAAAATGTCTTCATCCGCTAAGTTAATGCAGACTTTATCTACTCACAGTTTCTTACATGTTTCATTTCGCGTCACCGAAAATCTTCAGAGGACCAACGTAGAAGGATAATGATCAATTCTTCCCATTTTTTGTTGCGTAAAAATGTGAAAGTTTTTTTTTTAGAGGAATAAAAGTCTGCCCTTATGAAATCAGCAATCTACAAATTTTTAGCAAAATTTCTGTTGATTTTAGCAAAATAAACTGTTATTTGCATTCTACTAAATTTGAAAAAAAATTGGAAAATATAGCAAAATTTTTCTTACTATTACAGTTTTTTTTTCGCTATTTTGAGCCAAAAAATATTTATGTTACTTACAATTTAGAAAAATTTAAATCAAATATCCGCAAACACTATTCCCTCTTTCCTCCTTCCCATACCCTCTTTTCCTGATCAATACAATGCACTGCCGGAGTATTGGTTAAATTAAAAAAAAAATAAAAATTTAGAAAAAAAAAATTTAGCAGTTATTTCTGCAAGCTCTTTTTTAACTTAAGTAGCTATTTCTGATATTTTTACAGGTTTTATTCTTATGTTAGAGATTTTTTTTAATACTTAAGAAAATTGTGTCTTAATATTTTGACAAGTTTTTAAATAATATTTATCTCAAATGTTCTTTGTAAATAAACTTGTAATTTTTAGTTAATTCCAATTTTTTGTTTTGCACTCCTGACACATTTATTTTTCTTTTCGCTAAAATAGTATAAAGTTTTCTTGGAAAGATTTAAATTTTTTATTAGTTGCCACATTCTTTCAAGTGTTGCTTCGCCGAATTCACTGTATCACTGACAACTATACACTTGACGCAGGTTGTTATTAACTTACTTTAAAACTGGCAATAAGATGAAAAGGAACTGTGCACAGCTAAAAACTATAGAAAAGATACAAAGTATGCTAGTTTTTTTGTAGGATAAAAGAAAAGTGCGTAAAGAGCACAAATATTTGAAAAGTTGAAAGTTTTAGTTCTATTTTGCTATTTTATCATCTCTTGCTCTATTTTACTTTGTCCATATAACAATGGCAGCACAATTACATTATTAAATCTTTCAAGAATGATCTAGTACTTGGCATTGGATAATTAAACTACTATTATACCACTTGGGCTTAGTTAATTAACTGATGCTAGTTTTTGTTATAAATGAGGCACTCCATACGAACTGCCCCGCTTTAAGCAAATTATTATTAAATCAATATAAAACCTACAATAAGTCTTCCTTTATATGGTTAAATTTTAACATGTAACAATATTTTTTAAAGCAGGCCAGGTAAAGTAGGCTTAAAAAAAGTACGAAAAAAATACGAACAAATTTCAAACTAACGAAAAGTTTTGTAAAATGAACAAAACATTGTTCTCTGAGGAAGTTCGTCAGTATATAAAATATAAATTGCACTTGTAAAGGGTGTCCCAAGAAGAGCGCAATTTTTAAATTTTAAATAAAACACAGATATTTAAAAAAAAATCGTGAAACTTTATTATATCGTAAAGTACACAGAATGAGGTTATGTATGGAACAATATATCGTGCAGATGGCCGCCGCGGCTTTGCTGGCATGTACGCGATCTTTTAATGAAATTTTCAATGACCGTTTTGCATGAATGCTGCGGTATTTCATTAATGCAGCGTCCAATGTCCTCTTTTAAGGCTTGAGTCGTCGTCGGCTTATTCGCGTAAACCATCGACTTCAAAACACCCCAAAGAAAAAAATCTAATGGTGTTAAATCGCACGATCTAGGCGGCCAATTCTGATCTCCAAAACGCGAAATAACACGACCGGGAAATGACTGATGCAGCAATTGAATTGTTTTCTCTGGCTGTATGACATTTGGCGCCGTCTTGTTGGAACCACATGCCCTCCACATTCATTTCTTCAATTCTAGGCAAGAAAAAACTGGTTATCATTTCACGATACCGAACACCATTGACTGTTTGCGCTTGACCTGCCTCATTTTCATAAAAAAAGGTCCAATGATTCCTCCAGCCCAAAAACCACACCACACAGTGACACGTTGATGATGCATTTGCTTCTCGTGAATCACTCGAGGATTTTCCTCACCCCAAATTCGACAATTCTGCCTATTGACGAAGCCATCAAGATGAAAATGGGCCTCGCCCCTGAAGATGATTTTATCGGCAAAATCATCATTTTCATGTTGTCTCTCCAATACCCAATTAACGAACTCCCTTCGCTGTCCATGGTCAGTTCAGTGGCTTCAGTTCCTGAGTCAATTGAACTTTGACATCATCACGTACAGCTGCGACATTTTCGGTCGATCGACCTGGTCGATGGCGCGTTGTTGTCTTTACATCACTAACAGACCCAGTTTCCGCAAATTTATCCATTAATCTCTTTACAGTTGACTCTTTTGGAGCATTATTGTGACCCCAAATTGATCGCAATTTGCGAACTGTAGTCGCAAAACTTTCACCATTTTGGTAAAACAATTTCACAATTAGAATGCGTTGTTCATTCGTGTAGCGCTCCATTTTTGTCAAACAATGACACTTCGAATGTTGCCAGATTTAAAAATTGCGTTCTTCTTGGGACACCCTTTATTTATTAACAAAAAACTTGTGCTCACGTCATAATAATATTTTTTTTATTCAAAGTTTCTTGTTACTTTGACATTATTTTCGTATTATTTTGCATGAATTATTACGAGTGGAATATGATAGCTACTGCACTCAGGGAACTTCTGCTGTTAATATTTGTATTTATTTGCGTTGTACTACAGTATCTATATTTTTAAGTGAAAATATATTAATTTATAGAAGAAATTTAATTTTTGGCTGCATTTGTAGTTCATTTATAAAACAAACCACATCAAATTACTGTATTATGATTTTACATTCATTTTATAAGTAGTTTATTTTCATTTTCAAAAATAAAACAAATAAATGTTTGTTTTTTTACTACATGTGTGGTTGATTTTTATTACACTTGTGGTTAATTTTTCGAGCAGTAATAGACAAATGACAACGTTAGTTGAATTTAATGAAATGTAAGTCGTCCTCTTTTCAAGTGAAATTTAATTTGTTTTTAACTACATTTGCAGTGGCCTTCTATTATTTTTTCCCTAAATTGTTCTGATATACAGAAAACTAATTTTTTTATCCGTTAAAAAAAGAGTACAATTTCGCAACAGCTGTTAAACTGGACAGCTGTTGCGAAATGTCTCACATATAAAAAATTGTAGTTTTTTTGTTTTGCTTCAAGCAGGTTAGTTTTAATATAATATAAGCAAAAGAACATGATTTTTCAATTTCATCTTGGCAATTTGCTGTAATTTTATGGTGTCAGGGGTATAATTTGCAGTGGCACATAAATTCTATAATATTCATAATCTTTATCAGGAGTAGAATATCTTTTATTACCCTTAACCAAAAAAAAAAAAAAAAAACAAAACAGAAAACATGAAAAACAACAAATATAAAAAAAAAAACAGAAAAGAGAAGAGAATTGAAAAAAATACAAAACTAACAGACAACATGGCCGGAATGTTTAACACAAACAAAGGGGAGTACAAAATTTTAAAGCTTTAATCTCTATGGTGGAATGTCTTATTTTTGTTTTTGTTTCAACAGAATATTTATTTTCTTAGCTTTTTGCATATTTTACTTTCTATTTTAACACTCCGGCATACAAAAAGACAGGCTCTTAAATGTATATTTTGTGTTAGTTTTGATAAGAATCTGAAATGTCTCAAAATTTACAAGATTACTAGAGAAATATACTTTGAAACACAAACATATACTACTACATTTTACACATAACTTAAAATCGTACATAAAATATTTCCAACATAAGCACACACAGCCAGACACCAAACTCACAAACACAACGAACTTTAAATGGCCAACAGTTTTGCGTTGTAAGTGTGATAGCCCAGTAATATTTTGAAAATAAATTTTATTGAAAACAGCTTGAATGTTTAGTATGCCTGAATAAAAACAAATTTCTAAATTGTAGTAAAAAAAATAACTCTAGTGATTGGGCTACAATTTTTACATGAAAAACAAGTTGCCCCTAAAATCATGCATAGTTTTAAAGTAAAATGTTAAGTTAAACATTTAATAGGAGTTTTAAAAAATAGTTTATGAAACTTAATGCTATATGACACATAATTAAAATCCAGATAAAATAAGTTGGTATTTTAATTGTTTATATATTACTAAAATATTTTGCTGGGATATGGTAAGAATGTCATGAGAATTGCCTGGTACTAAAACAAGTATTGTTTATTTTAACCGAGATTCAAGTGGGTTCTGCATTGCTCTTGTCTTTTTTTTTTTTTTTTGCTTTCAAATATAGCATTTTTCCACACACATTTATTGGCTCGTAAATTTTTTTATTATCAGTTCTAGTAGTAGTAGTAGTATTCTTTATTTAAATTTAGCAATATACATATTATTACAAAAAGCATAGTTTTTTAAAATAAGAATAAAATAAGTAAGTAATGAGCGACTTTGACTATATGTCGTCAGTCGACTAACTATTTAAAATAATACAAAAGATAGTTTGAATGATATCAAATACAAATGTTTAAAAATTATATTCAGTTACTAAAAATTTCTATAATTAACACATGCCTTTATGTAGTTTGCCAAAAAATTCCAGTCTATTGTAATACCATTTAATACATCAATAATTTCTTTTTCACTAAGTTCAGACTTTCCTATATACATAATTCTAAACTCTCTTAGAGCCCTACACCGACCTAGAAAATGCTCTATGTTTTCAATTTCATTAATATTACAAAGAGAACATAAATTTGAGCCATTTATTTGAAACCTATTGCCATTGAGAGCTATTAAACCACTTCTAGCTTTAAAAATCCACATTATATCTTCTATGTTTGCTTCTCCAATCAAGTATGTATTTTCATTTATTACATCTAATTTTTTATAAATTCTTTCCGTTTGTGAGGTTTTTGCCATATATTCTAGGTAGTATTTATCTTTCAGTGAGCTAAGCAGATTCAAACGATTTTCTCTCCACTGGGTCTTACTAAATGTTTCATCTGTCCACGTTATGTTATATTCCCGACCAATGTTGTTCATCTCTTTCACCCAGTATAATTCGTGCCGTAGGAGTACCTTTGTTAGCTTGTATGGCAGCCGATCTTCTTTATATTCAAAAAGGGTTCTGCTCACATATCTTAAATGTAGATCTAGGGTGTATAAATGACCACTTTCAATGCATGTCTCTAATCTTAGTATATAAGTTGGCGTGAAGTTTGGGAGTCTTAATATTTTTTTGATGAAGTAGAGTTGAAGTTTGTCAACATCATTAAAATGTGAGAAACCCCACACTTGGGCACCATACGTTTGTATAGCTCTACAGACTGCCTGGAATAATTTCCATTTCGATCCGAGAGATATAGTTCTTTTATTTAAGAAATTTGCCCACGTTTGGTTAATACTACATTTTGCAGCTTCATTTCTAATTTCCACATGTTTTTTAAAAATCATTTTCGGAGTTAATGTAACTCCTAGGTAACAATACTCCTTAGCAATTTTAATTTCTTCTCCTTTAAATAACCATTTCTCATTTTTCGATAATTTACCGCCTTTTCTAAACACCATTATTTCGGATTTTGCTAAGTTGACCTCCACATTCCAACTTTTGCAATATTCTTCTAGTTTACATATCATCCGCTGCAGAACTTCAATATTGTCAGCAAGTATCACTATGTCGTCAGCATATAATAGCAGACGGACGTTTAAATTTTCAATACTCAATCCCCCTTCTAAATGATCATGGAGATCATTAAGGTAAAGGGCAAATAATAAAGGTGACAATAGGCAGCCCTGCTTTACACCAGATTCCGTTAAAAAAGCCTCAGAGAGCTCTTTGCCAGTCCATACTGCAGATTTTGTGTGGTTATAAATATTTTCGATGAAATGTACCATTTTCGATGATACGCCAATTGTATGGAGCTTGTATATCAATGCTTTACGGGAGACTTTATCAAAAGCCGCCTTAAAATCAACAAAGAATGCGTAAGTTTTCTTCTTTTTATAAAAATTGTAATGTACTATGGAGGACAAATTATAAATATTGTCAGAAGTGGAATAATTTTTTCGGAAGCCCGCTTGGAACTCGTTCAAAATTTGATGAGCTTCAGACCATTTATACAGTCTATCATTTAGCAAACCCATCATAATTTTTGGCAAACAATTCATGAATGAGATTCCTCGGTAATTACTGGGTAATGTATTATCTCCCTTTTTATGAATCGGGTATATTATACTTAAAATAAAAGACTTATCTATTTTTCCACTATCGTACATAAGATTACATATTCCTGCCACTTGTTCCAGAAGTTCATCTGGAGCGTTTTTTAAAAACTCATATGGAACACGATCTTCCCCTGGCGCTTTATTAATTTTGGCTTTAAGCAGAACTTGTTTTATTTCAGTTACTGTTATAAACTTATCCAACTCATAATCTACTTTATGCTGATAGGCGTAGTAAATATCAACAAAGTTTTGCATTGGGTTAAGTAACTGTTTAAAATATGTCATCAGTTGATCAGCAGGAATGTTTATAGAAGACGGGGAATCCGAATTTCTAATTTCTTTTGCCACTTTCCACCAGTCTCTACTATTATAAACTTTATCAATTTTCTCATTTAGCTTTTTAAGATAATTAGTTTTAGCTTCTTGACATTCATTCTTAAACTTTCTATTAGCTTTTAAGTACTTTGCTCTGTCTTCATTACTTCCAGTTTCTCTATATTTCTTCAAACATTTAAAAGACGTATTTCTTGCATAATGACATTTAATATTGAACCATTTTTGTTTTGGTGTAAATTTAGGACCTTCTTTATAAACCATCTGATACGCTATTTTAATTATATCTGTAATATCTTCAAAATTTATTAAATTTTTTTCATTCTTTGTTATATTTATAACGTCTCGAACTTTCATTTGATATTGCATTGCATATTTATCTTTCCATTGTAACTTTGGTAATAGATTACAACTTTTATTACATTGTTGGTCAACATTAACTTCCAAAGATAGAACAATAGGTAGATGGTCGGACCATATCTGACTTTCCACTGAAAACTTATGTATATGTCCAAGAAACTCCTGAGAGACTGCACAGATATCATTAACTGATGAACCATTTCCAGTAACACAAGTAAATTCACCTTCTGTATCTCCTACTGTCATTCCATTTATTATTATCAAACCATAGTCATTACAAAAGTTTAAAAGTTTTCGACCTTTTGCATTAACAACATTGTCTTTTGATTTCCTTTCTTCAGTTCCAGATTTAAATTGATATTTGAAATTGTCATCTAACTGATTTTGAAGTAATCCAATTCTTACATTTAAATCTCCTATAACTATTGGATTCATTAAATAATTTTCTTTAAAAAGCTGATCCATATTATCAAATTGATCGTTCCATACAGCGTCTCTTATATATAGAGGTATTATATTAAAACAAATTTCTTTTATTTTCACGTTTATAATAGTAGTTTGTTGATAGTTTAGGTAAGAGCACTTAAAACCAGATTTAGTTAGATTGTTTTTAAAACCTAATAGGCATCCACCACTTGCCCTTCCATAATTACTTTCCCTTACTGCTGGCAACCAAAATAATTCAAAACCTCCAAAATACTTTTTAAAGTTATCTAATTTCTCCTGAATGACATGGGTCTCAAATAAAGCGAAAATATCAAAAGATTTAACATATTTAAAAAATTCTACATAAAGCAATTTATTTTCTAGGCCGTGTATATTATAAGATAAAATATTAAGGTTTCTTATTTCAATAATTTTACATATATTGCTGTTTATAAGTTTTTGCATTTAGTTTTAATTTTAATAGATCATCATAATTTAGGCTTACAGTATTTATTTGTTCACCATACAGTTCCATTAACACATCCTTTCCGTTTTTGTTACCGCATACCAGTTCTCGATTTTGGTTCCAAAACATCCAATTAACACCAATTTTGATAGCATCATTTTTCACAAACACTTTATGAAGTTTGTTTACGGCTAATATTTCAGTTTTCAGTTGCATCATCACTTTTCTATTTTGTTGTTTTTCTTCACACAGATCCTTTTCTACTTTTATCCTTGAACCTGCTAATTTTTTTAAATTCTTAAATATTTCATCAGCCATATATTCTGTTTTCATTTCGGCAACTACACATATCTTTTCATTGGCTGTATACAACACCCTAGCTGAACTAACTTCAACCTCGGTAAGTTTTAGGATAGTTTTGCAAGCTTTTTCAACCTCTTTTCTTGGCGAACCATTCTCAAGGCCTTTAAAGATAACATTTTTTCTTCGTGCTTTGTCCAATATACGTTTAAGTTGGAGATGATCTTTATGCCTTTCATTTTTTAATTTTTCAATTTCATCTCGTAGAGCAATATTTTCTTGTTTTACAGATTCAAATTTAATGTTGACATCATCGATTTGAACTTTTATATCATCAATATCTGATTTTCTAGACACTGTTTTTAATTTCTCATCCATAATTGCTTCCATCGATATCTGCATCATTTTCATTAAGTCAGTGACTTTAATATTACCAACAAGGTCGCCTTCCATATAAACAAAGTCAGTTGGTGGAGTTTCTTCTTTCTTCCTTTTTGGGTTTTGGACGTTGCTGGATGTTGGTGTCGGAGTTTGAGACATAATTGTCGGCGTGTAAAACGAGGGTTAGGTGTAGGTAACGTGTTTGTCGGTAATTAATTTTTTATTGATAATACAGTTGCTTATTATCAAGATATGGCACTATGTTGTATTCACGGCAATATGGTAGCACAACAAAAACTTGAACCAGTATTATGAGGAAAAGAAACAGCTGTTGTTATATTTCAGTGTTTTAGAAAATTATTAAATTTTGAGTGGTTTTACGAATTTATTATCAGTTTAAATTTAATTTATCTTTACCTAAACTCAAACAAGGTCTTATCAACATTGTTCGTTTAAGTAATGTTAGTTTTTTTTTCTATTCCTTATAACATTAATTTGATTATATTTTAAATAAAATAGTTATGCTGGAAGCTGAAAATTTTTTTACTCAAAACAACAAAAAATCATTAATTTGTTGATACCTCTCTTAGTGTAACAGGAACGTGTCCTTTTTATAGGACTCATACATTTAGTAGTACCTAATTGTTTATGTGTAAATTTAAAGCACGTTTCAAATATTTTATTTAAAACAGTTGGTCAAAATTTCTGAATTAATCCATGGATTTTCTTAGCATAGCCTTTATTTTTATGTTGGAATATGGGATCTGCGCTTATAAAAAAAAAACATTTTTATTTTGCACGTTTTGTATTTTTTTATATTTTTTTCAAAGCTCCAAAATATCTACTGTTGCTATAAAAATTAATAAATCATAACCAATTAAAACTAAAAACGACGAGAAAGAAAATATAACTGTACTAATTATTTAAATTTTTCCCGTTTTCCTGAGAATTTTGAAAATTTTCCGCCAGTTCCCTTAAAAATTGCTTCGGGAATTCCAAGGAAAAATTTCTACCGGAAACCCTAATTGTTGCACATCTAGTTCTGTTTTTGAATATATTTTTGGCTAAAAAGACTGACTCGATATATTTGAGAAAGCATGTATTTCGATTCGGCAAAGATCTCATCAGAATTCAAAATTTTAAAACGATAGATCCTTCAGAATATGCACCCCTTCAACAAAAATTGCCTATTTTGCACCACTCTTGTCTTCTTATCTTTCGAACACGTTACATGGTCTTTTCCTAAAACAGTGGTGAATTCAGCACAAGCTTTTGGAAGGAGAATAATTGTTGGTATTACCAAAACTTTGAATAAACACACACAATTTAAATAGAAAGCTCAAATTGATAAAAATTTTTTATATAAAATAAATATTTTTTTATACAAACATACAATTTTTAAGGCCGGCCCAATTAATTAATGTTCCGATCAAATTTAGCCAATAGTTAAATTCAAATTTTATATGGGCTACAAAAATAACTGTTAACCAAGGACTGTTATTTGTGACGTTACTGAGAACAATAACTTTTTAAAATTCACAAACATGGTCTTTAGAACGTTCCACCGAAAATCCTTTATTGGATTTTTGCAACCTCTTAAGCGGAATATAAATGATTATAGTCCAGAAGATTTTTAAGAAACTATTATTAAATTTTTTGAACTTGGATGCTGTGGCGCAACTTCAATGCTTATATGCAATAATTCATTAATATCATGCAGAGAATTCTCCTAATGTACCGATATGAAAATTTTAAAACTACAATGCCAATAGTGCCATATTTCTTTTAATATCAAAGAGTTTATTTAAAAATTTTACCCATTTAGTTATATCCACAAAAACCTTTATTTTAACAGTAGTTCAATGTATTTCGAAATCAATTAAAATAGCGAAATAAAACCGGTTATGAAAGAAAACACATGTCTTTTATAGTAATTAAATGTGCTAAAGTCCCAAAACTTATTTAACAAATTGTGAAAAGCAATCTGATGTAGGCGTGTCCCTATCCTATCCTATCATTATTGAAATCGCTTTTATAAATTTTCCTTCCGGTCTTGATGTAACTGTAGTAGCTAACAACCGTTATTATGAAAAGGTATTAAATGCCAGCCCTGCTATAAACTTAATCAGAGTTATCCCAATAACAAAGTAAAATATTAAAATTTTTTAAACAAAAATATTTTTAAGTAAACATGTAACAATAAATATTAATTTTGCGAAAAAAAAATCTAGGGCAACCAAAAAATTTGAAATGAGCTAGCCTTTTTAATGTAACATGATATAAAATTACAAACCATGTATAAAAATGTTCTATCGGAGACCGCTATAATTCCGCACTTTTTTATACCAATACAAATTTAAATTGCCTTACAATAAATATGCAATACGAGTATGTTTATATAATACTCGTATTTCATTTCAAAGTTCTTTGACTTAGATTTTCCAAAAATTCAATATTCAATACATCCTTTTTAAATATCCCTTTTCTGTAATACGATTTGCTCATTGTTTTTTTTTTTTATTTTTCTTTAAGTGTTAAGTTTTTATGAATGCTTTAATAAGCTTCAATTCAATTTAAATTTTAGGTTTATACATGCAATGAGTGTAACCACAACAATAGCATTTATATCCACATATTTTACTGTCTCTAAAAAGGAAAATCACAAAATTACTATGAAAACGATGGAAATGAACAAACTCAAAAAATGAAAAGAAAGATATTTACTTCGTTGATGTTATGAATTTGTGTTACAATATTGATGGTCATAAGTTGAGAACTTGTAACTGATGTAGAGAGCATCATGTAGTTATTGGAATTTCGATTTTAACATAATCCTTATGACTCATTCAATAAAACCATCAAAAATATAAAATTTTCAATCTCTCTACCCCGTTCACTTTTAACCAAGTTCTGTATGGAAGTTAAGTGCCATATAAATATGGGATCGTACAAGTTTTGGTTTATGAAAAAATCGAAAATTTAACAAAAGCAGTCGTACTTAATCGTCCATATATTTTTATCGGTAAAAGTTACGTTATTCGTTGATACGTTTCAAAGCCGCTATTGTCGTGTTTTAAATATTTTTTAAAGGTAAAATGCATTTTTTTTTTCAAAATCCTCTGTTTAAACCTCTTCTTTTCTTGACGGTAAAATGCATTTTTTTTTTTCAAAATCCTTGGTTCAAAACGCTGTATTTTACAAAAACTGGTTTTCTAAAATTAAAAAAAAAAAAATATATGTTAATAATAAATTATTCTTCTATACCGTTACCAAATCCCTGTGTGCTACTCATGTTTCATGTTTCTGAGTTATAGGCTTTTTAGTTAAATTTTTTTCACGATTTTTATTCATAACTCAGAATACCGTAAGGACTTCACAAAGGGATTTGGACATGGCATAGGGAAGTAATTTATAATTAATCTTTTTTTAAATTAAAATAACTGTTTTTTTAAATACAGCTTTTTTAACCGCTGTTTTTGAACATAATGTAGAGAAGAGAATAATTTGTGTGCACTAGTAAAACCACATTTAAGTAACTTTAAAAAGAGGTATCAATGACCCTCGTTGCTTAAGGCGGTCAAAATATATGGAATATTATGTACGACTACTTTTTTAAAATTTTCGAAATTTTTTTTTTCATATTTTGAAACGCGATATTTTAAGATCAGCTGGAATTAGCTGTAATACATTTGTACGATGTTATAGTTATATTGTGTAAATCTTCTATACCAAGTTTGGTTGAAATCAGAAAGGGTGGATGAAATCGAGTGGTTGATTTTATATGTTTTCAGTCTTATGATAAATATGATCATATTGTGATCACTGCCACTGATGTTATGATAGTTAAGAATCATATTATGTATGATCATTAGGATCATATATATAATTATTACATATTCCCAATCATAATATGATGCCTTAAACAAATTTTTTTCTTTATGTCTTCAGTATACAGAAGACGGCCGGGAGTTTGTCTTGCAATGCTTGCAATTTCGATATTATCATTGTAAAATCCTTATGACAATAAATATGGTCCTAACTGACAATATTATGGTTTTACCACCGTACTATAATAATTACATATTCTCAATCATAATATGATGTTCTTAAACAAATATTTTACTTGTAACTTCAGTATAGAGAAGTTTGTCAGTTTGTCAATTACGAGATATCAACGTATGTCCACATAGTTGATTTTTTTTTATACCATATTTGTAGCCTTTGATGTTTTAACTGTGATATGGTTACCAAATATATGGATGGATGGTAGACTATACAGTTTATAGTTTTGTGTGTATGTGTTGTATGTGTGTGTTAGTATATAGAGTATATTGATTAAGAATTGCTCGTTGGCTGGCTGATTGGTTGACTGCATGAGAGTTGATAGCAGGCTGTTAACGTTGTCGTTCAACCAGTAAATGTAAGATGTGCTGTATGGAATTTTTAACCATGGTTAGTGTATGTTGCTGCGTATATTTTTACGTGTCGAACCAAATCATATATTTCTGCCCAGGGAGGAAAATAAAGTAGTATCCTAAGCTTGTATAAAAATATGATTACTTTTCCTCCATTATTTCTTCTTTCTTACTGAAATATTTTGAAAACACTGTAATTGCACATTTATGATATGATACACCATATCACAATGCACTTGAAACATTCTAACCAGTCTTTTTAATATTTTTTTTTTTTCATTTTATATATTTTTTTTTAAATGGGTTTTAAAAAACGTAATAAAATCAAATAGTCTTAAGTAAGGTAGCAAAATGAAATTGATAGTGTTGTTTTTAAAATCGTATCATGGGTAATGAACAAAAAAAAATAACAAAAACATTCACCGTTTATTTTTAGGTTTTATAGACAAACCCATATTTTTTGATTTGAAAAAATATCGATTTCTTATTTTTCTTTGAGCCTGTAGATTTTATTTTTCATTACTTGTACGTATGCATGCTGTGATATTTGTATGTTGCTAATGATTCAAAAGTCTAAGCACGTGTAAATGACAGTATCATCAGCAGTCAACAGCATGGCAAACCAACCATATGAAATAAAAAAAAAACCAAAAATATACTTTTAACTTTAATTAAGTATTATAAGCTTAAGTCTCTCACACTCTTTAATCAGTTTTTTTTTTTTTTTTTTTGATAAACCTCAATTATGTAATGAGGTGGGTATACTATGTTTGTTACAACGTTTGAATACAAGAAATTATAAAATTCATACAATTTAAGTTCTTAATTTTAAATCTTTATATTTTTATATGATTGGTAGTTTAATGTTGATAAAAAATCTAAACTTGGTCTTTCAAATCTTCCTTCAAAGAAAAATATAGTTTGAGGGCATCATATTATGATTGGGAATTCATAATTATTATAGTATGGTCCTAATAATCATAATATGATATTTAATTATCATAATATCAGCCGCAGTGATCATAGTTGATCAGTTAATATTCTATGACAAAATCAAAATTCTAATCATAATATGATGCTCTTAAATCATATTTTTTTCTCGGTGTGTAACAATTATTATATTTTTCATAATTAATTTCAACCAAGGCTATTTGAAATTCGGTCCTGACCAATACAACACTCTTACTGAAATTGTTTTTCTGTGTCTCTATACTTTCTTTCCTGTTGTACACAAAACAACAAAAAATCAAGTAAATGACACACGTTGCGGTAAAAGAATTTTTCTAATCGTGTGTGAAATTTTAAATAGCAACAACAAGTGACAAATAAGCAAAAATAAAATACATTCAGAAATAATTTACAATATGAAAAAAACATTAATAATTTTCCTTTTTTGTTTTAATGAGAAAAACACAACATGCTAAACATGACAAATGTTTTAATAAGTATACACTCAAAATAAAACGTCATATAACTTTTTATAAAATTTTAACATAAAAAAACATTTCTTAGTATTTTTGTTATAAATATCAAAAATTAATAATTTTGTTAATCTTCTTTGCTATAAGTTTTTCAGAAAGAGCAAATAAAGTAATGAAGAACCTATATGACGATTTCACGCTCTCCTAAGCGATCATCAGTAGAATTTCAATATAATTTTTTGTTTAGTAAATGCCTGATTTTTTATTTTTTTGTATATATATAATATTTTTTACTTAAAAAAAAAACATCTTGAGGTTAAACAACATTTTTTTTTTGTATTTGAACTAAATAATTATATATTTACAAATATTTTTTGTGTTTTTAAAAAATTTCGTAAAACATACAAATAATGTCGAAATAACCAAAACTTTCGTAAAATGATCTAATTTTTTCGCGTATTTTACCTATGGATTGTTATCGAAAATATGCTCTTAAAATATACAATAAAACCCAAAAATATGCACTAAAAATCCAAAAATTCTCAATTAGTCAATTCAATTCTTTATTTTTGTATAATATAAGTAAGTACAATTATTTAACAGACTTTCTTAAAGAGTTTAGGATTTTTATCCTCTTCTGCTTAGATATATAATAACAATAATTTTATAATTTAGTATTTATTTAAATATTATTAATAAGTTAAGGAGAAAATTTTCAAAAAACCTTTATGAACATTTTTTTGGTTTAGATTTTAGATAAAATGGTTAAAATAAAAAATAAAACTATGATGGGACAAGCTCATTGATGTGCGTGTACTCAGAATGTAAACATCTGTAGTTGAAGTTAGTCGTCAATCGTTGGATTTTATTATTTACAAGTTCAACCTTGGCTAAGGTGTGTAATCGTTGAGTAGAGTAATGCCAAGGCAGATTGTGAATCATTTTTAATAATTTATTCTGCGCAATCTGCAGCTTCTTTACATGACACTGCGCTGTTGTGGACCAAACTGGGGCAGCATAAAACATTATTGCATGAAAAATTGATTTAAATACTAAAGTTTTGTTGTGTACGTTTAGTTTTGAGTTTCTGTTAATTAAAGAATATAACAATCTCGTTATAATATTGACTTTATCTATCATATAAGGGATGTGGTGTTTGAATTTGAGTTTTGGATCCAATATGACACCTAGATATTTCACTTTATCCATCCAGGGGATAGTACTATTATTGAAGTATATAGGACTTTGTGGTAAATAGCAGGGTTTAAACCTCCTGGAGAAATAAATAGCCTGAGTTTTCTGTGGGTTTATGAGAATTTTCCATTTCGTAAAGTATGTATGAACTTCACTTAGTGCTGCTTGTAAATTGGCTAATACATCGGTTGATAATATTTCTGAGCTGAGAATCGCAGTGTCATCTGCAAAAATGGATGTTACACAACCATCTAATATAGGAAAGTCTGCTGTGTATAAATTATATAATACAGGTGAGAGACAGGAACCCTGGGGACACCCTGCTAATATTGGTTTTTGTGTTGAGTGGTTGGAGCCTATGAAGACACTAAAACTACGCTCTGAAAGAAAACTAAGTATTAGTTTAACTAAAGATGTTGGAAAATTTAATCTTATCATTTTATATATAACACCATTATGCCAAACCGAGTCAAATGCAGCCTTGATGTCTAGTAAGACCATACCAGTTGATTTTCCTTGTGCAAAGTTTGAGTTTACAAGGTTTCGGATTCTAATAAGTGGCTGGACAGTGTTGTGCTCCTTACGGAAGCCAAATTGTTGTGCTGGCAATATACGTTCTGCATCAATATAATCAGTAATTTTTTCCTTTATGACCTTTTCCAGTATTTTGCTTAAAGATGGTAAGAGACTAATCGGTCTATAGGAACAAGGACAATCTGCTGGTTTGTTTGGTTTCTTTATCGGCACAACTTTTGAGTGTTTCCATATTTTAGGGAAGTATTGTAGTCGTAAGCATGAGTTTATAATTACTGTGATAAACTTTAATCCTCTTTTTGGTAAGGCTTTGAGGCATTTACTAGTTATTCCGTCAGTACCAGGACTTTTTTTTGACTTAAGTCTCTTTATTATCAATGATATCTTGTCTGCTGAAACTAATATATCGTTATCAGGAATAGTTTCGACGGCTCTAAGTTGATTAATAGCGTTGTTAACATCTGTTGTGGTTAATTGATCGCTGAGATTTGATGAAATTGAATGGTTTTAAACTGAACATTTGAGCCAGTATTTCACATTTCTCTAGCTGCGTGTTGTAAGTTGCATTATTATGTTTAAGTATTGGGATGTTTGTAGGTTTCTTCTTTAAAATTTTTGAAATGTTCCAAAAAGGAGAGGAACCTTTTTCCAAAGTTGCCTGCTTATTGCTCCACGAAATGTTTTTATATTTCTTTATCTCTTCTGATATTCTATAATTATATTCCTTTGTTCGGGTATGGTCATTAACGTCTCTATATCTTTTCCAATTTCTCCTATACATATTTCTGATCTGTATCATATGTTTAATGTGTTGTGGTAGAGTTTGAGTAGTAAATGTGCTTACTTTTTTAGGAACACTATAATTTACAGCAGCTAATAATGTGTTATTAAATGTCGTTATGAAATAATCTATTTCTTCAGAATTATTAGCATTTTCATTAGGAATTACTAGATTTCGTTTAATAAATGAAGTGTATCTAGACCAGTTCGCTCTTTTAAAATCGTAAAAAGTTCTGTAGATAGGAGTAAATTCACTATTTATAGTTATTTTGACAGGAAGATGGTCAGAACTCAAGTCATTTATAACACTGACTGGAGTAAGGCTGCTCTCTAAATTGGATAAAAAGAAATCAAGGGTAGATGCTCGTCTTCTTGGATCAGATGGAATATATGTGTGATCATTTGGATATAATAAATAAAAGTTTTCGGAATTTAGTTTTTCGTACAGAATATTTCCCCAGCAGTTTGATCTTTGGCAGCCCCATAAGCTATGCCTACTGTTAAAATCGCCACCAAGAATAAATTTTTCATTACTACTATGAAATTTTCGTAGATCGGATTTAAATTGCAATTTTTTGGTGCTATCTCTGCCAGCAGAGCCGCCTGGAAAATAGCAGGAATAAATGTTTATATAGTTTCCGTTGGTTGTTCGTAATTTAACGCCAATGTTTTCAATAAGGAATGTATTTAGAGGTGGTAAGAGTGTGTGTTCCACATTTTTTCTAATCAATACTGCTACACCTCCCCCTCTATTATCTTCACGGTCTTTTCTATAGCAATAAAAGTCTGTGTGTTTTATAGAAATGGAGTTGTTTAGTAATGTTTCTGTTATTAAACATATGTGAATATTTCTACTTAGTAGAAAATTGAAAAGTTCTTCTTTTTTATGGCGGATGCCTCTGGCGTTCCATGTTACTATATTTAAATTACTCATACAAAAATTTACATGCGAGTGATGTTATCACTTCGAATTGATCGGCTTTACAGTTACATCTCTTTAAGTTCGAGATTAATTCAAGTGTAAGATTTTTAATTTCTTCAACGGAAAATAAGTTATTATTTTTGGGCTGTTGATTCCAGCCTCGATTATTATTAATATTAGCACCTTGATTCAGACTATTAGGAAAATCAGTACTATAGTTGGTATTATTGTTGTTATTAAAGCGAATATTATTTGAATGTTGTTGCCTGGGTTTAAAAGATTTAGGCTGAGAATTTTGTCGCATTTGTTGGTATTTTGCTCTATTTGGGCAATCGGGCGATAAAGATTTGTGGGGTCCTTTACAGTTCGCACACATAATAGTGTCAGACTTACAGTCTGATGTTTTGTGATTTCCTGCACAGTTGGCGCAGAAAGTTTTCACGTTACACCGACTAGAGCCATGTCCTAGCATTTGGCAATTATGACACTGAGTAATTCTGGAAGACCTATTTCGTTGGAAATCCCATTTAACTTTGATGTAGTCAATAACTGAATAGTTTTGCCTCAGTTCCTTAATTGTTATTGACTTTCTTTGAAAGTAAACGATATATATGGACTGCTCATTATGAGGACCGCCTTTTGTGACTAATTTCACATCTAAGCATGACAGTTTCATATCATTTAACTTCTTTTTTATTATATTTGGATCAAACTTATCGAGTCCAAGAAGAACTGCTTTATATGGTTTTTCATGTTTTGCTCCATATGTAAAAAATTCATATTTAGATACTAAATATTTGCATATTAATTCATAGTCTTCTTTACTAGTGCAGAATAGTTTGAGGCCGATTGAAATTTTTCTAATAGAAAAATCTGAAATTTTTAAATGAAGGCACATATCTTGTATTTCCAAAATTTTGCACTTTAATATTGTTATTGGAGGTATATGTTCTTTTTTGAATTATTAATTATAATTTCATTATCATCTTCATCATCAAGTGTTTTAAGTGATGCAAAAAAATTACTGCTAGAGGCAGTGTTTTTTTGTTGTTTAGGTTTTTTCTTCATTATGTTATGCCTACTAGAGGCAGTAACATCTTCAATATATGACCGTTTTATGTTGTTGTTTTTTTTTTTTTTTTATATTTTTTATTTTTTTATACTGTTAGTATAGGGATTAACTAATCCCTTTTTAGTCACTAATCAGTTTGTTTTTAATAATATTTTGTTTGATATTTGAAACTTATTAACACAATGTACGTCTATTTATGATCACGGTTTACTTGAGACTAAAAAGCACTAAAAAGCAAAAAAAAAATATGCACTTAAAATTTTCGGATACTTAAAAAATTAATTTAAAACTCGTTAGCGTTGGGATAAAAATGATATACAATATAAATGTCTAACAAATGACAACTAGATGATATGTTAAGGGTTACAAATGCTTTCTTTTGTTTATTTTTAGTTAAAACTGAAATCCAACCAAAAACATTAAAATCAGGGATGAAAAATGCGATTTTAAAATAGTACCAACCTGCATATAAAATAGTACTTTTTCGGCATCCAAAGTAAATTGATATAAATTAACAAACAACAAGTGCATGCATAAATTTGGTTTTACCAATTTTTATTTTTGTACCCTCCAAAAAAAAAAAAAATTTTCAAATAATTTTGGACGATGAAAAATACCTTTTTTTTTGCTTAGAACAATGGAAGTATTTATTCTTGATTTTATTCTGTAAGGTATTCGGCCAAAGCGAAGTTTAAATCAAAAGTTCTCATGTGGGCAGCCGTTTCGTAAAGTAAAGCTGAAAAAGACGACATATTATTTTGGACAGATTTAGCAAGCTGTCATTATGCCTAAAAGACGCTAGAATGGTTTAATGCAAAAAACATACATTTTGTACCGAAATACGCAAATCATTCAAAGGTCACAAAAGCACATCCAATTGAAAACTTTTGTGGTCTTTTATGCCAAAAAGTGTATGAAAATTGTTGGGAAGCCAAATACACTAAAGAATTTAAGAAAATAATTAAATGTAGTGTAAAAAAAATGTTGTGGGCGTTGTGGTGTAATGGTTAGCGCGTTGGACTGTTACACAGATGGTCCCGGGTTCAATTCCCGGCGACGACAACATCAATTTAGAAAAATAATTTGTATGAGCTTTCTATCACTTATATGTATCGCTGCGCCCACCTTCGGTGTTCCCATAGCACTTAACCCCACCGAAGTAAAATAATGAATCAGGGCTATGAAACAAAAAAGCTTCCATAAATCATCCAACTCTACATCAGGTGGCGAGCAACAACTGTTCTAAGACTTATCATCGCGAGCAATTACAGTGTTGCCATGTTTGAAGCCCTTCATCTTTCACCACCTTTCATCTCTCCACTATCCCCTTTCCGAAGAAAGCAACACATTAATTAATAAGAAGAATTTCCTGAGTGTTGCTTCTCTTTAAAAAAAAAATACATTTTTGCTGCCCAATTTCAAGTTTAAGGGTTAACATTTGGGGTCAAAAATAACCCAATTTTCCGTTATTTGCGTTTTTTTCAAGCTTCTTCACAGAAACAGTATACAAATTTGGTATCAAATGAAAGGCATTTGGATAGCCTTTCAATTTTTATACAAAAAAAGTAAAAAGTTTTAAAACAAAAAAGTTTCGAATAACTTTGAAACCCATTTTTACCCCCTTTTTTGAATGACTTTCGTCTCCTCTATCTTATGTACAAATTTAATCTAAATCTGCAGGAACCACCCAACAGACTGACCTTGTGAGACCAAATTTTTACTTAAGCGAAAATTACAAATTTGATTATATTAGTAAAAATGTTTTTATATTTAACAAAATATGTTGTATTTAACTTAACGATTTTAATAAATTAAAAAGTTTTATATCAACTAAATCCTTATCTAGAAAAATTACCTAAGAATATGTTAAATTGCTAATATGTATGATTAAAAAAAAAACACAGACAATAGTTTTAAAACTTTTTTTTAACTGTCTTTTAATTGTGAGTGCTAAATATTAAAAACAAATAATAAACACGGTAAATATGTTATTACTTTGATAAACGGTTATTAAAAAAAATACAAAAGTTAAATTTAAAAAATAACACAAAACACAATGAACTCATAAATCAATTAACTTGTTTTTTCTCTCTAAATGAAAAAAGCAATTGATTGATGGAGGTAAAAAATATGAGAAAATAAAATATTAAATTACATTCTAAACTTTAAATGATGTCAGCAACAGTTAACAATATTTCAAAAATTCTTCAAAATTCTTGAAAACGTAAAACGTTTTTCTCCTGAGATTTTAAACAGAAAATTACATCCTAAGTGTAAATAAACATACAAACAATATCAATGTAATTTTAAGAGTTATAATCAATAAGTTTTTTTTTCTACCGACAAATTATAAATGTTTCCGAAAGGAAAGGAAATGAAAAAGAAAATTAATTTACAAAATATTTTTATGCAACCTTAAATGAGGGTAATGTCATGATGACGTTGCTTACTACAAATTGAATATCTTTAATTCAATTGCACCAAATACACACTAACGTAAATGGACATAAGTCCCAATAAAATGATGATGAAAATGCTACTCAATCGAAGATAAAACAAAATGAACCAAAAAATTAAAGAAGCATCTAAAACTGCTTAAGGAAAAATAACAGCAAAAAAAAGAACATTGAAAAATATACCTAAATAGAAAAGAAAATTGAATGACTTGCCAACATTTTGAAGACAGCAATGATGAAGTGCAATAAGAAACAAACCGACATATATATAAATATATATATATATATATATAATAAAAAGGCAGTAGTAGTTGTATAGAGATAGATATGGTCCACATGCTCACATATTCATAGGCAAACATGATATATGCATGTATTTGTACCATGTTAGAGTGGGCTCAATAAATTATTGAAAAAAATTGTTTTACTTAAAACTCTTTTGTAATATCAAGTTTTGAAGTAAAAATCTTCAATGAATTAAATAAAGTTATATTTTTACGCCCGTATTCATAAAAAATCTTAATTCAGATATTAAATATATTTTAGTTAAAACACATTTTAAGCCTTAAAACTGTATAAACGAATATTCGCTTAAAATACTTATTTTAAGGCTACACAGAAAAAATTATCAACCTAAATTATCTAATTAAAGACTTTGAATTTAATTTGTTTCTAAACAAATATTTAATTGAATCAATTGATATTTTAATTGACTTTTAAATATATAAATACATATTTTTTTTTAGACACAATTATCATATTTTTTCATACACTGTATGCATAAATAGAAAATTTTCAGTATAAAATATCAAATACATTTGAAGTTAACAAACAAAACAAGCACACACACAAACAGACTCAGAATTGCAGAAAAACACACATACCAACGTATAGATGACACTTTTTTTTGTGAGTATCATATTCTTTTTTTTTTGTAGAAGTTATTTATAACTTTTTTTTCCTTTTTAATTTTAATAAAAGGTTTAATTGACAGTATCATTGCCGTGATAGGTGCAAAATCAATTAAAATATTAATTGATTCAATAAATTTTTTAACTGAAACCCGTTTTTAGTTTTTTCTGTGTAGTGTAAAAGCTAATATACTTTTATGAATACAGGTTTTTAAGGCTTAACATGTGTTTGAACTAAAAATGAATACGGGCGTTAATGTTTATCTGAATCTTGTTTGGCTCTGAGTTCCGATTAAAATAAAAACGATTGATTAATTTTTATTGTATATTATTACCCAATATTTCGATTAGAATCTCTAATCCTCTTCCCCGGTTATTTGAAACTTCTTTTGTGATCGTTAACATTTTAAATACCCTGACAATATGAGATTCAAATTACGAAATATAATAAAAATCGTTCATTCGTTTTTATTTTACTCTGACCTGGAAGTCAAGCAAGACTCAGATAAAATACTTTCTTATTCAGTGCACTCTAAAGTATATTGGCTACATAAACTTGTCATGAACATATTCGATTATATACTTATGTATGTATAGTAGTTAGAAAGAAATTCACCAAAGTACATAAACAGGAAGATGATGAACATGAAAAACAACAAAAAAAAAAAAAAAAAGACACACACACACACATGCATTAGGCACTTTGGGTATTTCTAAACTCATACTTATGTATTTGAAAAGCCCCTTATTTGTGGTACAATTTCTTAGCTAAAGTCCATTGCGTTAATCTGTCTCCATTATCATGTTCTTCATCAATTATTTTGATTGCCTTTTTTAAGTGTCTTTATGTAGGTGCATATTACTAACAACCAAAATTTTTTGGAATTTGTAATTAATTAATTTTTATATTTTTGTGTTATTTCGACTAAAATGTTTGTTATTTTATTTCACTAGGTTTTTCAAAAAAAAATATTTAAACAATATTTACAAAACTTTTATTAAAAACAATTTTTAAACAAACTTTGATTAAAAATTTTATATATTAGGAAAAAATATAAAAAACTGTTAAATTAATGTAGAGGCAAAAGCTTTAATTTTGTTTTACCGAATTATTTTACAATACTTTTTTGGATGTGGTAAAAAAATGTTTTTATTATAAAATATTATTCACTTCCAAGAGTCTGCTGAATAAATCGGTTAAACTTAACGAAACTGAATAAAAGTTCAAAACTGAATTTGTAAGAAACCCGATTAAATAGAGCTATAGCGAAGACTTCCTCAAAATGTTAAAAAAAGAAATTCTAAAAACTCAATGGCTTTCGTTTTGCGAACTAAAGTAAAACGGACACAACTTTATTAAAAAAAAGCGTTCAAATTAAAAAATCACCAAAATTAAAAATATGTGTTTGAATAAAGCTAAAAATTCTGTATTAACTGCTTTTAAATATAATATTCATTCAATCCTATTTAAAAACTCCAATTACTCCAGTCTATACATTTTATTGTAATATTTATGGCGGACATCGACTCAAAAATTGTAAATACTAAATTGTATAATAGATTTTTACATTTATTGAGGACACGTCATATAAAACTATTATTGAATAGGAATCCGAGACGGTGGAAGATAATTTAAAAAATGAAATACTAGTATCAACCTAGCTAATATGTTTGATTTGCTTTATTTTTGTAAATATACGGAGGTTGGAAGCTCGTTAAAAATTAAAAATAACATAAAAATAATCGCGATGTATATAAAAACCAAAAAACTAACAAAACTGTAAAAAATATTACTTGAGCCAGTGTAAAAACTAAAATTTTTTTATATAAATAGAACATTTTTGGTCTTCAAAGTTTAGTAACGTCATGATCATGATACTTATTAGGGAAAGACCCTAACCACGTGCTTGATTACTAAGAAGACAAGAATGGAGCAATATTAATGATTAATAGGTTTTTTGTTGAAGTTCTGCCTATTATTGAGGCTCTAACTTTTCTAAAACTTCGGGTTCTGAAGAGATCTTTAGCCAGATCGAAATACAAGTATCAACCTAGCTAATATGTTTGATTTGCTCTATTTTTGTAAATATACGAAGGTTGAAAGCTCGTTAAATATTAAAAATAAAAAATTTTAATTCTGTGTAACTTTATGAACAATTCCCGATTCAAAAATTTATAAAACTTAAATATGTTGAAGTTACCCGATTTAAATTTGTTTGATTTTAAACTCATTTTTAATTAAAAGTTTAATAATCTAAAAATATTTAATTGAAAATGAATTTAATGCACACAAAATTTTTAGTTTTTATAACCAATAATGCAGGGGCAGATCCAGCTAAAGTCTTTGGAGGCGGGTCTCAAAAAAATGCAATCCAAAAATTGGTGTTGAATACAAAATTAAATTTTCCTCGGTGTTCCCTTAAAACTTACACCCACGAAATTGCGAATTTAGCGAAAATGGTACCAGCTAGAAAAATTTAATAGGGCCCAAACAAAACTTTTATGGGGAGGATTTGCGTGTTATTCAAAATAACTCACAACCCCAGAAAATCCGTTAAAATTTTAGTGATCTTTAAAATTTTGAAAAATAAATTTTGTGTAACCCCTATATATAGAACCCCTTGATTATCTCAATTTTTTTCTTGGAAAATGGACTCGTAACACATTTAATTAAAGTAGTTCATTTGTAGGTAAACTTTGTCTTACTAACAACCGATTTTCATAAAATTTGCACATCCCAAAATGTGTACCAATAATCTATGCTAAGTTTTGTCCGATCCGGACCAAAATTTTGGATATTCAACCAAAAAACTTTTCGCTAAAAAGCGCGGAAAAAAAGTATCAAACTTACTGATATCTAATAATAATAATTGAGAAATCAATATAACCACAAAATTTGATTAATTTATACATAAAGACGTTCTACAAAGAAAGTGCCACCAGAGAAAACACTTTGTTATATTTTCGCTAAATTTAACATAAATGAAAGTACCAAATTATTCTGCTAAAATTTTTAATATTGCTAGACAAAAAAAAAATCACAAACAAATTTTAAAATTTTCAAAACTTTCTTTTTAGATTTTTTTGTATGCGACTTAAAATTTGCCCTTCTGAAATCAGCAGGCTACAATTTTTTAGCGAATATTTTTTTTCTGATTTTAGCAAATTAACTAAATTTTAGTAAAATATAGCAAAATTAACTAAATTTAAGTAAAATATAGCAAACATTTTGTTGATATTACAGTTTTTGTTTGCTGATTCTTATCTACAAATGTTTAGCAGAAGTGTTTGCTAATTTTAGGAGAATAAATTGCTGTTATCAATTAACTAAAATTTAACTGGAAAATAACTAAATTTTTGTAAGATAAACAGTTCTATTTTTGCTGTTCTACTAATTTTAGCAGTTTTTTTTAAACGTAATTTTTAACAAATTTTTGGTAGCTTTTTCTGCTACTTTTTCAGGTTTATTTCTATGAGTTTACTTCTCATGTCAAATAAAACACAAATCATTTTAAGAACTTTTGTGCTGCATTAATCAAACGAGGGGACTCAGTATTGTATAATTACCACCAAAAACGTACACATTTCCACAATATTCTTTGTTAATTTGTATTTAAAATGATTTGTAAAGTTTATTTAATAAAATTTATTTAAAATCATTAAATATTTCCAGTTTTCTACCAAATATTAGATTTGTATTACACTTCTAGAAATAAAATTGTAAAAATAGCAGCACAAACTGCTAATATTAGGTGGCTGTGAATTTCCCTATGCACTGTCAAGGCACTATATTTGAGCATTTTTGATGCGAGCCTACAGAGAAAAATAAGTTTATTAGAGGAACATGATTGGGAATACGTTACTTTTAAATCATGTTCCTAATGATCATAAAATTATTCCTTAATATCATAATATTAACCGCAGTGATCATAATATATTCATTAAGAATCACACACTCACAAAATTTTTCCGTAATTACTACTGAGTATACACATTAAATTGATAGAAAATCTCGTACTTTTCGTTTAAAACAATTGTATTTTTTAGTTTATTTTCAACTGTTAAAAAATTAAGTGAAAAGACCGGTAAAAACAATAGATTTTTTCGTTTATTTCTATAGTCAATGTAATATAAAAAATTTTTGTTTTAAATATAAAATTTTAACTGAATATTTTAACTAATACCGAATGTACGTTATTTTTTTTTTTGTTTATGAAATAACAGACAGAAAAGTTAAAAAATATATTTCTTTGGCAATTTAATAATATATTCAGTTGAAATAACTTTACGGATTAACTTTTTAAATAACTCTTGAATTTTTAAGGAAAGGTTTTTGTGAAAATTTATTATCATAAGGATTAAATTGATAAAATGATAAATCGATATGATAAAATCTAAATTATAATCAGTATATACTCATAAACCATATTTTTCCTTAACTTTTTTTTCAATATTTTAACAATTTTATGTTTACATAAAAACTTATACGAGTTAGAAGCACTTTGATTATAATTTAAAATTTGTCCGACTTAATTTCCAAGACGAAAATGTGAATAATCACAATCTGGTTATACCATGACACCTATTTAAAAAGTATCGAATAGAAAAAATTTCTATTTTGGCTTATCAAGTTATAAATTTACAAAAAAAAAAAAAAATGCAATATTTAAAATCAATAATTTAAAAACTAACATTCATTTATGCATGTGTATTATATGAATAAATCACAACATTGTATTGAAAAAAAATTTTACTGGCATCATTTTGGGTTAAACCATAATGATGATTGCTTTCAATTTTTACCCCTCCACATACACACACACACACACACACATATCAATTTGGTTAAGTTTTGATCGCCTACATTATGTTTTGGTTAGATTTCGATCGATTTTTATTTTATTTTACTTTACTTTACTTTTGACTCTATATTGTAACAGTATTACATACGAATATAGCAACAAAATGTACATAATGATTACAACTACATACAGGCAGAGCCAGTCAGTCAGTCAGTTAGTCAGCCATTCAGTCAGTCAAACAGTTATATATAGAGTAAAGTGAAAATAATAAAACTGTAATAGCATTAAAATTGTATAAAATGCTGGTAGTACAAATTTGTTGAATTGTTCATTGCGTATGATTTTATTGTACTTTTATCAAATCAAGTCAATATATCATCAATGTATTATAACAAAAACAACAACAAAAACAGCTGAAAACACAACCACTTACAAATTGTATATATTAACGGGCATATAACCATTTGTTTATCCAATAGGTTTATAACTTTTTTCTGCAAACTTATTACCTATCATTACGTGCTGGGCAATATTGTATTAATAATAAACATCGCTTTTGCGGGTCATTTTGAAAAAAATCCCCGCACATAAAGTGCATCTTCTAAAAATGTATTTTTAACAAAGGAAACAACGTTAATTAAAATCTGTGAAACACGTCAAATTTGAAAATGTGTGTGTCCTTAAAGTTTGATAGGCATCGTAATAGCCGAATTATTTTAAAATTTTAGCGAAATATTAACTTTTAGTTTAATTAAACAAAAAATTGTATCAAACTTCAAAAAGGTTCATGCGGGAACTTTTTTTGAAAACCGCCTAAAAAATAAAATTCCGTTTCTCTATATATTTTTTAGAGACTATATAGTAGGTAAATTTTGATAATTGCATAAATAAATCAATATGTATCACCTTAATATACATGTTCTCTGGCCCTAGCGCTATATAAAATAGTGTTTCGTGAAGTACTTGTGTAAGAGTTGTGTTAAAACGAGTATATGGGGCATGGTCAAACAAAGGGATGTTGCACATATGTATTTCACGTAAGTAAAACATCATCGCAAATAATACAATAAACAAGAATTTTCAAAAAAAAAGCACTTTTACACACACTCACTCACGCACACTCAGGCATACGCAATTTTTATATCGTATAATAAAAACTTATTCCGTTACAAGATTTCCAAGTACATGGCTTACTTACACACATATACATGCGTACACTCAGAGCAACTTGATCATGTTTTTGAAAAGCTCCATAAATATCAAGAAAAACTTCATTGATTTTCGTCCAATGTAACTATTCATAACTATGATGAAGTTGTGTCAAAAAAGAGCAAATTGATGACAGGCTTTTTCATATTTCTGAAATGTTTCATAAATATGATGATAAAGTTTCATAGCTATGAAACATTTCATAAATGTTATAAGGCTGCTTCATACGCTTTCATGAAATGTTTATAAATATTAAGAAACTTTTCATAAGTATTATGAAAATTGTTCATAAATTATGTTTAAAATTTGTTTCTAAATTTCTTAATTTAAATTACAAATTTTTTTCAATTCTTTTATTCTCTATTATAAATTTAATTTTACTTAAAACTAAAAAATACAAAAGTACAAGAGACTCATTCCATACAAAACCATCAAAAAATATCCAATTTTCGACATCTACCCCCTTCAATTTTAACCAAACTTGGTATGGAAGGTAAGTGTCATGTATACATGTCATCGTACAAGTTTTGGGCTGTTAGATCTAACTGTTGTGGAAATATCGCGCTTTAAAATATAAAAAAAAAAATCAAAAATTTAAAAAAAGTATTCGTACTTAATCGTTCATATCTTTTTAACAGCTAAGCTACGTGATCATTCATAACATCATCATATCATATTCATTCAATTTCCTCATATCCTCATAGCAGGCAGGCAGGCAGGCAGGCAGGCAGGCAGCAGGCAGGGCAGGCAGGCAGGCAGGCAGGCAGGCAGGCAGGCAGGCAGGCAGGCAGCAGGCAGGCAGGCAGGCAGGCAGGCAGGCAGGCAGGCAGGCAGGCAGGCAGGCAGGCAGGCAGGCAGGCAGGAGGCAGGCAGGCAGGCAGGCAGGCAGGCAGGCAGGCAGGCAGGCAGGCAGGGCAGGCAGGAGCAGGCAGGCGGCAGGAGGCAGGAGGCAGGCAGGCAGGCAGGCAGGCAGGCAGGCAGGCAGGCAGGCAGGCAGGCAGGCAGGCAGGCAGGCAGGCAGGCAGGCAGGCAGGGCAGGCAGGCAGCAGGCAGGCAGGCAGGCAGGCAGGAGGCAGGCAGCAGGCAGGCAGGCAGGCAGGCAGGCAGGCAGGCAGGCAGGCAGGCAGGCAGGCAAGGCAGGAGGCAGGCAGGGCAGGCAGGCATGGCAGGCAGGGCAGGCAGGCAGGCAGGCAGGCAGGCAGTGCAGGCAGGCAGGCAGGCAGGCAGGCAGGCAGGCAGGCAGGCAGGCAGGCAGGCAGGCAGAGGCAGGCAGGCAGCAGCAGGCAGGGCAGGCAGGCAGGCAGGCAGGCAGGCAGGCAGGCAGGGCAGGCAGGCAGGGCAGGCAGGCAGGCAGGCAGGCAGGCAGGCAGGCAGGCAGGCAGGCAGGCAGGCAGGCAGGCAGGCAGCAGGCAGGCAGGGCAGGCAGGCAGGCAGGCAGGCAGGCAGGCAGGCAGCAGGCAGGCAGGCAGGCAGGCAGGCAGGCAGGCAGGCAGGCAGGCAGGCAGGCAGGCAGGCAGGCAGGCAGGCACAGGCAGGCAGGCAGGGCAGGCAGGCAGGCAGGCAGGGGGCAGGCAGGCAGGCAGGCAGGCAGGCAGGCAGGCAGGCAGGCAGGCAGGCAGCAGGCAGGCAGGCAGGCAGGCAGCAGGCAGGCAGGCAGGCAGGCAGGCAGGCAGGCAGCAGGCAGGCAGGCAGGCAGGCAGGCAGGCAGGCAGGCAGGCAGGCAGGCAGGAAGGCAGGCAGGCAGGCAGGCAGGCAGGCAGGCAGGCAGGCAGGCAGGCAGGCAGGCAGGCAGGCAGGCAGGCAGGCAGGCAGGCAGGCAGGCAGGCAGGAGGAGGCAGGCAGGCAGGCAGGCAGGCAGGCAGGCAGGCAGGCAGGCAGCAGGCAGGCAGGCAGGCAGGCAGGCAGGCAGGCAGCAGGGCAGGCAGTCAGGCAGGCAGGCAGGCAGGCAGGGCAGGCAGGCAGGCAGGCAGGCAGGCAGGCAGGCAGGCAGGCAGGCAGGCAGGCATTCAGGCAGGAAGGCAGGCAGGCAGGCAGGCAGGCAGGCAGGCAGGCAGGCAGGCAGCAGGCAGGCAGGCAGGCAGGCAGGCAGGCAGGCAGGCATTCAGGCAGCATTCAGGCAGGCAGGCAGGCAGGCAGGCAGGCAGGCATTCAGGCATTCATTCAGGCAGGCATTCAGGCATTCAGGCATTCATTCATTCATTCAGGCATTCATTCAGGCATTCATTCATTCATTCAGCAGGCAGGCAGTCATTCAGTCATTCATTATTCATTCATTCAGTTCAGGCATTCATTCATTCATTCATTCATTCATTCATTCATTCATTCATTCATTCATTCATTCATTCATTCATTCATTCATTCATTCATTCATTCATTTCATTCATTCATTCATTCATTCATTCATTCATTCATTCATTCATTCATTCATTCATTCATTCATTCATTCATTCATTCATTCATTCATCATTCATTCATTCATTCATTCATTCATTATTATTCAGAGCCCATTTTAAAGTCACTAATTTCTAGAAGGTAAAATGCATGTTTTCATAATCCCTGGTTCAAACCGCTGTATTTTAAAAACTAGTTTTCTAAAATTTTTAAAAACATAAAATTTTATTTAAAATTATATATTATTCTTCTATACGGTTACCAAATTTCTATGTGATACTCCTGCATGTTTCTGAGTTATCGGCTTTTTAGTTAAATTTTTTTAAATTTTTATTCATAACTCAGGATACAGGAGCTTTAACCACATAGAGATTTGAACATGGCATAGGGAAGTAATTTATAATTAACATAAAGAATGGTCCAGTTATAATCTGGACGCACAAAAGTAGTTATAACTTTGTAAATAACAGACACATTTTTATAAATTATACACCAAATTAAAGGAAATTTATTCAGCTTTAAGGAAAATCATACAAATAAATTAATTTTCTTTGTTACGAATAAAAGAACGTACATGTTTGTTGATGCTCCCCATTAATTTTTGCACATCCTTGGCTTTACTTTTTTAGCACTCTGGTTCCATTTTTGTAACATTATAACTTCATTTTTTGCTTCTTTTTTACTCTTCTTCAATTTATTTTTTACATTTGCCCAATATTTTTCGATTGGTCGAAATTGTGGGCAGTTAGGAGGATTCATGTGTTTGTTTTTCGAACCACTGAATGTTGGATTTTCTAAGAAAGTGTGCAAAATTTCTTCACGTCTTTTTTGTTCCATGGCATCTGTACGAAATACTATTCGAATGACAGACTTGAAAATTATGTCAAATAACGGTATATGTCTTGTCAACAACATCTGTAAATGGTTTAAAATTTCGGTTTTTGAAAACAATGCATTTTTCCGTGGAGATGTGATAAATTTGTGTGCACTAGTAAAACCATAATTTAAGTAGCTTTAAAATGGGGTATCAATGACTCTCGTAGCTCAAGCCGTTAAAGACATATGGAATAGTATGTACGATTACTTTTTTAAATTTTTCGAATATTTTTCATATTTTGAAACGCGATATTTTAGATCCGCTGGGATTAACTGTCCTACATTTGGACGAGGTTATAGTTATATGATGAACATATTCTATACCAATTTGGTTGAAATCAAAAGAGACGTTGATTTGATAATGTTTTCAGTCAAGAGTAAAATAAATACAATTTTATAACATTCAAATTTAAATTTTAGATAATTAATTATCTAAAATTAATAATCAAAAGTTAAAAAGACACATATAGTTATTTAAATAAGTTAAACCTTTAACGTTTAGAAATGGATTTTAAAAATTAAAAAAAGTTTTTTTTTTTTATATTTCGATTCCCATTTTCAAATGTTAGAATATATTTTTTTAAAAAATTAAATTTTTAAAATAACACGTAAAAGTAGTAAAATTGTATTTATTTTACTCTTGAATGAAAACGTTGATTAATAATAAAGTTAATTTTAATTTTTAATGAATATTAATTAAGTTTTTTAGACAATTAAGCTTTAAGTAAAAAGCTTCAAGATTTAAAGCTGTTGGCTAAACTTGTAAGAAAAGATGAAAATAACTCATGTTGTTCGGGTAATCAATTAACATCACTGAATTTCTGTGGTTGGTTGATATATACCTGATTTAAGCCTTGAGTTTCTTGTGGGTGGTGGAATAGAATGAGGCTGAAGATGACCTAGTCGCTTAGGTCGAAAGTGCGGCACTCCCTCTAGCGCTGATCCTCACAAAATTTTTTTCATATTCTCTTACATTTATAACAAGTAGTGTTTTCTATTTGGAATAGTCACATTTTAATCATGATCTCAAACCTTACAATTCAAAATGAAATAAAGTAAACATTTTATTTACTACTAAGAACAACTCAAATAATATTCAATTCATACTTGGGAATTTTTCATTGACATTGAAATTTAATTGGCATTACTTATGCCAATGCCAAAAAATTTTATTACCAATCCAATACCAAAGGATTTTGTTGATTGCCATTTGTTTAGACCAGTGATAATGAAATGGCACCAATGCCAAAAACAACCAATTGTAATTTGTAGTTGACGAAAAAATAATTGTTTTCAAAAGTGTTTTGTTTTGGAAAAAAGTGGCAAACATTTTAAATTTAAGTCCTAACTTTAAAAGTATTCGCTGTTTTATTCAAGTTTTATAACGTATTCACTACTGATGCTTGTTCGGTAACTGATTCAACATGATGGATCGGCTTTTGATAAAATAGCGAATATTTATTAAATAAGTATGCAAATAGAAGATTTTTATCTAAATTTGAAAATAATTTTTTTTTGTAGACAATTAAAACAATCAATTATAATTGTCTGTTTGCAACATTGGCACTGATCAATGACAATTAAAATTAAATTTCATTGGCATTATTTTTAAGCAATTGTAATGCCAACAAATTTAATTACCATTGACATAAAACAACGCAAATTAAATCGTCAATTATTGAGTCCATTCAATTAACTAGTCCCAAGTATAATTTAAATTTTTGTTTCAGAATATTAAATAATTTTGAGTTTTTAAAAATTAATTTGTAAATTTTATTTTCTATATTTCAAATGAAAAATAAAAAAATTGAGTTTTTTGCTTCTAAATTTCACTATTTTTCCCTAAAAATTAAAAATTTATTTGCACAAATGAAATGATGAAGGAAGATCTATGAAACATTTGTCATAAATTTTTATGAAACTCTTGATAATATTTATGAAAACTTCATAATTATGATGAAAAACAATTTATGAAATAATATCATCAACAATATGAAGAAACTTTTTTGCCTGAGTGTACATATGTACAATTGTTCTGTGTTATTATATAAAGAGTTAAGTGAACATCAAGTCAATGAATGCTACAAGCACAATTTTCAATTCCTGGTATTGGTTTTTGGAATCTTTTGTGCGTATTTTTAATAATATTAATGTTGCGGTTGTATGTTTGCATACGAATACTAAAAAATTAACATTACTGACCATTGGCTGTTCTGTACGGTTCTGTTGTGTTCGGTTCAGATCGGTTTGGTTCTGCCGCATATTGAGCGCTAAATGACCTTAATTTGTTTAAAAAACCACGCATTTGATATGCATACAACACAGTAACAGCTCCAAACAGAGGGAGATGAAATGAATAACAGAAACCAACTGCACTACAAACATGGACATGTGGTCTCTAGTCAGTGTGTAAAATATAAACCAAACATGAATAATAAGAGTTGACGAAATTTTAACGTATTGTTGTTATTTTATGTATTTCCAAATTAATAATGAACAAAAAAAAAAAATAAATAAAATGACAGACGTTTTACAACAACAACAATTTCAATGGCTTATAAAATATTGGGCAACATATAATAAATCGTTAATCATAAGTTGGCAACTCATATATGACAATGAAATTTTTATGTGAGTAACGAATGACAAATCACTTTAGCTCACAGGAGAAGTCTATTAGGAGATATCATCATATGACCATCGAAATGCGGATCAACTTAATATCTTTGTAGCATTGAAGTCAACAGTATTTCGTTTGAAACTTTTATATAATGAGGAACGCAATTCTTTAATAAGATAAGTTTTGCATTAAACTTTTGACTTTTAATATCCTTCAACATATGCAATTAAGAATTGAAAAAATCCGGTAAAAGCAACTGCTAAAGAATAAAAAGAAAACTTATTTAATCTTCATAATAAGATAAATTTCTGATCACTCTTTTTTACTCAAATGAAATCCTTTAAAGTCAGTTATAACAAAAAGTGCAGCAACATTAACAGAGAGAGACAGAAATGTGTAGCACAAAAGACTTAATTTTTAAATTATTTTTATGGGCTTAAAGATATTTGAGAATTTTTGTTATTTTCACATGTTTTTCATATGTTACAAATGTAAAAAAAAAACAATTTATAAAAAAAGCTTTAAAGAGGTGAAAAAAAAAATTGAGGTGCAAAATTTTTTTGGTGTAAAAAAGGAATAATGAAAACACATTTTTGAGGTGAAAAAATTATTTAGTGGTGAAAGAAAATATTTTGTGGTGAAAGAAAAATTTGTGGAGAATTCAATATATTATTCACCTCTAAGCGTCAGGTAGACACCATATTTTATATAACAGACGCTACAATTGTACTATGTCACATCAATTTGTATGGAAACTTTATTTACATTTTCACTCGCAACTTTTGAACCGCTGGACCGATTTTGCTCATTTTCAATACCAATCTGCTCGGGAGGATGTTCATTAAGCCAGGTGAGCAAACCCACTTACGTTTCGCTAAATTGGCTTAAACTTGAAAAACGATTAAGAATATATATACTTTATGGTGTCTCAGAACTATTTTTCGATGCGTTACAAACGGAATATCAAACTGATATATACCCTCAATACTGTGTAAAGGTTATAAAAATGACATGAATTTAAGAGAGAAGAACTTAATAGGCTTTTTCACATTTTGTTTTAATTTTTGTAAATTTTTTTTAAAACTTCAATTAAACTTTTAATGAATAAAATTTTAATTTAAAAATTATCTGTTCAAAAGTTTAATTAAAAAAATTTTTCGTACATTCTCTATGATAAATTATTTAATGCTTTACATATAAAAAGCATTAACTAATTCATAGCTAGGACAGTTATCGGGAAATTTATTAAAAATTTTAATAAAGCCAGAAAACTGCATTCTAAATTTTTTATAGATATAATTTTTTTTTTTTGTATTTTAAGTTTATATTTGGATGGTGTTTGTCTTTTTGGCCTTAATCCTGTGTAAGATACAAAAAATATTTAAAAACAATCTTCGAGTAAGTCCTTAAGTTACAGTTTAATGAATAAATAAACATCTTCAGAAAATAATGATATCGAAATTCTATTATTCATGATATAGATTACATATTTCTCTTACAAGGGTCTCCCGATGGGGTTTCCCGATGGATTCTCTCCAATCTTAATGAAATTTGGATATTTGATAAAGACAGAAAAATAAAGAACACGTAGTTTTCTTAACGGCCCAATCTCATGTTAGGAGTTAAAAGTGGGTTCAAAAATTACCCCTTTTTTCGGTTTATTTCGAATTGTTTAAGGGATATTTTAGACAAATGAGGTACGAAATAAAAGACCTTTTGGATAATTTTCAAATATTTTTCTTATTCATAAAAATGTGTTTGTTTGAAGTGATTTTAAAACTGGCGTTTTGTTAAAGAATTATAGTTGGATTAAGCTAAAAAAATATGTTTATTAATGCATATTTAATTTAATCGAGGGAGTGTCTGAGCATTTTCCAACATTCGTAACTGTTCGGCTTTTATGCCGCTTTTTCCGAAGATCTTTTTAGCCTATGTTGCAAATTTTTAAAATAAATAGCAACCCTAATACACTACATAGCCCATATTAGTTTCAAAATTTTTTGTTTTCTCGAGTACATCAAAACTGCTTTCAAAAATCTGAATTTTAGTAGTTTCTGACATGTTTCCATACAAAAATGCATTAACTTTGAATCTACCTTTTAAAGCTTAAACGTGAGATTGGGCCGCTAAAAGAATACGTGTCCCTTATTTTGTTTTCTTTATCACATATCCAAGTCCAATCATTAATATCGGAGAAAAAACATTGGGAGACTCCCCTTGTTACTAAATGCTAATTTCGTTACTATTTCAAACAAGCTATTAACGCAAATACTAATTTGAAATATAAAATCAATTAAAAATTTTATTTCAGTATACATTTTTTTTTTTAATTTTGATTGGAACTAAAGTTGTGTCTTTGCCGAATGAGAACTTTAATGAAATTATAAATTTTTCAACTGTAAATGATAATTGTTATTGTAAATTCCCCAGAAATATACGTTTTTTTGTAGCTTTAGCAAACAATTTTATTAACTCCGTCTCTGTCGGCTACAATTCCTTTGTCAAACTCAAAACAATGCAAAAAAATTTAATTTATAGTACTACAATTTTTTTTTTTTTTTGCTTGCACACTTCCTGTCTGAGAGTTAAACTACTTTGTTTTATTTCGTTTTATTAAATAACAATTCTGCATATGTATGAGTGAGCATGTGGATGTGTGTAACTGCATGAGTATGTTATTGTTTTCTTTTGTGATTGCATTGGATTTAGTTCTTTTTGTTGTAGTATTTATTATTTCGTTTTGGTTTAGATGCCTGGCAGGTTCTGTTGCTTCAAAAGTAAACAAACTTATAAATATAAATCTTTAAACTCTTTGGAAAAATTCCCTTTTGACTTGTGAATGCCCACACTTGTCTAAAGTAGAAAAAAAGTAAGAGAAGAAAGGAAATAAACTGTGCTTAGATGCAATACAGAAGAGTATACACATTTTTAGCAAAATGTTCATTATTTTAAGGTTTCCATTTTATATACAAAGGTCCTTTGGTAACACAGCAACTTTTACGTTTTTATTTTTGTATACTTTGTATATATAAAGTGTTTCGCTATTTTTGTTTGTTTTGTCGCTAACATTTTTATTGTTGCTCTTTACAATGATTTTGATGATGACGAAGATGTTGGTGTTTTATTTAGCTATTTACCTTGTTGTTTGTTAACGTTAAGTTCAACCACTTCCGGTTTTTTGTATTTCCTTCAATAATTGCTATTTATATGAATACGTAAGTATGGCTTGATTTTTTTGGTTATTTTTTAAAATTTTTAAAATTTAATAAAGTTTTCAGAGTTTAATAGATTTTCATAAGGAAATAGTATTTAATGTGTTCCATCCGACTGCCATAAAACTTGGATAAATAATACAGGGCCAAAATAAGAGCAAGTACATTTTTAACTGTACAGAAAATATTAGCTAAATCGAATTATTAATTTGGTTGCAAATGGACTTTGAACAAAAAGTGAGGGCAAAAAAAGTAACATTAAAAAAAAAAACTTGAATTTCTTACAAAAAAAAATTTCTTAATTCTTCAGAATTTAGAACAATGAAATTATATTAAAACTATTTTTAAATTATTGATGCAGGCTACAAAACAAGTTCCCAATATTGTGATTGGTATTTTTTTTTTGTTTTTAAATGGTCTGCTCCTACCAATTAGGACACTAAAGATACCAAAAAGAACTCTATTACTCACTTTTTGTTCAGATTCCATTTGATATAATTTGCCGATAGCTTTAATATTTTGCACGCATAATCTGACAACATTCTTAAAGGGCAACGTGACAAGAAAAAAGTTCAGTGTCCTACACAAAAGCAGTTGTAAGTGAAAATGTGTGTCAGGTTTTCTTCGGTCTCACTCCTTAGTTTAGTTAAATAAGTTTACAGAAGTTGTATAATAACTAGCCATAACTTTGCAATTTATTCGTGGATTCTTCTAAAATATGTCTTGATTTCTTTGAAATATGTTATGCGTACATTTTCCTAATAGACAAATAGTCCTAAAAATCTTAACAAAAGACAAAATTGAAATTCAAAACCAAAAAATTCAAAATCCAGAACTTTGATTGCAATTTTAGCAATTTTACCTTTTTACCACTTAAGAAATTTCCGGGGTATTTTTTTTAAATTATTTTTAAAAAAATCTGTAAAAAAATACTGTTAACATTCACAAAAATTAATGTTCATTTTGGTATTCTTGCATGCCGTTTTTATTGAAAAAAATCGGTACGAATGCGGACCGGATACGACATTAAAAAACGGTGCCCACACGACATAAAGGTCCGTTAACGGTCTGTCGTTGGCGGACTTTTAACGGGTTCGCATCAGTTTCGATGTTCCTTAATATCCTTTTTTTGGTCCGTATACGGATCCAGAAACGGTATGTATACGGATTCGGATTCCGTTTATGCAGTACAGTAAACTGTACGAAAAGGGAACGTTTTGTTTGTTGGGTATATTTAATAATTTTATATTTAACTTTTAAATTCGCCAGGCTATTGTCCAAATTCTGTGTTTTCTACAAAATGTATGCACATTTTTTCGCTTTCAGTTTAAACTTTAGTAGTGTATCTTCTCTGAGGCCTAAATGTATGAGTGATATTTTATTACACATACGTAGTGTGGTCCTTTTTCATGTTACTGTTATTTTTCGGATTTCAGCTGAATAGCAAAAAAATTTAGATCAATGAAGAGTGACCCAATATTTATGACATCTCTAATCGATCCAACCTATTGTTTATATGTTTGTAATGTTAGGTGCCATGGTAACTGTAATGGTTGCTTGGTCTTTCATTCGTCCGTTGCTTCATGCAATTTAATATGTGAGAAATCATGCTTTGGTTTTTAGTTTTTTGTTAACTTTTTTATATCTGCTATGTAGAACTAATTCAACTCTATTTTGTATTTAGTTTTTTTTTTTTTTTTTTTTTTTTTGTAAATTAAAAAATAAAGCAATTGTTTCTGCGGGTTTTGTGGTCTCATTGCTTAACTTAATGTTCATCCTCTTATTTGATGGCGAAAAAATAAACAACACAATCATAAGAAATAAATAAACAAATAAGCATATATTTATTATATGTGTATGTGTTTGTATGTATTTGTAGGTATATACCACTTACAAGGGAGTTATCCCGACCCGATCCTGCAGATTTCAATGAACTTTGGTGGATATGTTGTAAAGGAGGAAAAACCTATGTTTTTGTGTGAAGTCATGTCTAAAATTTACAACAAATAGATCTATTTGTACGTATATTGCTTATATCGTGAACTCAGAGTGGCCACATTTTTTAATTATTTGAAATATAGTTATAAAAAGCTCTAACGATTACGAATATCAAAATACAATCGTTGATAAAGCATAATTTTTTTAATTACACTTAAAACAAATTTTTTAAAAACACGAATTCTTAATAGTCTCACAGAGAAAACAGATTCATCGTGACAACCGAATTTCTTGCCAACTGAATGGTGTGGTTGCAGCAACCGAATTATTAGTTGACACAATCAAATGTTTTCTGACAGAATTGAAATATATTGCGTCAACCGAAATTCTGTTGTGTAAACCCATTTTTTGTGACCGCAAACAAAAATATCGGTGGCTTCGACCAAACCATTCGGTTGGCAAAAAATTCGAATCTGTTTTCTCTGTGCTTTATCCATATTTTATATACCAATGATTTTGTCCTCAAAAAAGCTTTCATCTGAAGCTAAATTTGTCTATAATTACTTTAAAATAGACGAAATAATTAGAAAAACGAAAATACATTTGCCATCGATATCCAGTTTAAACTAGATTTCGATCATATGGTCATATCATATAATATCGTCTCTTTTCCGGAACTAGTGGGGAATTGGAAACGTAAAATTTTTCAAAATTTGTAAAATTGAAACTTCGTCCGTTTTGGTGTTTTCATACATAGTTTTTGTTAAAAAAAATATTTTAGTTGCCAAAAGCTCTAGATTTATTTGCACATACAAAATTTAAGTCGTCAAATTGCAATAATAGATGTGAATTTATGGAAAATTTGTGATTTGTTAGAAAACATTTTTTTTAAGATAAAATCAAAGCAAAATAATTGCAACAAAAACAAATTATATTTTAGATGTTTTCTAAAACATCTTTTTTTTTATTGTTGAAAAATGTTAAAATTTTAAATATTTTCTTGAAATTAATAAAAAATAATTCCAAATTGTAAAAACCAAGTGTTTCTTTTCTTCAAACAACTTATTCTTAATAACAACAAAGTATATACTAATTACTTTTAGCGCCTAACACTTTGGCGAATTCAATTCCCTTAAAAAATTGTGAAAGTGAATTCAAGAACACCAAGACATTTGAATTCGTTTTATTTTTTGCGGAATGGAATTCCAGAACAGAGATACATATAACTAGTTTAAACTGGATTTCGAAGGTAATGTAAAAGCATCTTTTAATTTTTATTTTCTACAAAGCTTTTTCCAAAGCTTATTAAAATATACGGATCCTGGTTGAGCTACCTTCTTTGTTAGTTACCTTCCTCCCGGACAATGTACTTTTTGGTTTTATCAATTCAGCTAAAGTGTATGTGAGTCTTACAGTGAATGCAAGTGAGAGCGTGTGTGAGGTTGTAGATGTTTATTATGATTGAAAATCCTTTTATTTGCTGTATCAGCAACAGATTTCCCACTGCGTCAGATAACAGCCAACCACAAAATGGTATTGTTGGTCTGCTTTGGTTTACTTTTAAGCGGATTCATTTAAAAATTCATCACTTAAGTTTATTTCTTTTATTTTCTTTTATTTATTCTAACTACTTTCTTATATACTCGTATTTGTTTGTTTAATTTTTTATTATTTGCTTTTGCTGTTAAATCCCTACAGTCAAATATGGCGGTAGTGTTCTTTAAGCAAGTTCGATGGCTAAAAATGTTACAAAGACAACATAAAAATTAATAGTTTAATTTGTTTTCTTCTTTTCCAGGCTTTCTTATTTTCATTAGTTTTATATTTCACTTTTAATTTCGCCGGGCTAATAAAGAAATTTTGTGTTCATACAAAATTGCAGTGTTTCTTCTCGGACGCCTAAACGTATGAGTGATATTTTATTACACATACGTAGTGGAGGCCATTGGAATTTTGTTATAGTTGTGGTGAAAACTTTTGAATTTATCCGTGAACTTATTAGGAATATATCTTGTTTTTATTCTCCAGTTAAAAGCTAAACTTCATATTTGAAATGTATTACATACTGTAGAGTACATGCAAATCGTTTATAAACTTTATTACCAGTTTTTTCATTATTTTGTTATTTTCTTTTTTTAATTTTCTGATGATGCTCCATCAGATGAAAAGTGTTTGTTGTCATTTTCATACTTAAGAAGAAAAAAAGCTTAAATTTGCATTATTTCATTCTCGACCATCGTAAAAATTAAATATGCAAACTATGAATATTTTTTAAATTAATTTTGACATTATAATAAAAATATACAAAAAAAAAATAATTGAAAATCATCATAATAACTCTTATCAATTTAAGAAGATTTTTTTAATAAAAATTTTATTAAACAATTTTCATAACATTAAGGTAAACTTATAAACATATAAAAAACATTATTTTGCAATTTTTGAAATTAAATATTATTCTCTTTTAGAGATAATTTATCTTTAAATGCAATAAGAAAATTATATTTGCTTTTATAGTTATTTTTGTTTTTATAACTATTCATTATTTATACCCAAAAAAACTTTTTTGTTTTAATACAATTTCGATTTGTGTCATTTTAATGCGCATTTGTCTGTATGTTGATAAATTCAGTTTAACCCATTTTACACTGCCGTTGCTTTAAAGCAACGCCTACTTTAAAGACCCCTATAATTTTGTAACGCAGTAAAATGCACTCACAAGAACTTTTCCATAAAAAATCAACAGTTATTTAAAAGTTTAATCGGTAAAGTTGTTTCAATGGAATATACAGATAAATTCCCAAAGAAATATATTTTTTAACTTTCTGTCTGTTATTCAAAAAACAAAATAAACAAAATAACGGACTTTCCGTAGTAGTTGAAATATTCAGTTAAAAAACTTTCTATTTAAAACAAAAAGTTGTTATATTATATTTAGTATTGAAATAAACGAAAACAATCTATTGTTTTTACCGATTTTGTCAATTATTCTTTCAACAGTTGAAAATAATCTAAAAAATACAATTGTTTTAAACGAAATGTAAGTAGTGCTGCTTTTAACTGATTTTCAGTTAATTTAATGTGTATATTCAGTAGTCTTTACGGAAAAATATTGTGAGCGTGCATATGATAATTTGAGGTCTTATTTATGCCAGAAATTAAAAACAAATTAAAAACTATTGTTCCAGGGTTGCCATATCTCTCAATTTTACAATTTTTTAGATTTTTTTAAAGCACTTTAAAAAAACAAAAAAAATTATTTCTAAAAGAAAGACCGGTGTTTTAAAGGTTATATTCTGATTTGCGACATATGGAAAAATTTTTTGAATTAGAAAAATTTGTTGTTCAGTTTGCACTTCTAATGTAAAGTTTAGAGATCGGAACTTTCCGAAACTTCAATATGCAGAAAATTATTATATATTCTTTTTTACTGTGAAAAATTAGCTATTTTTTTTCAACAAACAAAAACTTTAAAAAAAATGTTTTGCCAGTGTTGCCATATTACTATTTTTAAAATTGTCTAAACACGCCAATACTTTTAACGTTTTTTTTCTTTTTAAATCGTGAAAATCCAACACAACAATTTGTGTTTTACAAGTTGATAGATATTTGTTTTAGCAATAAATAAAAATTATAATTTAAAAAAAATCTTTACCCGTTAAGTACATACAAAGCGTCAAAGTTTGAATTTAAATTGCGAGTAACACCGCTAGAGGGCGCAATAAGTCTACAAAAATTTCAGAAAAAGCTTATTGAGACACCGTTACATCTTTCTACCAAATTTCGTCCAAAAATTCCCACGGAATCTATGAGTGGTATAAAATGGGTTAAACTTTCTGTTTTGTTTTCGAATTGCTGTAGTTTTTGTTTTACTCTATTTAAACCCAAGATAGTTTGAATAAAAGTTACTTGCCATGTACAGTGGGATATTTTACAAATTTAAAAAAAAAATGCTGTAGTTTCGTGCTTACAAGGTATTTTTGTTATTCAAAAAATGTGTTATTGGACAGCGTAAAAAAAATACAACAAAGTTCGGATCGGGATACCTCCTTTGTTAATGGTCCGATTGCAAATTAATTTGGAACACGCACAGCAGGCGTACTACCGCACTTAAGTTTGGCCGTAGGACCTCACAGATCCGATGGCGCAATATTGATCTTTAGTCTGGACTTTGGATCTCACTGACACCTAGGGGGCGGAAATAGTTAAGCATCTTTAGTATAAAAATTAAAAGACCTTGCAAATTTTTTTTGTTGTCCTATTTCCACAAACTTAACATATGATAATGTTTTTTTGTTAGTCTATACTAGGAGATTACAAATATGTTAATTTTATAAAAATCGGATAACAAAAAAATTGCAAGCACTTAAATTGTTTTATACTAAAGGTGCCTAACTATTGCCGCCCCCTAGGTGTCAGTGATATCCAAAGACCAGACTAAAGATCAATATTGCTCCAGCTATGCCGAATTTCATTGCGATCGGAAAACTAAGTAAGAAATGATCGAATAATTTCCACAAAAAAATTGAAATAACCCACTGTGCCAGTTTGCATAGTTATTGTTAACGACAAAAAAATATTCTATACATATAAAATATAGGATAGGATATATTTTTTTGTATTCCTGTTGCTGTGGCTTTTACATATTGAATTTCTATTTATACACTCAGGGAACTTGTGCTGTAAATATTTGTAGTTGTTTGAGCATTAATACAGTATCTATATTTTTAAGTGAAAAAGCACTCGTTCATTGAAAAAAAATTAGTTTTGACTACATTTGTAGTTCATTAAAAAAAAAATAAACCACACAAAATTAATGTACTATGAATTTACATTAATTTGATAAATTTTTTTATTTTATTTAAAAAAATTAAACAAATGAAAATTAATATTTACTGCATTTGTGATTCATTTTATCAACAGTAAAAAACAAATGATAATGTTAGTTGAATTTAATGAAATGTAAGTCGTGCTTTTTTCAAGGAAAATTTCATTTGTTTTTAACTGCATTGGCAGTGGTCTTTACCTACATCAAATTCTAAGTGTATCAATTCTATTGTAGTTTCTGTTTGTCTCTCTAGCCATTTTTTGTTGTTTTAAGTTTTATTTGTCATGAATAATGCATAAGTTTTACAGAGATTTTATGTGGCACCTTTGTTTCTGGTAGGTTATAGTAATGTAAACAATATTTTTTTAAGTTACACACAGAGAAATAAAAAAAAAATAAAGTGACAACCGAACAACTTATAACTTCACTTAGTATACGATATTTACATTATATTTCCGAATATTTTGGCTGTTGCAACTAAAATTTAGTTAAATTACCGAACTTTGTTGTAAAAACTGATGTTCAATTGTACCGACCAACTGAAATGCGTAATAATCGAATTTGAGTTATGGTCACCGAAATTCAGTTGGCAAATAACTATATTTTTTTCTGTGTATAAAACAATAGTACAATTAAGTGAAATTTTGTTCAATCTACATAAAGAAAATGTCATAATCAATATCAGCGTATGAGTTATATTAACAGTGACACCTTGCTTCACGAAAATTTCATCAACAGCATTTTATAAATATCACACTGGTACAAAATGAGAAAAAAAACTCGTTTTGATTTGAATCACGAGACATATTTTTAATAGATTTTGTCTCGCTGATTCCAAATCTGTTTTCCCATAACGTCAGAAAACAGCCATTAAAAACCCGAAAAATAGGATTTTTAACCATTTTTGAAGCTGTGTACACACCACATCCGAACAGCTAAAACATTTCTATTATATTTAACTTTTTTCTCTATAATGAGTTAACAAGTTTTAAAAATTTGTGTATTATTTTAAGAAATTGTCTTTGAAAAATACTCTACCAAAAAAAAAAAAAAATTACTAAATATTGCATTTTTATGGCTTATGCCATACATCCGACCAGCTTAAATTTTTTATTTTTTTGTTTTATTAATTAATAACCATATAATTACAAAGTATATCCTATTACCCTAACCGAGCACTAACTACTATGGCCTTCGGCGCGTTGTAGCGAAAACAGACCAGTGCTTCTGGTGGGAATCGAACCCACGACCCCTCACTGATAAGCCAGCACGCTACCAACTAGCCTATATAAACGAAATAAATTTGAACTTTCCTTTTTTTTTTAATATCGGTGAAAAACATTTAAACTATTGCACCGACTTTGTTTAAATTGTTTAAAAATGTATTTATGTTTTTTTGTAGAAGCCATTTGAAAAACCTAAAAATTAGTTTCAAAAAATTTTATCGCGGTATCTTCAATTTTTGGAAACTTTAAGCGTGGTTTTATCAATTTTACGACGTGATGGACAAACTTGGTTGCCGGATTTGGAATCAGGAAATCAAAGATTATATAAGACATATCGGCATTCAAACCAAGGAAGCTTGTCCAGGTGTGTAATTGTTGTCAATTAAAATAGTTTTGAATCTATAACAGTATATTTGCGGTAAAACGCAGCAGATTTGCATTAAACATACATTTTTTTGATTAATTGATTGATTTTAATATTTGAATCGATTAATCGGTTAAAAAAAAAACGATTCATTATTTGCTCTATTATAGAATAAAACATAAACTCGATTGATTTAATAGCCTAGTTACCATCAAATATGATGTTGTTTCAACGTATGAGGGATTTCATATTAATCATACGTCGTGTGGTGCTTCGAATAAGATTTATTTTATTATTTGCAGAGGCATTAACTTAAAATGCATCCATGGAATACATTTTGTTTTCTTTGTAAAGCTTAAAGCTAAGCGTGAAAATAATAAAAAAAATCTCTTTATACTTAAACATTTAAGTTAAATGCATCTTTCAAAGTACTTTTAAACGGCTATATTTTTTTTACTGTATAAAATAAGTAACTGGTTTAAAATCTCTAAAATTCAATATTCAATAACTTGACTTCAATAGTAAATAAAACATTGGTAAAAAATAGTTTCAAACGCTGCTAAATAAATATTAGAAAAAATCCAATTTTTTTAATTTTTGGTTGTGACCTTGTTTTAAAATTGGTCGAAAACAACGATATTTTTCCAAAAAAGTTTTGTTCAAAAATGAACACTCAGCATACATACCACTTCTCATACCAACATTGTTTGTTGGCATATACATGTTGCTTTAACAAATTGTAATGCTACAAACACACATACATATTATGATATACAAAGTGTATTGATATGCTAAAGTTGCTGCTTTGCAAAAAGTTTTTATTTTATGATTCGGTTTACTAAATCAGCCAGATTATACACTAAGCCTTATTTACACAATGTCCCATTAGCTACTAACTGGGACTTTAACTGTCGCATTTGTTGTTGTTTCCCATATAAATTTTCAATTTAACTGTCAAATTTTAACTGGACATTCAGTAATCGGGCCTAAAGCAGACAAAATTCCTGTAATAATTTTTTTTAGCTTTTGTCATACGCTCACAATATTTTGTCGTTAAAAACAAAGGAATATGTACTTTAAAACTATTAAATATATAGTTAAAAACCGGTCTACTAATTTTTCTTTTAAATCAAATGAATTGTTCATGTATTTTTAACTATTAAGAAATTTACTCAAAATCAAGATAACTAAGTATAATACAATTTACTCTTGAATATACTGTAATGAAATTTTCTAAAACTGATTGTTAAAATAGCGTAAAGATACATTTATCAAAGTTGGTGTAATAATTTTACCATTTTTTGCCGACATTAAAAAATGGAAAGTTCAAAGTTTAAATCGTGAGCCTAAAATACATTAAAGCTGGTCGAATGTATGGCATAGGCTACTTTTAAAAATGTTATATTTGGTAATTTTTTGGATGGAGTATTTTTCAAATGTAATTTTTACCTATAATACACACTCTTTTAACGATAAATAACATACGTCATTAACTCATTATAGGGAATAAAGTTCTATATATCTACCTTAGTAATAAAATCTCGTCGAACATATGAGGATGTTTGAAAATTTTTTCAACACTCATAAATGACTGAAAAATTAATCATTAATGACTCATAAAGAGCTCAGAAATTATAAAATGTCCAAAAAATGCTCATATTTAAGACAATTTTATGAGTCTTAAAATATTGCTCAGAACGAGGTTTCATTGTCAAAGAAAAACACCCTCATATAGCTATGTTTTAAGAAGTTCTGAAGGCACTTTTATGAGTATTTTCGAACACTAATTGTATACTGGAAATGCTTAAGATGTTCGAATGTGTTTAGTACACAACTTCAAAAATTCTAAACTGTCCAAAAAGTGCTTATATTTAAGACAATTTTATGAGTCTTAAAATATTGCTCAGAACGAGGTTTCATTGTCAAAGAAAAACACCCTCATATAGCTATGTTTTAAGAAGTTCTGAAGGCACTTTTATGAGTATTTTCGAACACTAAGTGTACACTGGAAATGCTTAAGATGTTCGAATGTGTTGAGTACATAACTTCAAAAATTTTCAATTTTCCCTTTTTTAATCGTTGTTTTCTCAAAATTTTGACGTGATGGAAAAATTTAGAAAACAGATTTGGAATCAGCGAGACAAAATCTATTAAAAATATATGTATCGCTGTTCAAACCAAATAGACTTTTTCTAATTTTGTGACTGTGTTATCTAACAAGCGGCCAATTTATCTTTTTATTTCTTAAAACAGTTTAGATTCTCTTCTATCGACCCAAAAATATTCAGCATTTTACTCTACTTCGTTTTGGAGAATATACTCGCTAACTATTGTAAATCGCAAATACTTCATAAAAATTCAAAATACAATTAAGTCATATGTAAGTATACGTCCCAGTAAAAAATTTTCGTGTTTTTAGAAGCAGGATAAAACAATTGCGCTGATGTAAGTGCTTACTATTACATAATACTGAGAAGCAGCAAAAGAAACGAATAATTTTCGTATGAAAATAAACAAACAAAAATTGTGTGCCCTCTGTTTTCCCTTACAAGAATGCAGGTTGTAAGCAGCTTACCCTAATCCCTTATAAGGATGCAGGTTGTAATGCAGAAAGTTCCATATCGTGTATTATAAACGATCTGTATCAATTTTCCCGAGTGATTTTCGATTGTGTTTGCTGTTTTCGAGTATGTAATAAAAAAGAATTAGTCGTTTAACTGTTTCTGAAGAGCTAGCACGTAAAGCGGTCAAAAAAATAAAATGATTATATTATATGTTAAAAATTTTAACAACAAAAAATTAATGTCTGTAGTATTTTATGTAAAAATAATTATGTATGGTATATTCATGTTATTATTTTTAATCGTAATAATGTAGACATGAAATATGATTTTACTGCAAGCCGTGAAATCACAGCTTTTTATAAGCGCTAAAATCAGCGCTTATTTTTCCCAAAGGGGGAATTCGCCATATAAAAATCATAGCATATGTAAGCAGGTTTGTAAGGGATTCTTTTTGGCTTACTCCCTTACAAACCTGCTTGCATGTAAGCAGCGTTTTTTACTGGGGTATTACATATTGTAGTAATTATAGTGCTATCTATGTCCATAATATAAAGAACAAAAATAGTGTTTTTTTTGAATATTTGCGAAATTCAAGAAATATTTTCAGAACTATTTTTAATTTTTTTTTCAAATTGCCCCAATAAAACCCAGGTCAACATATAAAGCACTTTTTAAATTCCATTAAAATATGTAATATATTCCAAAAAAAAAAATTCAAATCATGCCAATACCCTGCTTCCCCCACGATTTGAAACAATTGAAAAGGTTGTTTCATTTTTTATTTGCATTGTATTGAACAATAAATACTGTGAGTTTAACATTTTTCTGTACACTGAGAGACTTATCTGCATGATATTAAAATCAAATGCACTGGAATTCGTTCATTATTATTTATTGAAAATCATATAATATTATTTATTAAAAAAATGTATACATTCAATGAAAAAATTTCATCGAAGCAACAAAATTCTCTCTGTGTAGCGGGCAGTTGGTTTTAAAAGCCTTATATACAAATTACAATTTTTTCTCGAGATGACATTGTTTTTTATTTAATTTAAACTTTATCTAACAAATATAATCATGTTAGTATTTTACTAACATACGTGGTTAAACGCAAGACATTCTCATACTCAATTATTCTAAACAATTTCATACTCGCATACATATGAAGAACATACATTTAATGTTGTTAAGTTAGATATAGTTATTTAAACGTAAAATAAAACTAAATCATATAAAGTCTAAGAGTGAAAAAAAAGTAAAAAATAAAGTGAGAATGAGTCAAGTTAAACAGATTTGGTTAAATGCTTCGTTAAGTCATTAAACTTACATTTTAACTTGACGCGTAGAACAAACACATTCACATGGCACAACTATATAGTTGAATGTATGAGAGTGTGTGTGTTTGTGTGCATGTGTGTATATCACATATCGACATTTTAAACATCATCATCAACAACACCAACATCATGTTCATTATTAAAGGCATTTGTAACTGTTTTAAGCATTGAGTAAACCGACTGTTCCAAGAATTTGTGTGTACAAGAAAAACAAGAACTAGGTAATAAAATATTATAGTATTATGATTGTACTGTGCTGTGATGTGCTATGCTATGCCACTGTATTAACCTACCAAGGAACCTTTTATACCCACCTTCCTACTTTACTACCTTCATCATGCTTCCTTCCCATTTAACAACCAAACGAACCAAAATACTAATGGCATGACACTTGACATAATTTCATTATGTCTCTTCTAAAACACATATGGAAATTTGAGTGGATGTTTGTACACATCACATTAGTCTTCTTTCGTCTCACAGTGGGGTATTTGAAAAAAAAATATGGTAATAAATATTGAACTTCTAAACAACTAGTCCGATTGGTACGAATCAAATTGGAAATTATAAAAATGTTTTAATCTTTTGTAATATTGTGATTGGGTCACCCTGTTATAGTAAAGTGTGTACTTACACGTTGTCAAAGTTGACTAAATCAGTCAAAGGGCAAAGTCAATTACATTTTATAATCATTCACTTGTGAATATTTTCAATATCAATAATACTCTCAGACCTACGTCCACACATGTAAAATTAACCGCTTCCTTTTCAAATTTGTAAAATTTTTAATACCAAACATGTGGACTAGTAATAACATCTGGGAATTTAATTACAGGGCAATTACTTAATTTCACTCAATTACATGTAATTAGATGTAAAAAAGTAATTGGCCAGTAATTTAAAACACAAATGCTGGTATTATGTCCCATGTATGGTATTGAAAAAATTTTAAATTTTCCAAGGAAGCGTTTTAAATTTCTCTTATCGTGAAGTATTGTTAACACGGAATTTTTTTTTTTTGTTTTTAAATCTATTAAATAAAAAAGTTTCTTTGGTAGATAAACCAAAAAAAAGTCATGGCAAAAATCAAAATTTTTATTTTGAAATTTAAACAACTTTTTAAGTAAAGGATATAACTTATAACTATAAGCAGTTATCTTATAACGTACTTTACTCCAGGCTAAAAAATTTAGACATCGGTCCACATTTACAAGAGTTAAACCATTCAAAAGATGTTTAATACACGAGGTAGTCAACTTTAATAACCTGTAAGTACACCCTGTACTTAAGCAGGTTGACTTACTCACAATATTTTATAATATTAAACCTGTTTTACAATTGATGCGTACCGATTGGATTGGTATCTTAGAAGTTCTATAATAAATATAGACTATTTGAAATACCCCATTGTGCGTCTGTAAATGTGTGACTGTGTATATGTTTGTTTGTGTGTGTGAATGCAAGCGTAGGGGGTATATTTAAATATTTTATTAACTCATTTTGACGGTTGTATAGTTAAGCATCTTAGCATATGATTGTGTTTTTTTTTTTTATATATGTATGTATATATATAAACTATGTTTATACAAACATGAATATCTAAGATTCTTCATCATATTTTTTTCCCATTATTGAGGGTTCGCTAAAAAAAAAACCTAAAAACCTAAAAAGCCAACAAACAACAGCAGACCCTTGACATTATATGAAATCCTTAAAGGCCTATCAAATTGTTAAATGATATTTGAGATGAAAAATAACAAAATTTTCATTTGAAATTTTTTATGTACTAAAATATCTACTGGTAAGAAAGTCTTGTCTGAAAAAAAAGAAGAAAAATACACCCTAACACAACACAATGAATGTTTGTTTATCATTGAAAACTCGTTAGTCAACAATTTACTGTGTGCCATGTTAATTTCATATAAACGTATAACGAGTGTAGAAAATGTAATTTGACAGTTAAGCATGTTTGTTGAAAACATTTTGAAATTGGTAACAGTATGAGTATTACGATGGCAAATGCTAATGTGATGAATTTCATATCAAAACCTATAAAAAGGGCACATTTTGAACCCGACCCTTCTCTGATTTTGATGAAATTTTGCAAACAGTTACGTTTTACCTATGCAAACACAACCTCATTTTTAAAAATTGCATTTTCCAAAAATTGTGGTCGTGGCAAGGTATCGAAATATTTGAAAAATGACGGTAATAGGTACTTTTAAGCAGCGATTACTACGGAATGGCTCAACCGATTTCAAAGTTATTGGTGCCATTAGAAAGGTATATAAGTCAGCTTTCGATAACATCTATTCTATTACACTGAGCATTTTTTTTTGGCAAAAATAAAACTTTAAACGGGGAAAACACTTCAAACGCCAAGTGTTTTTTTTACAAAAAAAAACATTTTTAGAAAGGTCTACTTATAATATATAACATATCTAAAAACTAAAATGACGTTTTCTTTCTTTTTTTTAATTTTTTTTAATTAAATGCATCTCTTGTTAACTTTCTTATATTTTGATATCATTGTGTGACAAAAATAAAGTAGCTATACTTTGAAAATTATACAGATTTTTTTGAACAAGAACCGTATTATCAAATTTTTCAGACACCCCCAAAATATGGATTTACCCTTGAAACAGTTTTTTTCGAAAGCTAATTTAAATACCTTTCTAACGGTACCAATATCTTTGAAATCGGTTCAGCTATTCCGTAGTAATCACAGCTTGAAAGTACATATTATCATCATTTTTCAAAAACTTCGATACCTTGCCACGCCCACATATTTTCAAAAATGCAATTTCTAAAATGAGGTTGTGTTTGTATAGGTAAAATGTAGTTGTATGCAAAATTTCATCAAAATCTGAGAGTGTCGGGTTCAATGCATATCGGTTTTGATATGAAATTCTTCATGTGGAAAGTTGTTGATGGTAGAGTCCTTCTATATATGAATGTGTTTATGTGTGTGTGTATGTGTGTAAGTTAGTAAATGAACACTGTTTTAGAACGAGTAAGAGATTTTTGTATTATAAAATGGTTTGGCAATCAATCAAAAAATATGAGCATAAATATATGTATATGTCAACAAATTGACATGTCAATACGCTCCGTTTCTGCTAACCAATGACAATGTAAATATGAACGTTTATTATACACTCATATATACAAAGGTATTTACTTCATATTTGTTTGAGTTATAAATTAATGCATGGGTCTGATTTTCTTCTTCTATTTTTAAGCATCATGGTGAGAGTTTTAAATTTTTTATTTATTTTTTTGTACATTTATTTCATTTTCTATTGTGTTGACTTACTGCTTGATATTTATTAATATTTTTGTTTTCTTTTTTCTAAAATGTAAATAAAAAAATCTATATACTAACCTAAATCACGTGCCAATAAGCATTCAAGTTTTAAAAATTTAGTACTTGAAACTATACTGTTCAAAAAATGAACCACAATTGTAGCAAACATAAACCACATTTGTAGTAAAAATAGAAAAACATTTATTTTTTTTATATTTTTAAATAAAAAAACTACATGTATAAAATGCATGTAAAATCATAAAACAGTAATTTGATGTGGTTTGTTTTTTTAAATGAACTACATATGTAGTCAAAAATTAAATTTTTTCTACAAATGACTGTTTTTTCACTTAAAAATAAATATACTGTACAGCTACAAATATTTAAAGCAGAAGTTCCCTTAGTGTACAAGTGTAGTGTACAAACATTACAAACATCAATTTTTGTTGAAGTATGCTATTGAAAATAAATTTAATAACAATTAATGTTAAGCTTTGAGACTAGAAAACAATGCTGAAGTTACATTTAAATTTAATTAAAATATTAATTTGTCTTGCATAGTTTCCGAGAAAATTCGAAAATTTTAATTTTTCAAAACAAAATTTTTGCAAAAACTGCTAGATCGAAGATTTGGATTTTTTTTTAGAAATTGAAATATTTTTGAAACAAACACTTATATTTACTTTTGATTTTTTTCCCTGCTTTTTTTTATAAAACAAACCTTCATCATCTGATATAACAAACAATAAGAAATATATGAATGTGTGTATGTAGGTTCTGTATGTGATAGTGAAATAAAAAATGTAACTGCCCAGCGAAAATAGTTTAATTATAGTCATATATAGCTTGATATAATTATATATGTGGACATATGTAACGATATATAAACTCACAATATTTTGTCGTTAAAATTGAAAGAATATGTACTTTAAAACTATTAAATATATAGTTAAAATCCGGTCTATTCTGTTTTCTTTTAAATCAAACGCATTTTTCATTTATTTTTAACTACTAAAAATTAAATCAAAATCCGTAAAAATAAAAGATTTGCTATAATTCTTACTATCAAAAATAAAATAAAAAATTTAAAAAAAACTCTCAAATCTGATAAAATAAACAATTTTATTTTATTTTAACTATGTAAAATTTACTCCCAAATTATTGAATTCAACAGTTTTTCTTTTCTTTTTATTATCTTTTTGGTTCAAATAAAGAATATTTTGTAAAACGAAAAATTTAAATGAAAATAACAACTGGTGCAGAAAAACATTATTTATGTGTAGTTTGAGAAAATGGTAAAATAAGTTGAAAAAAAAATTCTTTGTAGGGTAAACTTTTATTCCTTAAATACGAAAGTTTACTGATAACTTTTTAAATAAACTACAATTAGTTACTGTTAAAATATTGTGAGTGTATTTACATTTCATACTTATTTTTCCGAAAATGTCTAATATAGCGCTATATATCATCGTATATCATTATATCTTATGTTACATATAAGTAGATAATTATTATCTATTCATATATAATATGTGGTCATATACACTTTAATGTATAATTATATATAGGTATATATGATACAAAAAATCAAACAAATTCTATCACTTTTATATAAAATTTTCAGAATAGACAAAAAAGGAAAATTCAATGTATTTAAAGCAAAAAACTATTATAAAAAAAGCAAAAGTAAAAACTTAGAAAAGCTGCACATAAAACAAAGTTAAAAGTTAATATACTTATTAATACCGATGATTGAAAAAATCATTTTCAATTTAGAAAATCGTGAAAAAAACAATTATAAAAAAGTGAAAAAGCATGCAAAAGAAAAAATTTAATTTGCCTTCTCTGATAATAAAATATAACTCAGTAATTCGCTTACTTTTACATATAATTGTATCACATTTAATTTTAAATTCAATTGATTAACGAGTATATTTAAATTTGGAAATGTGAAACAAAATATTTTAAAAGATTTTATGAAACTATATCAAATTGTATCAAATTATATATAGCTTGATCAAATTAGATAGACGCACTTTTCGGATAAAATTATATTAAATGATATCGCATGAGCTCACATGAGTTATGTATGCTATTTTTCTGGTCAACTAAGATATGAAGTGATATTAAATTATATATATGACTATATATGTTTATATATACCCATATCGTAACTTTTTTCATCGCTTGTGATACTTTGCATGATGTTTTACGCTAAGCGTCCTTGAAGATTTTTTCTTTTTTATAGTTATAGTTAATGGTAGTCTAACTAAGCCTTAGTTGTGATTTGTTTGTATTGCTACTACCAGAGTAGTGTTGGTAGTAAAAATGTCGCCATTTTCTATTGTCGCTGCTGTAGTCATATCGTTGGTGCATTAACTTCTAAACAAACAACTGTATTTTTATGTAGCATATTTATGTATAAAAAGGCGTGTAAAACTGCTAAAGATTTATAGCAAATCTCTACATTTGTCTTGTCTTTATACTACAAAAAAACACACACAGAGATACAGTATATACAACCTACTAGATATTTAGAAGAACTTTGTGGTATAATCGCAGTGTACCCATATATTTTAACAAAAACATGTAGAAAATAAATAAATTTATTATTATTGTTGTTGTTATATATATTTTTTAGTACAATATTGGAATAATTTCAAATTCAACACAAGAAATTGTTTATGCGACATTTGGTTGGTTTTACGTTTTTTTTTTTTTTTGCTTAGAAGAAAATTTCAGTACCCGATGAAAAAAGTTTCTATATAGGTATATATAATCATATATAGTCATATATATAATTCATTATCACATCATATCATAGCTGATACAAAAAAGGTACACATAACCTTATTTCATGATATTCCAAGGGATCTTATCTGATATAATTTGATCCCAAAAAATGGGTCTATCTAATTTGATCAAGTTATATATAATTTGATCAAATTTGATATAACTTCATAAAATTGTTTGGAAATCCGCACTACTATTTTATTTCACATTCTAAATAATAATGAAAATTTAAATGGACTGGACAATTAGATGTGATTTCAGTTTGACTAATATGTGATGTGATATACAATTATAATTAAAAGTGATGGAATTTTTTTTTTGTTTCTACCATATATGTTTAATATACATATATAATTATCAAAGTAGGCAAATTAGCTTTTTAAATTTACGTTTTCTTGCTTTATTTGGATTTTCTGATTTTGAGCATTAAAGATTTAAGATTTTTAAGATTCAAAGATTTTTGTGCTTTTCATTGCTTTTTTTATGAGTTTCTGACTTAGAGATCTTTTCATACTAATAAAATATTATTTATTCTTTTAACTTTGAACTTTTGTTTTTAAGTGTAGCTTTTCTAAGTTTTTTACTTCTTCTTCAATACCTTGTTTTTTTTTTGCTTTAATTACATTGAATTTAATTTTTTTCTGATAATTATAGTTTTTACCATATATGTTTATACTCGTACATAAAAGTGATTGAATTTTGCTTTTTAATTTTAACACATATATTTATATAGAATTTTATGTGATATATTACTATATATAAAAAAATTTATAGAATTAGTTTGCCTTTGTTGTACCATATATACATGTATATATTTATACGTGGACGTATATATCGCTCATTTACTGCAATAACGTCATAACTAAACAATTTTGATTTTGAAGAAAACGAGTGTAAAGTTTTCAATTTACTCCACCTTAAAAAAAAATAACGAAATAATTTCTCTCAATAGGTGAATACACAAAATATCAATACGACTTTTTTACACAATATGATACGTGATATAACGAATAAATCTGCGTCATTAACTTAAAAATCATGTTTTTTGAGTTGTGACGTTCTTGCAGTAAATGAGCGATATGATCTCATGTTTAGCTATATCAATTATAAATAATGAGATAAAAAAGATTAACTTATATATAACATGATATATGATGATAGCGCTGTCTGGCCAAATAAGTAATTATATATAAATATATCATGCTATGACTATATATTAACTTTTTTCGTCGGTTAGTCACAAAAGTTGTAGTGGCAGCAGTAGTAAAATAAAACAAAACTTTGACATTTTTCCCTTATAAACTTGAAATTCTACATATTTTTGTTTAAATATATTCCAAAAGTTTTCGTAAGTTTTAAATTTATTCCTTTTTTTGCACAATATGATATATTAACATTTTTATTTTTTATGCTTAACAATTTTTTCAAATTATTTCACTTTTCATTAAAGAAGTATAGAAACATTCTAAAAAATATATAAATTTGAAATGACATCTAAATTTAACACTTTTCAAAGGGGTTATTTATGGTTTTTCTAAAAACTGTTTTTATTTATTATGTGTTGTAGTGGTATTTGTGGGATGTGTTTAATTTCCGTTTCCATCATTTATTGGCAATCATCATGGTCGTCGTTGTCGTAATCATCATCAACAACATCGTCATCATCAATGAGCAATGAGTTAAGTATTTATGGTTTATTTCAATAAAAACGACAATCGATTTCCTTTGATTTCGTTTTTATTACGTAGTCACAGTCGCACTCATTTCAGACTTATCGTGAAACTATGCTAAAACCTTTTTCTGTTTTTTTCTTTTTTGTTGCTCATAATACCAAAAGCTAATAAATTTCCCTTACTAAGCAGAAATGTATGTATAACTGTTGTTGCATATTTCTACAGGGTACGACACTAGCAATAGGGATTTTGTCATAAGTTGAATAACTACAACAAAATCAACAACAAACTACAATTTTTCAATAATCTTAACTGAAACAGACTTACAGTACAATAGCAATTATTTTGCAAGTCAAACCATACTGGGAGGTTACTTAATCTGAAATATTGTTAAATATTGTCGATATTAAATATTCAATAAAAATCTAAATATTCGTTCAATCTAAACCACTGTAACTACTATCAACATCATATATATAATACGTTTAGTTGTCCCTAATATATATAACAAATATATTAGATTATACTGAATATTTGCAGTGGTAAATATTAAATGAATATTTTATCCCAAATTAAGCCACACTGAAAGAATTATCTGCTAATATCAATGAATTTTTGCATTAGATCTATGAAGTGTCACCGGAATTCGTAAATTGAAACTTTTTATTAAATTAATACAGTTTTGCATAAAATTTAATGAAAAACTTTGTATTATTTATTACAAATTTCATGCGAATAATGAAAAAGTTTCATTAAATGTACCCAGTCAGAAACTATCAGTGGTACAAAAAATCAAGCACTGGCATACCACTGGCTAACCGAGGATTGTAAATAAATTACTGCCAGCACACTTGTTTAGGACGCTATACCATTATGGTGCATTGTTTAAAAAAGTTTGTAGTCGGAAGGTGACGAGTTCGATCCCGGTTTCAGGCATACATTTTTTTTGTGATTTTTTATACTTTTTAATATTTTTTTATATAAAACTGATTTTTTTTTGTTTTTAGAACAGCTTTTTTAAGATCAACTTTTTTTTGTTTCCCCAACGTTGGTAAGTTGTTTCCAGCAAATCATTTACGTTTTAAGCTGTTAAGTATTAAAGGTCTCGTTAGCTCAGTGGTTAGAGCGGTCGGCTGCCAATCTATCGGCCAGGGTTCGAATACCGGCTGGACCAAAAAAATTATGAATAAACTTTTTTTAAATTTTAATTTGGAAAATCTACTTTTAGACTACATATTTCATGGGTTTACCAACAATTTGGCAACGTTGGAAATTTGTTTCCCCAGTTCTTGTCCGACAATTTTTGAACAGACGTACCTTTTGTCTAATGATGTTATCATTTTGGGATTGGGAAAGCACTTGTTGCCATCACTTGTGCCTTGCAGGCGTTGGTCGTTTTGTCTTTTAAATAAAATAGTTTAATTAAAACTATGATATGAAGTTTTTTTTTCATAAAGTTTAAGAAATTTTTCATTTATATTATGAAGAAAATTTCAATAGTTTAGTAAAAAAAATTTCATTAAAACTCGTCCCACATAATATTTTCACCCTTTTTTCAAAATCTTTTGCAAAAAATATATTTTGCTGTTATTTTTCCTTACATTGCATAATATTAATGAATTTGATATTTAACAAAACTGTATATTAAATGATTTTTTTTATTTTCATTTTCAGATTTTTTTCCTGGACGTGAAATTTTTTGAGGTGAGTTCACTATTTTGTTATATATTTATTTATAATCCTAAGTTTGTAACGTTTCCTTTGATATCAATATCTTATAACCAGAGAAGACATATTGCACACCCAGTTTAAAAGTGACTCAACTCAAAATTTTAATTTTTCGGTTTTATATGCTTTAACTATGCACAATATACTTGTTTATCTATAAAAAAAATATCAGTGTATTTTGACGTTGTTACTGTTGCTAAAAAACAGTTATGTCTTTCTTTATGCTTCAATTGGTATAAAGTTGAAAATGTTTTTTTTTCGATTTTTGAGAAATGAAAAATTTTGAGTTGAGTCACTTTTGTACTAGGTGTGCGATATTTGCCTTTGTTGCTTTTTTTTTGCCAGTTTTAGTCATATTTACTTATTTTGCCATTTATTTTTAATATTTGGTCTTAAAAACAGCTTTTTCTTGCGATTTTTGAGCTTTAAAATTGCCTTGTTTCAGATTTTCTTCGCTTAAGATGCTTTTTTTCTCATTTTTATTTAATTTTTTCTTTGAAAAACTTTAATCTTTTACTATTTTTATAGTTTTGCTATTTTTTTTTTTTTGCTTTCTTCCAATATTTTGTTGCCATAAACACAACGAATTTTTCCATTGTTTTGTCCTCTCTGCTTACCAGTATACGAGACTCTAGGCCATTTAATAAATTAAAGGTTGTATGTTTTTTTTTTTTTTTTAATTTAAAATTTTATTTTTATTTTCGTTTTTTTTGTTCTTAATTAATTTTGTTTCAGTTTTTGTGTAGTTAGTCAATTTTTACCGTTGCCAATTTTTTTTATTTTAATTTACCAAAAAAAAAAATTTAATTTTACAAATATTATTAGTAATAAATTTCTTGTTTATTTCTTGTCATCTTTTTTGTTGTTGGTGTCATTTAATATTTTTCATTTATTTATTTTTTTTGGTCTGGCTCTTCTTACAACACAATTTTTGCTATGGCAACATACCTACTTATATAATACGATTTATTGAAGTAATTAAAAATTACAATTATGGTTTTTTGTTTCTGTCATTATGCTACTTTTTGAAAAGATACATAAATATCTTATGATAAAATTTTGATATTTTTTGTTTTTTTTTTATACAATTACAATTTATAAGCAGTTTTTGCTTTTTAGGGGATTTTAGGTTTTTTTTAAAGAGATTTTGTCTAAAAATTGTAATCCCTTATGCATCAGCATATCAAATATGTATATATTATTTAGTATTTATTATTTTCATTTAACTATATTATTTGGTATATATTTTCATTGGTTTTTTTTTTTTTTTGTTTTACTAAAATTTAATTTTTCATCTTGTGGCAAAAAATTTACTTTATTACATTAGTTGAGGATTTATTTTCACTTGAATAATTTTACAAATTTCAAATTCATAAAATGTATTGTTGTTTGGTTTACATGTATTTATTTCTATGGGGTTTGTAAGTGAAAATGTACTTTTACATAGTTGTAGATGTATGTATGTTGTATATTTTACAAATGATTGTTTTAAATTGTATAAAACATAATAATTAATTGAATAGTTTAAAGATTTTATATTTCTGATCATAAAGTCTGTACATTTTAATGAATTGTTAGCAAATAATTTAAAATAGAACTTTACTTAAATAATTTGTTTTTTAAACACGTTTCTCTATACATAGAGCGTAGGAGTAGGCAAAACTGCAGACATAAATTACTATTTGTAGAAAAAGTATTTATTGCTTGCTTTGATAAATCGTAGCACGCATCACATATTTAAGTTTAATTCGTGCTAGAAAATAAATACAAATTCTTATGAGAAAACACATTATAGCTCACTTGTCACTTAGAAAAACATTTATATCCTACTCCAGTTTATTTTCCAAAGCCCCTCTCCACCGCCTTTCAATCACACACAATTCATTCGTATGCATCATAAGCCAACAGTGTATATATTTTATGTTAAGAAACATAGTAAAAAGAAAAATCATGAATCATAACATACAGTAGAATACAGTTAAGAAGAACTAGATATTATTATTAACACTCACAATATTATTTCGTTAAAAAAAACTATCTAAAATAAAGGGTCCGCCATCTAACATTTTTTTTTTCAACTAGTGCTTATTTCGTGAATGGTAACACTTAGCTCATGTCTGATTTGACAGATAATTAGTTTTATCCTTCCGCTGAACGAATATGGTTGTGTATACGCTTGAACAACGCTGGGAAATATTGCGACATTACTTTGAAAATCATGGTAATGTTGCAGTATGTGTGCCGATACACCCAAAACGAGTCACTGTTTGGTGCGGATTTTGGTCCAGAGGCATAATTGGGCCATTTTTCTTCGAAAATGAGCAAGGAGTGGCCGTAACAGTCAATGGCGATCGTTATCGGGCCATGTTGAACGAATTTTTGTTCACAAAAATTGAAGAGGAGGAAATACAGCTGCACACAATCGATAATGTGCTTAAAAATTGGACCGATCGTGTAGGCTACTGCATGGCCAGCCGAGGCAGCCATTTGAATGAAATTATTTTCCATTATTGAACATATTTTTATATTTAGTTTAAAAAATGAATTCATTAGTTCATAATTGTAGTAAAATTAATTGAAAGTCGGTCAAAAACAATCTTCAAACGTTTGTTTTTAAAATTTGAAATTTAAATGTTCTTTATGATTTTGTTATTACAAACCCCAATACACACAACAGAAGTCAATGTTTGTTTAAACAATTTCTTGTAATTTCAATTAAAATCTTTTTTAAAAAAGGGTTTAAGGAATTACTTGAAAATATTTTATAGATGCTTAAATTAAAAAATTTTAAATTTATCATCAGTTAACTCAACTACTGCTGAAAGTACGTATTTTTTGTAGTTGGTTTTTTGAACTAAACTAATAAAAATAATAGTAAAAATTTTGCTAAAACTTTTAAAAATTTGTTCAAAATTAGGTTGCAGGAAAAACTACTAAAATGAGCAAATTTTTTTTGGTTAAATGTTAGTAAGATAAAAATTGTCAAACTCTAATTTGCAAAAAATTTACAATAATTCATTTATTTATTTTATTTTTATTTTATTAATTAATAATCATATAATTACAAATTTATACTATTACCCTAACCGAGCACTAGCTACTATGGCCTTCGGCGCGTTGTAGCGAAAACAGACCAGTGCCTCTGGTGGGAATCGAACCCACGACCCCCGCACTGATAAGCCAGCACGCTACCAACTAGCCTACCGGTGCGCACAAATTCATTTATATTTGAGCTAAATTGTAGTTAATTGAAACTAACAGATTAATTTGCTAAAATCAGTCAAAAAATTTCTAGAAATTCTAAAAATGTGAAATTTTTTAAATTTTTTTATGCGAATAAAAATCTGTCCTTCTGAAACCAGCTGTCTACAATTTTTTTTATCAAATATTTCTGTTGATTTTAGCAAAATATGCTGTTATTTGCATTCAACAAAATTAAGGGTAAATTTACCAAAATTGTTAGTAATAATACAGTTTTTATTTGCTGTGTTATTTGCTAGAAATATTTTACCATATTTTTTGCTAGTGATTGGCAGAGTAAATTGATAGTTTTAATTGACTAAAATAACTCAAACTCAAATATTACAAAAAAATTGTAAATTTAACAGTTTTATTTTTGCTCTTCTATTTTCCTAATATTTACCAACAAAAATCTGCCTATTTTAGAACTTTTTTCTGCTACGTAATTTTTACTTAATTTTTAGTAGCCTTTTATGCTATATTTTCAGGTTTATTTCTATGAGTGTACTGATAGAAAAAGTTTAAAAAATATATATTTCGGTGTATTTTATTTGACACAGAAGAAATTATTGTCAATAAAATTTCTATTAAAACTTTTGTTTGGTTTCAAACTCACTTTCAATTGAAAGCTAAATAATATCTATTGAATATTTAATTGATAATGAATTTGAAGCGCCCAAAAAATCTTTTTTTATAACCCGTAATGAACAAGAATTTAAAAAAAATACAAAATTTAAAAAATCACCAAAATTGAAAAAAAAAATCGTCAAAAATGTATTAAATTGAAAAAATCGCTAAAATTAAAAATAAATATCCAAAACTGAAAAAAAACGACAAAAATTAACAAAATCGTCAGGTTTAAAAAAAACATCCGTAAAATTAAAAAAAAAAAATTGTTAAAATTTAAAACAAATACACACAGAGAAAAATTTAGCTATTTGCTAACTAAAAATCGGTTAATAAGACTCAAATTCGGTTATAACGAATTTCAGTCGTTTGGTACATGTGAAGACCAGTTTTCACAAAAAAGTACGGTCAATTCAACTGATTTTTAGTTGCACCACCCAAAACATTCCTAAATCTAATATAGATATCGTTGTATTAACTGTATTTATAAGTTCTTTCCATTAAAATACACTTTTCAATTTGGTTAGCACTTTATTTCTCTGTGTGTAGGCAAAATAAAATAAGTGCCAAAATTTAAAAATAAAAAGTAATTTAAAAAGCGTCAAAATTTAAAAAAACTGCCAAAATTAAAAAAAAAAATTGAATGGAAAATATTTTTAAGACATGGACGTTTTAAATTTTATTTTTTTGTTTTGTTTTCAATTTTGTCGATTTTGTTTATAATTAAGTGTTTTTTTTCAATATTGTCGGTTTTTAAATTTTGAGATTTTTTCCCTCAATTTTAGATTTTGATGATTTTTTCCTAATTTTTGGAGATTCTTTTTTTTAAATTTAAATTTTTTTTTAGTATTAGTGTCCTGTAGGAAATGGAATGAATCAATCCCAAATTTTTCAATGTTTCTTGAAACTTGAAGGATTTGACAATATCCTATTAAAAGTCTAATCGTCTATGCCCTATATCGTCCGAGAAAATAAGTACCAATAATTATGAAAAAAATATTCATATTTTTTAACTTTGTGGTCATACTATTATAAAGCTACATCTATCCTTTGTAGATACACATCACACTCTTAGAAATCGTTTGGAAAGGGTAGATAATGCAACAAAAACTAAAAATGGAACATATGTCAACCATTCGTTGTCAGTGGTTTAAGTTGCTATATATTTTTCTATTTATCCTTCGTATAGTCCTCATAAAAATTAGGAATCACATGCATCACATGACATTTCTGTTTATTTCCCATTGTTATGCATGTTCTTTTATTAACGATAGTTTACATTTTTTAATTTTCATATGTAATTTCAAAGCAATCTAACAAACTAAACAATAAACATCCTTAAGGATTTCCAGGTTTATCATTTTATATTGTAACTTCTTTTGTTAGTCTTAAGATTGCAACGTTATCATTTCCTCTTTAGTCTATATCTACAGAAAATGTTTCCATTTGGGATTTTAGTACAAACATTTAATAGTTTATTACTGTATACCCGACTTCATTTTAACCATGTTATACTGTACGTATTATTTTTTATGTGGTACATAATATTTGCAGCGTTGCAAAATGCCACCACTACTACAAATATTTATGTATAGAGAGATGCATATGAAAAACAAAAAAATTTTATATAAAATATAAAACAAGAGTTGTTATGACTTGGTATTGTTGCAAACATCTCACTTTCATATTGTCATTATTTTTTCCATACACTCACACACACACTCACATAAAATTGGAACACTTTAAAACCACAATTCACTTGCGGTGATATTTTGTTTTTCACATTCTGTTAAAGTCTGTGTTGAAGAAATTTAGACGTTCATATAAATGCAAGACTATTTTGTACGCACTGCACTGGCACAAACAAGTGAAAATTGTTATTTGGCAAAAAAAAAACTAACTTTTCTTAATTTTTTTCACAAGTAGAAAATGTAGCACAAACAAAGTTTGTGTGTAAGAATTACTGTCGTGGTAGTACTTCTGCGTTAGTGGTTGCAGTGTGTTTATATGAATTGTGACACATTGTTAAAAGTGTGACAATAAAATGTTGGCAATTAGTGAAATCATTTTTGTCATACGATTGTTTTTTATTGTTTTGCCAATTAAATGTTACATGAAGTTGTTGCTTCTCGTTTTTTTTTTCTAATTGCACTCATATGTATCATTATCTATTGGAACGATTTGTTTTAAAAGATTTTCCATTAACTTTTGTTATAACTTTTGTTAGTTTTTGGTTAACAGACTTATACAACAGATTAAAAAATCTCTGGAGAAATACAAAATAATTTAAAAGTATATAAAATATAATTTTAAAATGAAAATTGACTACATAGTTTCATAAATTTACAATAATTATTTTTTTATATAAATATTTACACTTTTTCTAAGCTAAACATCATTTCCTAAAGTTAGAGAAATCACTCTTTTGGCGGAAAAATAACACAAGTTTACAGCCCTTGTGGGCAAAGGATATCAAGAAGATTTTTAATTTGGAATTTGTGAATTAATATATTTTTAGTTTTCCCTAACTTTGCTCAATATTTCCACTTTAGCTGGAGAAAGAATTTAGGCCACAAAAAAAACACAATTGTATAGACTACGCTGAAAGAGACCAGTACCAGCAGGACCTGTACTAAGGGGACAATAGCCGGTCCTAAGTAGGACTTTTAATAATAAAGAGAATGTTAACATGGTGTGGCGTTGTCACAGGAGAAGGTCAATTTACAAATGTTTGACACCTTGTGACGAGTTACTTGGTGAATTAAAAAAAAAATCAACATGGCGCCTTCTTTACCTTCCCAGCTTACGTTGGCTACACTGATATAATAAAATTTTACATTTTTTGTTTTTTTTTTGCTAAAACTACTAAAAATTAGTTTGAAATGATGTTACAGGAGAAACTGCTAAAGTTAGCAGATTTTTCTTTTTGTTAAATATTAGCAAGATAAGAGTAGCAAAAATATATCTGTTAAACCAACAAAAATTTAGTTATATTTGAGCCAAATTTTAGTTAATTAAAATCAAAAATTAAACTGCGCAAATCTCTCTGCAAAATTTTTTTTGCAAATTTTAACAGTCAATTTCTATTTTCAACGAAATAAAATTTATCTCGAATACAACTAAAATTTTGTAAATTTAACAGTTTAATTTGTTTCTGTTCTTATTGTACTAGTACTTAGAAAAAAATCTGCTAATTTTAGCAGTTTTGCCAGCAACGTAATTTTAGCTACTTTTGAATAGTTTTCTATGCTATTTTTACAGGGTTGTTCCTATGAGTGGGGTATAAATGTTGGCTAGCTAACAGCAAATTTATATTTTTTGCTAGAGGAATTTAAAGATAAATTAAAATAGGATAGGACCTTTGAGGTCAATTGACTCATTTTGTAAACTTTTTATAATTTAAGTAAGTACTTCATTGGCTCTATTGTCAAAATACCTTTCAATTAGTAGGTGAAGGTGGGGTAATTTGGGACGTGGGGTATTTTGGGATTTTTAATTTTTTCCCATATTAATGTATTCTTTGAAATGTTAACTATTGTGTCTTGTTTCTAAGTAAATTATTATCACTTTGAGCAATCCATATTTTAGAAGCCGTATTTTTTATTTACTATTTTTCTTGTTTTTTGTAAAAGAAAAATATTTTCTCTTACAGTTTTAACGCTTCTTTATGTTGTTTGTATGGCATATATTGGCATATATTGTAAATGATTAATTTATTTGGACATTGCGCCGCGGAAGTTCAATAAAAAAGCAACATAGCCTTTCCAGGAGTATGATTTGCTAAAAGCCAAACTTAAAGAATGGAGTCCATTCAATAGACGGCGCTTCAAAGATTTCTGCTAAGAAACTTCACGCTACTTAACCATTTATTAAAAAAACACTGCTCTTATCATAAAATAACGGCCACCTTTTATATATGCATTTATTACAACTCGGAATATTCCTTTTCTTAATGTTTATCATATTTTATTTTGTAGTTTTATTCTTTCAGTTACTTTTTTTCTTTTTCATTTATCTTGTTAATTATCATCTAATAAACAAGAATTGCCGTTAAAAATATTGTTTTTTTTTTAATACTAGTATATTTTATATGGAGTCCCAAATTGGCACACAACTCCCCTAATTACCTTACCTTTTCTTCATTAAACAAATGCCCAAAAAATCCAACTAGCAAATAATTTCGTTGTGTTCTTTTGGGTTAAGAAGCTGCGCCACTAACCACTCTTTGGAAGGAATGTATCAAAAGACCAAACAAAAATAAGGGTGGGTGCTTTTTAGGAGCTAAAAAAGTAATCTCAAATTACCCCACCTTACCGATTATAAATCCAAGTCCGCACAGAGCCGAGGCAGCTTTTTTATTCGAACTGCTTTTTTATGTAGAAATATATTATTTTTAACAATAATCGAACCACTAAATGGTCAGTTTTTCGACTCTATAAGATGTTGCAGATTTAATATGCAAACACTGTAATTTTCGGTATAATAACGAAGCCGATATCGATTGGATTTTACAGAAAATTTATTCTTTTTCGAGACGACATTGTTTCATTTTACATACTGGGATTCTTTTTTCTATCCCTGCTAAAAAGGCACCCGTGCCTATTTTTTCTGTATCCTCTATTACATATCCAAATTTCATGAAAATCTAAGGGGCACCACAAAGTTTATCTTCTTGTTAGTCTACATAGAAAATCATTTTGGATTAAAAAAGAAATCTAAAAAAAAAATATTTAAGTCGGATTAAAATATAATTGATATTAATAAAAAAAAATTATTTAAAACTGTCTGATTCAAACATTTAATTCAGCTAAAGACTTAATTGCTTTAATTAAAAAAATATATATAATTAACATCTGAATATACTTAATTAAAATTTTAAAATACTTAATTAAATTTAAATTTTTTATTGATTATATTAAGATTTCAATAAAAAAAATGATTTGAATTAAACAATTTAAATTAAATTAAAATTTAAAATATGTTTTTTTTTTATATTTATTAAAATAATAATTGATTTAATTAAAATCTTAATACATTTGATTAAAATTTTATAATAATTTTTAAATTTTTATTAAAATTTTATTAAAATATATTTTCACGAATAGATGGAGTTTAGTTTTCATGCAAACAACTAAAAATTTAACTAAAGTTTAGTAGATTTTATAGTTTTGTTGCTGTTTTTATTTTAATAATATTTAGCAAAAATATTCTGCTAATTTTGCTGTATTCTTTTTGCAACGACATTTTTAACTAATTTTTAGTAAATTTTTCTCCTATTTTTACAGACTTATTTTTATGAATGTACACAAAATTATTTTACAACTGCTAAAGTTTGCGGATAAACTATAGTTATGAAGGTTAAATTTATATGGAAATATCTGTGTTTAAAGTTGCACTCTGCTTATTTTTAGAAAAGTTACTCGCAGGAAAAATTCATATCATTTCAAGTTTTTTTTTAAAACCATTTATAAAAAAAACTTTATAAAATTTCCTCTCTTCAATTTAAAGAGTGATTTCTCTTAACCTGCGGTTCAAACTTGTATTTTTATTATTTCAGTAGTGAATAATTTTATAAAGTTAATAATTTTTTACACTTACATACAAATATTTGTAAAATTTTTGGGTTTTTTGTAACACTAATACTAATTTTCAGTTGTAAGAATTGTTTTTTTTTTTTCGTTTAATATCAAGAGTTTTTTTTTTTTTTGTTAATAATTTACACTCGTATCACATCACCCGGTGTGGATTTTGTTTTTTAAATCACTAAGACTGCCATCTAAAGATGTTCGTTCACTACTTGAACCCACAGCGTCGTCGTGATCATTATCGTTATCTTGCGTTGAATCAAATACATCATCACTAGCCGTTTCACCAAGTAAACCACTAAGTGTTGGTCATCTCAGTGATTCACGTCACATAAATACATCACCCCCACCACCGCCAACACCCACACCAACAACTGTGGAAGACTTGCGTGGAGTTGTGGGCACTCCATGGGGACATGTTGCCCCCACTGTTGTTATTGTGCTGGAGGAGGGAGGTGGTGGTACCATACCTTTTGATTCATCCTCAAATGTTACCATCTTTTCTCGAGGTTTCATTACAATTTGCACTTGTTGAGGAGGTGGAGGTGGTCCACATAGCAACGTTTGGGGTGGACCTAATTGTAGGCCATGTGCAAAACCCATACCACTATTCTGTATAGTAGGTGAACATCGTCTAGGCGGAGGTAATGCTAAATCTCCCACACCGGACAGATTGAATTCACTTATACTACGTGGCACAAAATACTCAATATGATGTTCTGGTATACCAGTTGATCTTCTTATGGGTGTATTACGTTGAAAATTTGAGTTTATAGCTCGTCTTGGCAAAGAATTGTACTGTGAGAAGCTATGGGCTGGTCCAAAGAACATAGTCTGATGCTGGCCCATGCCAGTATTGCCAACAATGCTGCCTGATAGCAGGTCAGCAGTAGGTCGTTGTCAGGAAGATTTTGGCGTTACTGCTACCGAAACCAGTGAAACATCATCTGTTTGTGGCATAACATGATCTTGTACACTAAATCTTCGTAGCCACATCACTAACTCAGTTTGTATTAAACTAAAACACATGGCTACCACAGCCATACCAATCAATATATAAGCAGATGCCAAATATAATGTTAAATTTCCCGAAGGTGTAAGCTCTCCAAAACCAATGGTACCCAAGGAGGTAAAGCAAAAATACAAAGCTTCCAAAACACTCCAATTTTGCATTTTGTGAAAGAGTAAAGCTCCTGATGTTATATAACATATTAAGACCATAACACATATGGAGATGGGAACACTGGGTGAACCAGTCGATTGATATGTTTACTTAATGGACCATACTGATGAGCTGCCAACATTTTGGCATTTGGATAATGTTTACTACTTTGATTGTTATGACTCTTAACATCATTTGAATGTTTCTTGTTGGAATTACCACCCGATGAAATGGATGCATTAGCACCGCCACTACCACCACCACCACTCCCACTGCTAATGACACTTTTCGAACGAGCCTTACGAAATAAACAACGCATTCCAGCCGATAAACCTTCACCCATGGCAGAGAGATATAGTAACACTATGGGTATACCAAATAGAGCATAAATTAAGGCAGCTATACGACCCCATTGAGTTCTGGGTGAAATGCCACCATAACCTAGAAAGAAACAAAAAACAGAGAACAGAGCATTAAATTTACGCTTGATCAAAAATTAATGTTGATGAGAAATCAAATACTAATTAACAATGTACGAATATAAAAATGTAAGTGTTAAAGTGTCCTCTATTGCTAGACATTTTCATTTCTAATTTCCTTTCAACATCATCTTTTGTCTTTGTATTGTGATTCTTGAAATCAATGTCACTCATACATATAACATGAAACAAAACTAAAATGTCTCTTGTTAAATTCATTGCCACTTTTATACGCAAATTACTCATACCACAACAATAGCTTAAATGTTAGTCTTGTAATTTGTGGTTACATCCATGTGTTTAATGCCTAGTGTCATCAAACAACCAAGCACACACACACTCACACACACACACTCTTTCGTCTGCTCATTCATTCATTTAGTGGTCTCTTCACTCGTCACAGCACCATCTATATCTAGGGTGTTGTTAACTAAATTGCCTTATTGTAGAATGAAAGCACACTGTTTGTTTGTTAGTGGCTGGCTGGATGGCCTTAAGCCTGTGGTCAATTTAAGCTTGATTTGGAGAAAGGGTTTTGAGTGTAAGAAAACATTTTATCAACAAATTTAAGCAACCAGTTAAACAGTTGGACTGTTTTAACCCGTTTTATGCACATGATTTTATTAAACTTCTATAGATTTTCCTGTTACCAAAAGTTTTTTTTTTTGCAAAAATAATCCCTTTCATTCTATTAAAGTTTTAATACATTGTCGATAAGCCACAAATTAAAAGCCTGTGTTTTTTTTGGCTGCCCTCTCTTAAACTTACTTAAGATCTTATTCAAATTTGATACATGCCCGAATGTAAAACGATAAATTAATACTGACAAGGACAGTCTGCCCATGGGCATTTTCTGATCTTAAAGAAACTCGGATATGTGATAAATTAGCAAAAAATAAGGGAAAAACAAAAAAGGGACATGTCCTAATTTGATTATGCTCTATCACATATCTGAATTTCATTAAGATACAATAGATTTTGTCATTGAAATGTAACCAAGGAACGGTTTCACAGAATTAATGAAAAGTTCATTTAACTTACGGTAATTTATTATTAAAAAAAAAAAATATTTTTTTATGAAATTACAAAATTGTTTTAATAAATACTTATGAACAATTTAATAATAGTAATTAAATTTCATGTATATAATGAAATTCTTAATAGAACCTACAAAAAAAATCTTATGAAATTGTTATATTAATATCAAGAAGCATATTTCTTTCCATGTAGGACAATTAAAGTGTTTCCATATTCTTCAATGCAAATCCTTAAGAACACTTAACAGCTTATATACCCCGCCCTTTCATCATTCAAGCTGAAATTGAAGCCTTAAAAATAATGTACAAAACATATGAGTAATATTTATTACAAAATAATTTAATATTAAGTATACGCCCACATACTTTTACAAAATGTTTAAGCGAAAAAATCTATTATATTTTAAAATTTCTGTAATAAAATTTTAGAAAAATCTGGTACTATACATTTATATAATTACATTTATACACTGAGAAAATTATCTGCCTGATATCAATGAATATTTGCATTAGAGATATGATGTGTCACTGGAATTCGTACATTGAATCTTAATGCATAGATATATATATGCCATCTATGCAGTATTTCATAAAATGTAATGAAAAATTTCATATTATTTATTAAAAATTTCATACTACAAATGAAAAAATTTCATTAAAATTGTTTTATTAAAACAGTGAATCAATTTTAAGAAATTCTCCATTCACATTGTGAAAAAAAGGAATGGTGGAAAATTAATGATTAATGTTTTTTTAAAGCTCTGCCTATTATGGAGGCTCTAGATTTTCTAAAACTTCGGGTTCTGATTAGCCAGACCGAAATACTAGTATCAACCTAGCTAAAAAACTTTTCATTAGTTTAGTGAAAAAAAAGTTCATGAAAACTCGTCGAAGGAATTCTCTCTGTGTACAGACTTAAATTGACATTTAACATTTATATATAGAATTCACTGAAAATAAATCAATGTCTCATAATGGGTTAAGTAATAAAATTACACCCAATACCCCTTTGTCTGAGTATAGGTCGCCACATACACATACATACATTACACGCATACCCATACAAAAGTAAATACATTTATACACGTATCTTTTAGCAAGTGTTGAGAATTGTAGAATTAAAAGTTTTCTACTTGAGGCATTTACAGTCTAATAGCCTTTAATGGGATGCTAATAAAAAACATATAAAATAAAATGAAACACTATACAAATCAAATAAAATGCAGGGTAAAAAAAAAACAACAACACTCAAAACGGACAAAAAAAATACTAAAGGAAAATAAAGAAGAAGGGACATACAAACGAATTTGCTAGCACAAGCCGTCTATGTGCTACACACATACATTTATATGGATGTTAAAGTATAAGAATGAAATTTTGCTCTATGATGATTTTCTCCATTTCCCTATACTCCTCCGTTTTTTTTTTAATTTTTATATTTGGAGTAGACCACAAAAAGTTACGACATTTTTCCGGTCCTCAATGGTAGCTGGCGGTTGTAAACTTTTAATGTGTAAACTTTTATAATTGAGTAAAAATTGTAAAATTTTACAAGAGACTCTAATAAAACTACGAAATGAATGTTAAATCCACAGATACAGAAGCACGAACACACACGCATAGACACATAATAACATAAAAGTAATATAATTCTATGATACTCCTTACAACTTACGTACTTAAACATTCATACATCTACATGTGTGTGGTTAGTAAGAGTGGGCTAAACAAAAAAAAGGGTATAAAAATTTACAGTTAAAACCTTAACTGTAATCATATAATACATACATACGAATACATTTTTTCATTTTATATCTCAATACATCTTTTAAAAATAAATATCTACTATCTTTCAGTAAAATAGGATGAAGCTTTTTACTTAAAACACAATCACATGAACTATACATGAATACTTTGTAAACGTGTATATTTATGTGTGTGTGTGTGTGTTTGATTATATATAAAGGTTTATATCTGTATATATAATATGTTGTGGTATGAAATGCAAATTAAACATTATGTATTGGCTGAACGTAAAATGAATTTATAAAATTAACTTGACCTTTGGTTTAACAACCAACCACATAGCACCAATATAGCCATATACAAGAAATTATGGTATATACATTAGGGGTATAACTTTTGATTTTTTTTTGTAATTATCATATTTTACCTATCCTAGTCGTATAAACTTAATTTTATTTTTTCGCGCCTTATAAAAAAGTTCCCGCATAAACGTTTTTGAAGTTAGATACAATTTTTTTTATTTATTTTAACTAATTATGCTACAACGATACCTATCGATCTTAAAAGAAACAAACGTTTTCAAAGTTGTCATTTTTCGCGGATTTTGATAAAGAAAGATTATAGCGTTGTTTTGCGATAGGGCATATAATTTCGCAAAATAAGGAGCACTTCGCGTTAAAAGTAATTTAGATTATGTTGTGTAGTCATTTTAGTCAACTAATGCAACTCTAATGGTAAAAACGTCAAAGAAATAGTGTGCGACCGAAGACTTCGGCAAAAAAAAACAATATTTGGTCGGTTTTTTTGTTTTTTTGTTTGGGGACAATGTGGACACATTTTGATATGGAAAACATATTAATTGAGACATTTTAATTCGATTTGATTAAAAATTTAAAAAAAAAATCGAATTTTAGCTGTGAAGTTAAATAATCGGTCGCCGAAGTTTTTCCGCTTTGGCCGATTATTGAACTCATTGCTTAACTAATGACTTTTCTTTAAATTTGTCACTGAAAATCGCATCTAACTAATAAGCCCAATAATACCGAACACCGACAAAACTAATTCTCTGGCCGAAGTCTTTGGTCGGACACTAGAAATAAATGCAGTTCAAGAGAATGAAGCTTATGTGGGAAGTTTTTCTTTCAAAACTACCCGAAAAATATACTTTTATTATTAATACAGTATTGCCCATCAAATGGTGATAGGTACAATTTTGCAGCAAAAAAAGTTGTTACCCTAATATACATTTTTGTTGTCATGAGGAAAAACTTAATGAAGTGCAATATTACATTTAATTTACAACATGTTACTTATTAGTAATTATATAATATTGTACAATTACACAGGCACACACAAGCACATACAAATGAGTGTGCAAATATGTGTGTGGCATGTCAAATTTGAACATCTTTAAGGTATTAAATTTTGTTTTTATTTAAGTATATAAATTTGCATATTTAATTTATTTTAAGAAAAAAATTAATATAAATTTTAACTAAATATAAAAAATATGCCTTTATTATCCTCATGGTACTTATAAATTAAGTGGGTTATTTAATTGGTGATTTCACTAGATAGAAAATTGCGGAAATAGAAAAAAATAGGCTAAATCTTAGTACAATAATTAAATTAATTTAATTTAATAAATATCATTAAAATTTAAGCTCCATCCATTCCATTTCGTTCCAAGTGTTAAGTGTTCCAATTCCATGCTTTCCTTGTTGGATTCCATTTCGTTCGCTTTGCCTAGAGTTTCGAATATACTTGTTACCCGTTCCTCTCTATTTCATTCCCCATGTCTAGTGTATCATTCCCCGTTCCATTCCATATCGTACCCATTTGGAATTGAAATTTTAATGGTAATGCAAATTTAAAGTATGTATGTTCAAAAAATTTTACTAAGGATTTCAAATCTAACAAGCAGTGATTAAAATCACTTAAATTCCTAGGGAATTGGACAATGGGTTGACAAATGGTTGACAATGGGTTATTCTAACTATATGAATTCTTTAAATGATTCCATTAGAACCAATTACATAAATCCAAATTTAGAATATATTCCTACAAAAACTTTTTTAAAGCAATAAACCGGTTTCTGACATAAGCAACACTACTCAACAAATTTCTACATTTTGCAGAACCTGTCTCTGAAATATGTATCTTTTAATAAACGCTGAATTAAATCAGTCAAAAATTTGTTTTCTTCTTTGCAATTTTAGAAACATCGCCCATCATTAGTTTAATTTTTTGTATATTTTGCTTAATTTTTCGAAATGTAACCTCAAAATCATGCAATTTTTTTTTAGAATATAAATCTATTACACTTATTTATAATTTGAGTATAATGATGTCGGTGCTTGTATCAAGATATCTCACTGGTATTGCATTGAAGTTGAAAATTTTACTCTTTTAGTTTTATCTTTATAAATTTTATGCGTGTTAGAAAATTCTTAAAATTTTTTGTGCAAAACATAAATTATTATATCAAAGTCAACTTTGTATTTTTTTTTATATAGAGTTGATAGAATTTTACAAGTCAAGTATAAAACACATGCTCTATTTCTTTTGTAAAAAACCAAAGTTTCCTTAATTGATGATAAGTACTATTGTACTTAAAAATATTTCACTTACTTCATTCTTCAATTTATACGATAACTAACCTTAGTTTTTTTGTAACTTTCTATAGTAAAATTTAAAAATTATCAAATTATCAGTTAAATAAGATAAGAAACAGAAAACTGCAGAACATGAAGGCATAGAACATAGGGGTTTTTTTTTACATGGTCTATGTTTTTTGGATATAAAAAGATTTAAAAATTTGTTATTCAATATCACTAATAAACACTATGGAAATTATTTGAAACTGGTATGTACACTTAGGATATTATGTAGGTAAAAACGACAGTAATTGCAGTCAAAAGCAAATGAAATTTCACTTAAAGAAAGGACGACTAACATTTCATTAAATTCACATATGTATGTTAGTAAAAAATAAACAAACATTTATTTTTTTATTTTGTTTGTTTTTTTAAATAACAAACAACAAATGCAACAAATGAATGTAAAATTATAAAACAGTCATTTGATGTGGTTTGTTTTTTTTAAAAGAAACAACAAGGTTAGTAACAAATGTAATTTGTTCTACAAATGACTGACAATTACATTAAAATAAAGAAACTGTATTACAACCCAAACAAATACACATTTTCAAAGCAGAAGATTCCTGAGTGTATTTGTGTTTAAACAAAACTGCATATAAATGTAATTAATTTTAACTTGGCTAAAAACATTTCAATTTGTATTCTATACAATAAGCTTAGGTATACGCTAGTTTTAGTTGACTTTACACTTTTTTTTGCGTGTAAACTAGACATTCCAGTGAACACAGTGATGGCAACTTATTTTGCTATTCACAAAGCGCTTAAATTTTACTCATGGTGTCAAAACATAAAAAATCACCAAATTAGTGCTTTTGTAATTTATCGTTAAAAATTTTGATTCTTTTTAGCCAATTTCGTTTTAAAGACCAAAAATGTGTTGAAAAAGCGCTAAAACTCCAATAAAAATTATCAGAAACTCCAATTTTTTACAGTCTTAAGTCTTACAATTCACTGACAATTTTTCACTAAATTGAATTTAAAAAACTAATTCTTTTTCTATCGGGCTTGGCATATATTTTCGCGAAAGTACGAACAAACTACTGGAATATACCCCGAAATTGTCGGTGAAGAAATGTGGTTACTTTATTTTTAGTTCGAAAACCAATTATAAAACAGTTTTATTGTCAACTTTTTGTCATTCTATAACTTTGTTAACAAATTTAATAAAAAAAATAATTCCATTTACTATTTTTGTTGCGCTTTTGGCTTTCAAAAAGTTAGGCAACACTGCTTTGGTATACCATCAATTTATTTTCCCTCAAATTAAATGGTTTAATTAAAGCATTTCTAAATAAAACAAAAATCACATCAATATTAAACAATATGCCAAAATTAGTATTTAAGCTTATAATAAATATAAATTATATAACAAAATTATCAACATTAAAATAACCCGTAAAAGGCCAATAAAGGACAAAAATTAATTTTTATTAATTTACATACATTATGAACATTTAATGTTGAAAATAAACGCACATTTTTCTCTATGTATATTGGCTATAAAATAAAAAATAGAACAAAAAGTTATTTGGTTAAACAAAAAAATTAATTAAAAAAATAAAAAGTAATTGCTTTTACAACAAAACCATAATATTTATGCAGCAAAACATTTGCCACAGCCAAACAAAATGAAAAAAATATAAAAATATACACATCAAATGCATAAAAAAAAAACAATGAATATTAAATGAGGAAATTAACAGTTCAATTCAGGAAAATGATCAACGAATTGTTAGTCAAACCAATATTAACATTAACATTAAAAATAAAGCAACAAAAATAAAATATAAAGCCACAAATCAAAAAAGAAAAAAAAAGAGCAGAAAGGTTAATAAAAAATTATGTATGTTCTAAGCAGAGCTTTAAACGAATTCCAATTCGAGCTTAATTCACAAAATATTGAAATGATTATACCATTCCTTAAGAATTAATTTATTAGCTTAATTTCCAAAGCTTTAAAAATGATCACATATTTGCATGAATTTCACTGTAATGAAAGTTTTTGTTAAACTAACTTTGGCAAATATTAATTTTTTGGTACACGTAATTTTTGAATCTTTTTACATATTTAAGATAAACTCATAGGTCATCCTTTTTCGCTATGCTGTCATATAAATTGCAGGCGCTTTTCGCGTTTTTCTCATGAACCCGCACTTTTTTTTTCTTTTTTACAAGAAATATTTGTTCAGATTTGTTCTTTTTGCTTATGAAGAAAAATATTTGGTCCTAGTGCTAAATGAGATGATAAATTGTGCAAAAATAGTCAAATATAATTAATTCTAAGAAAAACCGCAGATTTACTTGTATTGCTGCATTTTAATGAAACCCAAATTATTATACCCAAATTTTGTAGAAGGTCTTATCAGTGTTTACCATGAAAATTAATAGAAAATATCTTCTTTTTTTAATTTTTATGCAAAAAAAACTTCGTTAAAACATGCAAACCTTTAATCAGCGTGGCCGAAATATTTAGGATCAATGTTCGGTACTCCTGCTTTTACGGAATCAATTTTAAATCAAAAGTCAAAAAGAATTTAATTTTCTTAATAAATTTTTGTATAAGCAATATTTGCTTAAAGTTGAAAATGACATTAAGTCTAATCCTAATCATTTTGGACATTTATTCGGTCTAAGAAACAGAATACTGGCATTCCATCTTCAATGGTTTATGGGAATCTTTAAAACTGATAAATCTGATGATATTGTAAATTTTTTTTTGCGAATATTTCAGGTCAAATTTTGCCGCTGATAATGATAATTTAATATTTGATGCAACTTTATTTAGGAATTTGTACCCTTTTTCTGATATTAATTTGGGAATTGTTTCAGTATCTAAAGATGAGGTTTTACAGGCTATTTTAGATGTAAAGGATTCATACTGTTCTGATGCTGATGGTTTGTGTGCTTTCTTGTTAAAGAAATGCGCTTTTCAATTTCATATCCGTTAATGATATTTTTAATAAAATATCTTAATGGAAGGTATTTTTATTGATCGTTGGAAATATACTATAATTTCTCCCAATATTTAAATCTGGCCGTAAGGAGGATGTGACTAATTACAGGTCAATCTCTAAGTAACAATAGTTTCAAAACTTTTTGAACATGTGATATATAATAGATTATATTTGCAACCTAAATCTCTTATAATTTCCACAACAGCCCCATGGATTTCGTAGTGGAAGATCCACAATTTCGAATCTAATGGTGTTTACTTGATTATTGTATGTCGCAGTTTGAAGTTTCTTCACAAGTTGATGCAATTTATATGGATTTATCAAAAGGCTTTTGATAAATTGTACACATAAGATTTTATTAGAAAAGTTGTCAAGCTTGGGCATTCATTCGGCTTTTATAGTTGGTTTTCTTCCTATTTACCATAATCGGGGAATGTGTTGTGAAGATAGATGACTATGAATCGTCACCTTATATTCAAATTTCTGGTGTGCCACAAGGGAGTGTATTGGGCCCTTATTGTTTCAATATCTTCATAAATGATGTATTACATGTTTTAAATATTCTCAGTTTCTACTCTATGCTGATGATATGAAAGTGTTTTTCAAGAGTTGGTAGTTTGAATGATGCATTTAAATTTACAAATTGATCTTGATAATCTAATATATGGTGTTTTCATAATAAATTGAATTTTAATATGAACAAGTGTTTCATATGTCATATGCAAGAATCCGTAATCCTATACAAACTTCTTATAGAATTGGTGCTAATTTAGTTTAAATCTGTTAATGAAGTTGAAGACTTAGGAATAGTATTTGATTGTAAGATGACATTTTGCCGCATATGGAAAAATGATTCCCAAAGTTTACTCTACTTTTGCTTTTATTAGACGAAATTGTAGTGATTTTTTCAGATCCCCTATACCTTGAAATTGTTTGTATACGTCTTATGTCAGGTCTAAATTAGAATATGGTGCAATAATTTGGAGCCCCCTCATGCAGATATTCATATTAACGTATTGAAAAAATACAGAAAAAATTTATTAAATTTGCATTACCGCATTTGAATTTGTTTATCCTGTTCCTACATATGAAGTCCGTTGCATGCATCTTGGTGTAGAAACGTTAGAAACTCGGCGTAAGGATTCAATCAATGCTATTCTTATTTGATTTAATAAATGGTAGTATTGATTGCTCCAGTCTCTTGGCAGAAAATTCCGTTCAATGTACCCAGTAGACATCTTCGTCACAATGATTTGTTTTTTGAAATTTGTCATCGTTCTAATTATATCTTGAATAGTCCTCTAATTAGGACAATTAGAGAATTCAATTTATTAAATGTAAATCAAATTGTAGAATTTAATACATCAAATCCAATTTTAAAAATTTTTGCTATTTAATTCTGTAAAATTATAGTAGTTATTTTAATAATTAAATAATTATTTAATTTTTTTAAATTAATTTAATTAAAATTAAGATTATTCTTAGTCTGTAAGGAACCTATGTTCTATAGACTTAAATAAATAAATAAATAAATACTATTTAATTTAGACTCAAAAAGGTGAATTAAAGAATTAATTCTTTTTAAACTTTCGGTACTATAAAATGGATTACCAACAAGACATAAGTTGTATATTAAATTTAATAAACAACATCAAAAAACCGTTTTTATGACATTATTAAAAATTGATACTGGCTGCAATAATAGACAGAAAGCACACACAAACAATCACTTTTACTATTTCAAAAAAACACATTCGCTTTAACACAAACACATGCGTATAATATTTTATGCATACATACATGTGTACATATATAATCAAAGAAGACAATTGTCAAATATGTATGTATGAATCATGAAATATATGAATAATATACATACATAAATATTGAAGGGTATAAGAATCAAATTTATGCTATAAATAATAACATACACACACACACACACACAAATAAATAATGCAATAAATGTGTTAACAAACACAGCCTCAAATTGACTTTAACGTATTTATATCATCTAATAAGTATAAGCAAAATTGTTATTATCAATGTTCTCTACAACAGATACAAAGATAAATGACATTCAATTTTTTTTTTGTAAACTATTGCTCATGTTTTCCATATTTTTTACTACATTATTATAATACACTCTGAAAAAAAATTAACTTTAATCAAATTACTAATAACAAAGCTGTACAATTGTCTAAAAGTTTTCATTAAAAATTATATTTACAAAAAAATCTAAAACTTAATTGCTAATGGGTAATTTTCATATAAACATAACTTCAGATACTTCAATGCATTTTAATTTAAAATTTTAACAAAAAAAAAAAATAACACCAAATTCTCGATTTTTTAACTTTTTTTTTAAAAGAGAAGCAACACTCAGGAAATTCTTCCTATTAATTAAAGTGTTGCTTTCTTTGTAAAGTGGATAGTGGAGAGATGAAAGGTGGTGAAAGATGAAGGGATTCAAACATGGCAACACTGTAATTGCGCGAGTGGATAAGTTTTTCGAACAGTTGTTGTCGCCACCTGATGTAGAGTTGGCGAATTTATTGAAGCTTTTTTGTTTCATAGCCCTGATTCATTATTTTACTTTGGTGGGGTTAAGTGCTATGGGAACACCGAAGGGTGGGCGCAGCGATACATATAAGTGATAGAGAACTCATACATATTATTTTTCTTAATTGATGTTGTTGTCACCGGGAATCGAACCCGGGACCATCTGTGTAACAGTCCCAATGCGCTAACCATTACACCACAACAGTTTTCCTCGAGAAAACTGTGCTCCAAATGAGAAATTAAATACAATGAAATAAGCTTAGTTTCCAACAATATTCGATTTCGGCCCCAGTTTACACTATTGTTAATTGTTGCAAAATGATGTTGCCCTTGACAAATAAAAAAATTTAATAGTTATTTTCAATCCAATTACCATCCTATTGTAAGCCCCTTCTCTTTTGATTAGCGGGTCATTACGTTCAAAATTACCTATTGTGGTGTAACTTAAGTTTTTCTTTCTTTAAGAGCGTCCGATACAAAAAGGTTTCACTATTTACATAATTATATTTTAAAAAAGAAATAATTTTTAACTTCTACTAATTTTGAACCAATTTCAAATCAGTACTTTTAAATCATAACTGGATTTAACATCCTTATTATAATCGTAAATAAATAAAAAAATGTTATCGGGAGTTGCCATTTTTTTTTTTTTTTTTGCAAAATCCATTTTTGTCCTTTTCAAAAATTCTTCAAAAATATAATAAACGTTTACATTTCTAAAAGTTATGTTAATCAAAAATCACACTATTTTCGAGATATTTTAATTTTTTGATTTTCATTGAACATTCTGTTTCTTAGAAGTTATATCTCAATACCGTTGAAGCGAACTTAAAATGTTCAAAGCTTTTTATAGTTTTGAATGCTTTTATTTGAGTATAATGATTTGTTTTAATGTTAAAGGATGTTTTTTTAGGATTCTGTAAGGAATTGGAAATTTCTTATTTTTCAGTTTAAGCCCTTAAGTTTCTTATCGCAGCTTGTAGATTTCGTTTTTTAAATAAATCGAAATTTTGACAAAAAATATAATATTTTTCTTTTTATATGAAAAAGCAGGGTTTGTATTATTATAAAATAAGTTCAGTGAGATAATTATCTGAGCCATATTAATGAATTTTTGCATTGCAGCAATGAATTTGCACTTGAACTCGTCCATAGCAACTTTTCATTAAATTAATGCAATTTTTCATAAAATTTTATGAAAAGCATTATTTTATTTTTTAAAAGTTTAATTTCACTCAATGAAAAAGTTTTATTAAAAAACTAGTTTCAAAAAAAGTATCAAGTAATTTTTAGTTTACTCTGTGGAGAAAAGTTTCATTACTTTAGTGAAAATGTTCATTATTTTAAGCTCACTAAAATTCTCTCTGTGTAGTAATGTTTGAACTTTTTAGCGAAATAAATTATTAAATTTTAATCCCTACATTACTTATTTCACTTACAAGGGAGGTATCCAGACCCGGACCGGCAGCAGGATATATTGTGGAGAATAAAAATGTAGGGAGCCCGTTTTATTTTTCAGCTGCCCAAATCTCATGTTTAGACATTACTAAGTGGAGTCAAAAATTACCCCATTTTACGTTTTTTCGGTTATTTCGCTCTGTTCAAAGTAACAACAGAAAAATTTTATATCAACTGAAAGGTTTTTGAAGGCACATTCACTGGTGTAAAAAATATGTCTAAAGACTTTCAAGTATTCTGTTAGTACAGTCTGGCATATCCATTGTGTCCGTTAAATTTTTCCATAAAAATGTTTTCTTCTTGTTACTGTAAAAATCTAACTTGAAAAATTCGTAGGTTTTACAAGTTTAATACAAGTATCTAGCTTGTGTGGTATTTAAAAAAAAAAATATCCTTGAGCAATAAAACACACTATTATACTCAAATGAAAGCTTAACATTCGCGATTTCAAAATTTGTTTAACTATTTAACTTCAAGTCCGCAGTATTAAGGAATAACTGCAAAAATCAACAAAAATGTTGAAGTTTAATTACGTAGCTCCAACACTAACCGTACAGTATAAAATTTATGATCATTATGCGAAAATATGTATTGCAAGAGGAGGTATTTTTGAAGTGCATCTGAAAATCTGAATTTTTCGGACCAGGAACTTTTCAAATACACAAAGTCAAAACTAAAGGCGTTTTCACTCGAAACGTTAATAATGGCTAGATTTTATGGAAATGCACTAGACTTATAAAAACTAGAACGTCAGGAATGCTATATGGAAATTTTAAATAATAACCAAAAACCACAATATTTCTTACGAAATTTTAAAAATCTGTTAATTAATATACTTTTTAATTGGATAGATTTTATGAATTAAGATTTGTAATGAAATTAAACAAATTTAAAGTTTGGAAATATTTTTAATCGTCTAACATTCATATTCTGTCAATGTTTCCATTTTAGTTACTAATATTTCCCCTAGACAGTGCTTCAAGCAAAAACTTACGAATCTATCACATATCCTTAATGAGTTAATTGTGTAATTTTTACAGAGTTTAAGTAAAAGTGTTAATTTTTTGTTGAGTTTTCAAATTTATTAACTCTTGTTTTTTGTTCGGTGTAAAATATAACTAACTTAGATATATAATTATCCATCATTTTTTTTTTATTTTTGTAGTTTAACTATGTGACTTGTTTATGCCAAATATATATTCATTCATAAGTTAGAATAGGGATGGCTAAGAAGAATCTATAGGTCTATTTAATCATACACACACATGCACTTGTAGATACATATATTAAAAAGTATATTTCACACATGTTGTGAATTCACATTGTATAACACATACGTATATATTAACACGACATACACACACACACTCACGTGTAACCCACCCATACATGTCTTTGAATCATACACATTGCTGTGCATATTTATGATGACAGTGGTCATTTAGTCAGAATTTATATAAAATCAATGAATACAAGCACCATCATACATTGTACATGCATAAATATCTTTACACTGCTATTGCTTTTAAATAAATAATAAAAAAATAATAAAATGTATAAAAATCATGCATTGTTCTGGAATTAGTGACGAATTCAATACGGAAAATTTTCAAATCGCATAATTGAAAAAACGGTATTCTTGTTTTTAAGAAAAATAACAGATCGGATAAAAACATTCCAAAATCGAAAAAAACTTCAATATGGCAAATAATATATGGCCTTTACACCTTAATGCTAAATACGAATTTTTCCAAAACGAGCGTAAAAGAATAAAGTATTTTGTAAAAACGCATGTTTTGCATTTAGGTGTGATCGCCCTACTAATCTATTTCATTTTTAGCGTAAACAATGAAACAAGAACAAACCCAAAAAGTCTTTAAAATTTAGTAGCCAGTGTTACCAAAAATTTACCAAACCTGGCTAAAAATCAACATATATGCATCTATTTATGAATATGTATGAACGCATTCATGCTCAAATATGAAGTCATTCGAGGTCATACATATCGATATACTACCATATAGGATTTATATATGCGTATATGAGTTCATATGTGATCATACATGTAAATATTAGGTACCTCAAATATCGTTAATGTACAATATGACCATGTATAGAAATGTATGGACATGTAAGATTATATATGTAAATATTACCTTAAGTAATATAGTGTTTATTTGAAAAAAAAACACGCATTTTAAATCACTGCCAGAGATTCATGTATAATTTACAAGAAAAGATGTTTAAGGGTTAAAAAGTAGGGTTAAAAATTCATTTGTTTATCTGAAAACCTGTATTTTATTTACGAAAACTAGATTTATTGTACTCAGCGTTAAAATTACTCAAGAAACCGCATATTGTCTATATAGTAGGAAATTTCTAATAATTGAAATATAGGCGAAAAGCGGTCTTGGGAAAAGTCACATAAAAACCGAACGGTTTCGAATATTGGAAAAAGCTCAGGTACCCCCTCGATTAAATTATATAGGAATTGCTATGCATTACTTTTTAGCTTAATACAACTAAAATTCTTTAATAAAACGCCAGATTAATTTTTACTCAAAACACATTTTTTTGAATAACAAATATACTTGAAAATGTTGGGGAATAATTTGGACACCAGTGAATGTGTCTTCAAAACAACTTTCATTTGATGGCAAATTTGTCTATAGTTCCGTCTAATACAACGAAATAAATAAACCCCACTTAGTAACGCCTAACATGGGACTGGACAGATAAAGAAGAACACGGTCCCTTAAATTTTTATTTTCTACAACATATCCGAAGCTTATTAAGATCGCCTGGTCCGGGTCGGGGGTACTGCCATTGTAAGTGTTTTTTTTTTTCTTTCCACAACTTATGTATATTTAATTGCAAAAAATAACATACTAATTGCTTTCGCCTACTAATAGGGTTGCCATTCGTACTGTTTTAAACAGTATATGTACTGTTTTTTGAAAAATGTACTGTTTTATTCACAACACCTAAAACAGTACGCAAACGTACTGTTTTTTTGGATTTGTACTGTTTTTGTACTGTTTTTTTGTATATTTTACATATTTTATATAAACAAGTTTTTTTGCGTGTACAAAGAATATATATTTTTTTAACCATGTTTTTTATCGTGTGTACAATAGTTTTTTATATAAATTTTTTGAATCTCCCTGTATTAATTCCACTTCGTTTCTTTGTACATATATAAGTTTGCTTTGTTTACTTTTCAAGCAATGGATGTTTGTAAACACGATTTTTTTCATGACACTGCCCAATGCAAAAAGTAATGGCGTCCAAACTAATAATTTTAGCCAATTTGACGAAATTTAGTCAATTTGATGAAATTTAGTCAATTTTACTTCTTTAGAGGATGTAAACTTGACGAAATTTTGTTGACTTGAATAAAATTTGTTAAATCTTAAAAAAAAATTGACAAAATTTCGTTATAGATCTACAAAATTTTTTTGTTAATTTTACCTACGCTATTTGGTTCGGTGTATTAACTTATTTGAAGTAAATATGTGATGTATTGAAGTAAAAGTTATGTTAACAATAAATACAAAAATGTACTGTTTTTTTTTGAAAAGTACTGTTTTTCATATATGGTATGTTTCAAATATGGCAACCCTACCTACTAATCATATAGGAAATTCAATTTTCTGAAAAAATAGCGAAAGTGAATTCAAGAACACCAAAATTTTGAATTAGTTTTATTTTTGCGTAATGGGATTTGAGAACACAGCCGAATGTTAAAAAAAAAGAAAGTGTAAATATACAACAGATGTTGACAATGTATGTATAGACAAATTTGAAATCATGCCTTTGAATGTGTGTGTGTTTTTTTTTTTTGTTTATTTTGTAGGAAAACAAAATGATAGGAAAGGAAAATCTGAAAAAACTAACAAGTGAAACTTGTCAGGTTTTTTTTTTAATAATAAATCCGAAACACATGCTGCTACAAACAAAAAAATGGTATATTTTAGAAACTGAAAAAAAAAATTGAATATTATATGTTGAAATATCAAGTAAAAGTGTTATACTATTTAGTTAAACAAACCAAGGTTTCTCTTGTTGGCAGTACATTTCTAACAAGATTAAAAAATCTAAATGTCATTTGCTTAATCTAGGTAGGTTTGTTTTTTTTAGTGAAAATCCAAATCCTGTTTTGGGAGAATGATAAAAAGTATATTTTTTAAAAAATGTTTAAAGTAAAATATTTTTGTGAAGTGGACAAAAACCATTCCAGCAAAAACATGGTAATGACTACGGATTTTTTCTTGCATTACTTTGTAACGAGTACTGCATTACTTAATAATAAAATATCTGTTACCAATAGAAAACTTATAATGTATTACTATCATACAAAAAATAATTGGTGAACACTAAAAGGTAATTCGTCTTATTCTTTCAAAGAAAATATAATGATACAACATTTTCTGGAAATCTATTTTTAGAAATCATTATAATTCGTATTTTTGTATGCTATAGGGTAGGTGTTAGTTTTTGTATATATTGAACGAATTTAGATGAAAGAAAAAATAATTTATGCTTTAAACTATCAAACATTATATGCCTCGGTGTCTTAGGGCATAGAGCAGTCGCC